>VZDJ01000175.1:11248851-11562634 GCA_008694505.1 Cyanoderma ruficeps | reverse complement strand
AAAAAAAAAGAAAAAAGAAAAGAAGAAAAAAAAGAAAAGAAGCTGTACTCCTTTTAGGAAAGGACAACATTGTCTTTCTGGTAAGCTCCACCTGCTACTGCCACATAACTAAATCTATCTATAAATAAAGGAAAGGCTGTTAAAGGCACTTGAGATTGTGTTGTATTCCCTTTCACCTCCAAAGGGGCTACAGGAGAACAATGAAAGCTAAAACATCCATCACTTACAGAGTATTCTTGAAAACAGATAAAATCTTACCCACAGCTTTCTCTGCTACGCTTTCATAGCTTCCAACTTTTCCTTAGGTTTTATTTGTAACTCACATCTTGTTTTCATCGTTCTTAAATGCACTAACCACAACCACCACAAAGGGCAATTTTGATGAACTTAGACAGCTCACCAGACAACTGACAAGAATAAAAATTAATTCAAACAAATATTGGGTCTCCCAAAGCCATCAGTGGCAAATGACAAATTTCCAATCTCAGCTTCATCAAATGGATTTTCCTTAGTCAGAACCTAATTTGCGTGGGCACGTGGCCATTATCCTTGAAATTGGAAAGCATCAAGTTATCAGAGAAGTGAAATATACTGCCCAAAGGACTTAGACAATTGCATCGGAAACACAAAGGCTTGCATAAAATAGAACATGATACTTTTTTTTAGGACCACCTTCCAAGTCTGCATGAAAGCGTACTTAGGTTCTTTGGGATATACGTTCTTGAAATTGCTTTACTTGTGATCTAAATAACCATTTTAAAAAAGGTGACAACAACAACAATATCTGATCCTGGTAATTTGATGATGAGGTTACTTCCACAGCAGGCTTTCTTACCACCTCGGAGAAGAATGTGACATCTATGATACTGTAGAGATACAGTAATATTGATACGAAGGAAGCATTTGTAAAAAGACTGCCATGTTGCTGTGATTAACTTCTCAACTCTCAAGATCAGTAAGTATATGAGAAGCACAAGTTGATTCATTTTATGTTCTGTTTCTTCTATGAGGTCTGTTTTCCAAATTTTTCTATCCATGCTAGAAAACGGATGCAGAAACATTTGGTGGCAGAACTCCCCCCACCAGACTACACGAGTTCTCATTTTTCAGATGACTCAGGCTTTATACACACATGAGAGTATAATTCTAATGCAAAATTATTAATGTTAACTGGTTTGTGTTCATCATTTCTCACAACTAAAGAAAGCATTTGGTAAATACAAGCTTGTTCAGGCAACACAACAAAAGCCAAACTCTGTCAGTTAATTCATTATTCCAAATCATTAGGCAAAGCATGTGTTCAATCTTTATCTCCTTTCTTCAACAATTAACATAGCGTTGATAACAGAGTAGATCTTTTCATTCTGTGTCATTTTGGTCAGTAATCAACTACACATCTAAATGGACAATTACAAGAATAGTATGATTGTGTTAGGTAACATTTAAGCAAATAAAATGAAAATTGTGAATGTAATGAATGACTACAATTACACAAAAGAATTTGGACAATTACATGGTGCAATTATCAGCTATGAATTCAAACCTACTGTTTTGGCACGCAGCTTCCCAGGTTATACTTGCAATTGCCAGAAGCAAAGTTTAGGTGTTTAGATGAAGACAGACATGCATGAACTGTGTATCTCCACAGAAACAGGAACTTCAACACTTTGGGACTAACTTTTGCTGCCCTTGAATTGCAAGCAGATGGAAAGGATGTTCTACGTAAACGCAGGTTTAAACTTGTTCTTCCTATCATTTTTCACACTGAAAAAAGAAAATCTTATCTTGAACATAGGACTCCAACTTCAAGAAAAAACAGTGTCATACTCATTGGCTAAAATGCTCTTTATACTGGGCTCTTACCAAGTTCTACATCCTGATCATCAG
Source organism: Cyanoderma ruficeps (assembly GCA_008694505.1). Lineage (NCBI taxonomy): Eukaryota > Metazoa > Chordata > Aves > Passeriformes > Timaliidae > Cyanoderma > Cyanoderma ruficeps. Next base: position 11,560,747 of record VZDJ01000175.1, on the reverse strand, counting down.
TAAGAACAAGGATGATGTTTGGGCGGATGTTTCTACGGTCTCTTTGAAATCTTCCCTTCAGACGCTGATTTAACAGGAAAGTTGAACTTCCATCCAACAGTGATAAAACAGTCATCATGGATAATCCAAGGACAATACTATGCTGTGCCATTTTGTGCTGATTTAATGTTCTTTCTGAAAAAGGTAGCTTAACGGCTTCTATTTCTTTTTCTTTGCAGGTCTCCTATAAGGGAGAGGGAAACAAGTATTTATCTATATTTTCACCCCTCTGTACCCATCAAGGAACAGTCAGGTTCCCCTCCAAAGAAGTAAAAAGCAATGTACTTGAAATAAGCTTAACTCCTAAGAAAAAAACCTAACCAAACTCCCAAACAAAAACAAAGCAAACACTTATTTTTCTAGTGCCAGCAAGAAGCAGAAACTTGAAAAATTAAATTCATAAGCTGTTATCAGCATAGGCAACGAAATTTCGTGCAAAGCTCAGATCTGGCAGCAAGTTCAAGGATTTAGCAGGGTTTCAAATTCTCGTTTTCATACACATAAACAGCAATCATTTTCCTTCTTCTTCCCTCCAGTGATCTGTTTACATATGACATTTTTGTTTATATCAAAAATGCAGATGTTGAAGAGAAAAAAACCCATATCTATCGTTATTTTTGAACAGGACTGTAGCAAAATTAACTGAGCTAACAACATATTTGCCAAGTCAGAGAACACTCACACAGAAGATCTGATATACACTGATTTATACACTGATTTTTCTTACAAATTCCATTAAAGAGCAAAGCTGCCCTGATCTTGGAACGACGGTATGATACTGTTTGAAGTCTACTACAGCTTTGATGTTAGTATGAGATCCCTTTAGCTTTTCTGTTGGCTTCCAAGATTATACACTTTTTAAAAATACCATTTTTAACAATGAAGACATTTGAAGGCCCATTACTGCAAATGTTTGGGAATGGATGCACCGAAGTGACTTGCACTGCCTATGACTGAATTGCAAATCAGAGCACACACCCCAAAACTGACTTGATTGCAAAACAGAGGACATCTAACTGGTACTACTCCTGTTAATGAGGCAATAAAAAATTCTTAGCAATTCCTACAAGAAGATTACAAAAAAATTAATTAGCATGCTGAAAAATCTTTTTGCTCAGTCATCTGATATAAAGGGATCTTCTCTTGAAGTCAAAATAACAACACGAAAATGTCCTGAAAATATCAAGTACTAATTATTTTATCAGATCCAGCAATCAATGAGTCAGTTTTTTATGAATTCCCTACTTGCCCCTTTTCTGGACTGGTGCCTCTTGTACGAGAAGAAAAATCAACTAAAAATGATGCAAGACTCTCTGCTTTTTGTAAAGCCCAGAAATGCCAGAGCAGAAAGAACATAGCACAATGTGGTTTACTCTGAGAAACACGTTGGCTATTCTTGTTCCCATTGTTATCACGGTAAGTAGCCCTGGGAATCAACTCAAAGTATGTAATTATGTGTAAAAGTCACACCAATAACTAGGTAAGATAATTAAAGCCATTTTAGAAAATAACGTATTTCTCAAAGTATGTTTTCACAAGACATACATGCCACAACTAACAGCATATATACCGTACAGTCCAAAAGCTAGCTTTAAGTAGTTATCAGAATAGCAACACAAGAGTGCTTCATGGATTGCTAGTGGCCGAATACAGATTGGTTTTTTTAACCCCCAGCCTTTGATGAACTTCCAGGAAGAGTTGAGACAAAGTTTCTACTAACAGTTCTTTTCCCATTTCGGTCAACAAGGTTAATCTGCAACTCACAGATAAAGCCAGAACAGCTCCACAGCAGTGTCCCAGTCTGCCTTCACTTTTAATATAGTACCCTCTCCAAGGATGCATTTTGATCTGAGTGGTACAGATGGTCCACTGCTCTCTAGGCCTCTGCAGGCCATCCTCCGGTACTAAAGATGCTTAATCTATAGTGGTTCTCATGAGAATTAGGCATGCCTCTTACTTTCTTCCAGATTACACATATGAACTTGACAAATCTAGTCAGTCATGTTTTATATTTAGGAAAGTGCTATCAGAAATTTATGAAATCGTCTTCAGATGGGGCATCTAGCTGAACTTTCTTAAGCCTACCAAACTTCTTATAAGGCTGCTTTTGAGGAAGTCTGGTCCTCTTACTTTCTCCTTTGTGGCAAGATAAAATGTTACACTAACTCACATTATAAATGTTGAAGAGATAAAGCCAGACGTGCACACTTCATTTATAAAAAGAACTCAGCAAAGGGCTGTTTCCAAGCAGTGTTTAGGTGAAGGAAAGGCTTCTTTATTACACTGCCCTCAGTAATTAATGTCAGCTCTACAGCAGCATGGGCAGAATGCACAGGGATGACGGATGTCAGTTCTATCCCAGATGGCATTTTTAATATGCTATTGATTAGTATTGCTTGGCACAGATGTAAAAGGCCCTATGTATGCAAAATTAGTAACTGACAGTAGCTTGCATAGACTGGTGCTTCCCAACCTCACTAATGCAAGTCCCAGCACAACTGTCCCATTTATAAGCTCTGTGTGACTTCACTGAAGTCACATATTTCAATTATTACGACATAACCAAGAGTAACATCTGACTCTTCCTGTATCTCTGTATCAAATATATACGTTTGCTTCAAGTCTACTTCTAGAAATTACTGCTTCTAGTAATGTTTGCATTAACCGGTTTGGGGTTTTATTTGTTTTGGTTTGTTTTTCTTTCAAATAAAGATACTAACTTATCTGAAAACACTAAATACAGAATTGGTATGACAAGTTCAACTCGCCCAGCAGCCACCACAGAACAGGGTAACTGCATGTAAGCCACACGGCGGAACTGCACAGTCAGGGAAAACTGGCTAGAAAGAAGCAACATACACCTGCTCTCAATATGGCTGGAGCCAAGACCAGGTGGATTATTTAAGCAGACCTAGGTGTGCCATTCGTCCAACATTTAAATTCATTGAAACACATGATGCTGGAGTCATTCCCTAGCAACCAACCCAATTAAATCCACTCTGCCAGTTAAAGGGATTCAGCTGTGCTGCTGTTCTTTTAACTGGAGTCACTCCTTTGCATCAAGCTTTGGTTATGCTAGGTCTTTTCTCACTGAAGCTATCAACCCTCACTTCAAACCATTATACTGCATTTGTAAGAGATAAATACATTTTCATATGTGGATCGGGAAGAACCTTGTTTGCAATCTAACAAGGTTCCCAGGGGAAGACTGATAGCAACATTACTGCTGTAATGTAACAACATGCTGCATTCGCTCATGGCTCTACTTTCAGAATTTTTTCCCCCCCAGGCAGTCAAAAATTTATGAGAAAGTACAAAAATCAAATCCCCAGTGCTAAATGTGACTCTTGGAGATTACTGTTGTACTGATTTAATGTCAGGAACAGAGCTTGCAGACTACTAAAGGACTGAATTACTATTCAGACACATTCTTCCGACTTGCTTGCCTTATGCTGCTGAACTTTATACAAAAACTAAATATCACAGAAAAGCTCGGCAACATCACAAAAATCTCATTCGTATTTTGTAACTTTATTTTAAATAAAGCAGAATTGTAAATTAGCTATAAATTTCCCTAGGAACTGATATTTAAAAAAATGTTTTAGGCAGCTCAATCTAGTTTCTTTCTGTCCAGTGCTTGCATATTACTGTTAGAGTTTCTCAGTGACACACAGAGAATTAAGCCCTCTGAGGTTAATAGGTTAAATTGCTATTTGGATCCCCAAACACACAAAAACAGACACGTTTTTTCTGCTCCATATGCAACAACCAACAACAACTTGAAAGACACCAAAGAATTATTTTGCTATTTTACCTATTATCATCACATAATTATATATAATAGATGCAGTCTTTAATGATAACTATAGTAACTTGTATTAAGTACAGTAAAAACCACAGACTTTCACTTCTGAAAATACCATAAGGGAACAAATGCCGGTGCTTAAAGATAGAAAAAGTAGACAAAACCAGACACCATTACACAAATACGTTTTACCAAGTAAACATCATTTTTTGTAGTTGTATACAGGGAAATAAAAAAGCCTCCCTGTGTTTCTACAGCTGCAAACACCCACAGCCGTTCAGATACACACACTGCCCGGATCTGGCCGGTGATGTGCCAAAACGTGAAGCTAAGCGCGAAGGCATCAATTGTCTCCCGGGAACTGTTTTCCGCACAGCCCCGGCGCGGCGCGGCTCCCTCAGCCCACACCCCCCGAGCCCCCCGCGGCCGGGCCGGGCCCTTTCCCCTGGTGAGGGGGCGGCAGGACCCCCCCGGCCGGTCCGCAGCCCCCGGCGGCAGCGAGCGAGCGCCCACCCGCCGGGCCGGGCCGGGAGGGCCGCAGCAGGGCGGGGGAGCTCCGCGGAGCGTCCCGCAGGGCTGGCCGAGGCCGGTGGGACCACACCGCCTCCAGTCCTCGCCCGCCCCCCGGGCCCCCTCACTCAACTTTCAGCCCCACCCGGCCCCTATACAGCTACCTTAAACCCGGCGCCCAGCTTCCCCGCGATGGCAGCCTGGCTCTGTGGCCACCAACCCCGCCAGGGGCACGGCCGCCCCGCCGTCCCCAGCTCGCAAGGCGGGGCGGGGGCTCCGGACCTCCCCTCTGGCGCTTCCCACTTACCCGCGGAGCCGGCGCTCAGCCGTGCCAGGCCGGGGCCGGTGCACCCACCGCCCGCCCGCGGAGCCCGGGGCCCGGCGGCGCAGGCAAGCGCATCCTCCGGCCGCGGCGGCCAAATCTCGTTTTCCGAAGAAGCGTTTAGAGGAAGCGCTCGGGCGAACGCTGCCCCCGCCTCTTCTTCCTCCTCTCCCTTCTTCTCCTTTTCCCGTTTAAAAAGTTCATTTACCTCGAGGATCCTCCTCCCGGGATTGACGCAAGCGGCGCAAGGGCGGAAACCTGTTCCACCAGCCCCGGGCTTGTTCAAAGTCCAGCGGCAGCCCCGCGGCGAAGACGATGGCGCAGGCCCCGCACCCCGGCGCGCACGGGGGAACCGGGGAGGTCCCAGAGCCAGCCCCGCTCCAAAGAGAAGGGGCCGACGCTCAGCTCCCGCCCAGTGCACAGAACCTTTATAAGCAAAGGGGATAGTCCATGGGGGGTGGAGGAAGGGGAATTTAATAGCCCGTCATAGTCTGTGCTCTTCTTGCCCCCTATCGCTAGCGTTTGCCAAGTGCTGCCAGCCCCAGACAGCAGCTGCCCCCCACCCCCAGCGCTGTGGGGCGGAGGACGGAGGTGGCAGACGCCAAAGGGGCTGAAGGCCTGCGCCTGCCCCGGACCCTGCCCCAAGACACCCGTGAGGGACAGCCTAAAGGCTTCTAAAAGGTCATGCTAACACAGACCCCGTTCCACTGGTGCAGTTGAAATTAGAGGGCCCAATATTCATTAGCAATTCAGAAAAGCTTAACAAAAGCTCTTCGAGGTGGGGACTGCGTTCACAAAAGGTGCTGTCAACACTACTGCAACCAGTTACACTTTACTCCTGGAACTTGTTTGGGTAACTATCTAAATCGGTAAGTTCTTCAGTGGATTCTTTAAAGACCTCTTAAATATGTATCTTTCAAAGATACTACTAGATGAACATGTTAAAAAAAAATTTAAAAAAAACAAACCCCTTAAGAATGAAAAGTTTTCTTCTAGCACTCCCGCGCTGATGTCAGACATGCAGCACAGATTACCTCAGAATTTCCTGATGCTTCTTATTACATCTAATATTCTCTTCAATCTATGATTTATTAGGACTTTTGCTTTGAAACAAGCATTGACCCCCAATGACCTCATCTGGACTTTGTTAGCCTTCTCCAGCAGTCTTGAACAATTTTTCATTGTTGGCTCTGTTCTCGGCTATGCATAGACAGATCCTAAATTAACATCTTGGAGTGACTGTACGACACTGTACAGTGAAATGGCACACACTTCCCTCCAACCACAAGGATGTCATTGCTAAGGTACCAAGTGTGCTTCCTGTATGGGCAGGAATGAGCAATAGAGGTGAAACACTATGTCAGTACTACAGTGTTCATACTAGAGGCTGCAACAGCACAACTGTGTCGGGATAAATAAACCACTTCCTAACAGGGAGTTACATTAGCCATAGACCCACATGATGTGCATAAAACAGGACCTACCTCTCGCTAACATTGTGATAAAGTTCTTTTACTGCTTTCTGAGATAACATTCGACCTTTTGCTAGCAACTTTCAACTCGAAATAATTTACAGACAATTTTGCAACACATCCATGAGCCAGGATGTTCTGATTCTGCACACTTTGGACATGAATCAGTGTATAAAGGCAGCTGAGTCACCCAGAGTCAGCCTTTCAGGCCAGGAACAGAACAAGGAACCCAGCATTCCTCTGTCCTAACCCCAGGCCAACAGTTTCCTACCTGCAACATGCAACCTCTATAAACTACCTCTAAGGGGTCTGCAAGCAGTAACTACCAAGCCAAAGAAAATACTAAGTTTGCTATACAGTGGTCCACATTTCACATTGAAGAAGAAAATTGACTATGTCCCTGTATTTCTAGAGGACTGCAAATGGGATTTTCCATTTTAAGAAACACATGAAGCTAAGCGCGAAGGCATCAATTGTCTCCCGGGAACTGTTATATATAACTGAATAGAAAGCTACAATTTTATTAATACAAACTACAAGCATCAAAAGATACTAAGACTGGGATTAGTGACATTAGTATAGGAATCTAAATTTGATTTTATGTCACTGGAAAATCTGTCACAATAGATCACTCATTTCAACAAAAGAGTATGTTCACCTCACAGGGAGTGCACGTAATTTCCATTAATGTTAATGGGAGTTATGCAAGTGCATTAAGAGGATAATACAACCTCGGGTCTGAGACAACCCTGCAAAGTGGAAGGTGCTTCCTCTTCAAGAGAATGGCATTTCCACCTCATGCATTTCAAAAATCTTGTTCCGACCGGGTTACAAAACAGGATGGGTAACAAGTATTATGCATCCAAACTTAAAGCAGCTTCGCGATTTCAGCTAGTTTTCCTATTGCCAAAAACTCAAGCGATACAGAGGCATTTAAAATACTGTGGTTGATTTGAAGTCTAAGGCAATAAAATAATGTGAAATTACTGGCAAAACAAGAAGGCCTGAAAACTGACTTGTGCAGTGAGGAAAAAAGCTTCCAGATATCTCCCTTTTAAATAAAGAAAGTAATTTTATTCACTACCTGGAAAAGGATTCCATTGGTATATATGGATCATCATAGCTGATCAGAGTCCAAAAGATAAAATGAAAAAGCAAGATCATTCCCTTTCACTGGCACACCAGAGCTTTTACACCAAATAAACTTCAGACTTCTCTCGCAGAATTTTACTGCACCTCAAATAACAAATATTGCCTATCATCTAAATAATTTGTCTAAAATTGTCCTAGGATTTACCTATTAAAGTTAGGAGAAAACAGACATGCAGACATTTCTTTGAATATCACACAACCATCTACATTGTTAACCACAAAAATTCCTTCAAAAATTCAATCTGCGGGTTCTCTGTCCACCTTCCTCTCAAGTAGTATAGCACAGAAATATGTCTGGAACAATGCACGTTCGACTATTACGTCTAGAGTTGCATGTAAAGGGAAATGACTTTGATCCCGCTGGAAGACAGTGGGGGTCTACAGCATTTTCTATTATCAGTCCTGAGACAACAGCTGAAACTTAAGGAAATGAAGCACTCAGGGGAACTGTCATGAGGAAAGGGCAGCATGTCAAGGATATAGAGAAGCAACTTCCAGGAAACAAGAAGACAGAAGGAGTTCAAAAGTCATTTAAAAAAATCTCAAAAACAGAAGCTAAGCAACGTGTTCTGCGAAGCATGTATTTTTCATTGTTGCCAAATATACTGTGCTTTTAGTGCTTGAATATTGTTCTCATATCACATGAAACAGAAAAACAGGGTTGGCTTTCACACTTCTACATACTTAGTCAATGCCTTCTAACTCTTCCTCAGACTTGCTGATCTTTAGCTTTATAGGAACTCATCATATGTAAACCTCTCACACCATTAGTCATTTAGATTTCTCCTCTCTGCTTTCATGTTTCTTAATGTGTACATACACGCTTTGAGCCATCTTTAAAGACCTAAATATAAAGCCAACAGAACATGAGCCTGATCGCCCTTGCTTTTCCTCAGCATAAATTATTACAGCAATCAGTTCTCAGTTATAGCAATCACACTGGTCAGAGCTCTTATGGCAGAGTTTATAGTTTAAACTATTTACACATTTTATGCATTTCAGTTGCATAAAATGTGTAAATAGTGCTTCAAGAACAAATCAAAATGCTATTCGGAAGGCATAAACAGCACAACATGCTCCACTCCTTGATCCCTCACATGACGTGTTTCATATGACCAACTCCAGCTCAATAGGATTTTACAGGCAATTGCTTGACACTTGTCTTTTAAAGTCAAGTTGCACTTTCAACCACTGTTCACTCACATCATGGGGGAAAATGGTTTATACATTTTGAGGTACTACAAAAAAGTCAGAAAGGGGAATGCTGTCAGGAAAAGCAAAGGAAAAGGGAAAATAAATCACCTGGTTTGCTTGATCCAAATGCTAAGCATTATATTCTTCTGTGTGGAAACAAAGTCAGTACACTGTATAAATTTAGTTACAACTACAAGTTTGCAACACTTAATGTAATTCTAGTTTAATATTAATCAAATTAATTTTGATCATAATTTGTAACAGTGAATGCAAGTTAGGGTTCCAAGATGGATGCAGCTTCCTGAAATCACTGTGAAAGCGAATTAAGTATGAAAATCACTAGATGAAAGTTTCACAAAGAAGACACAGATCCTCCAGAACAGATTTGTGTAAGATGAGTGGACTCCATATATCTAGGGAAGACATGCATCTGTATAAAGTAAGTAGGTCCAAGGAGAAAAGGAGAATACAAGAGAGGAATAGATCAGAGTAGGAATTTCTCTGAAGAGCTAAAGGGTTATGTGAAACATAAGGCACGAAGAGATTTCAAGGTTAAAGTGATTTTTTTTTTTAATAGGGAAGAAGCAATGGCGCACACAAGAGACACAACGGAGAAAATAAAACCCAGAATAGTGATGACACATCCATTAAAAGCCACAGGATGCATTTAAGCATCTAGAATGTAACTGTGCAAGAAGTTGGTACTGAAAACGAAGATAATGATGAGCCCTTGAACTCAGAACAGTTGAAGTTACCCAAGACTTCTCATGCTGAAGACAGAACAAGTCCTAACACCAAGCTTTAGCTTATTCAAAGATAGAAAGCAAAAACACCCAAAGACTTCACTACTGCTCTATTTTTCCTATTGAATGAGAAGACTTTATAAGCCTTTGCTTTGCCAAAAAAGGTTTCATTACAGAAAGAGGAAGCTGTAGCCCCACATCTATAGAGATGTTGCTCTGTGCTGTAACACACAGTCCTTCAGGACTCCCTGCTATTACATCTGCCCCAGAAAGACACTTCTATGCTTCTCTGAGCTTGCTCCCACCCACACACCTTTAGAAATGCAGACATACTTTGCTGTGCAGGAACAGCTTTGAGATACCTTAAATATTACTCTTCTCCAGGATGCAACCCTAATTCAGAACTCTAAAATTATAGAATTTTAACTGAAATCCATAGCACTGCTTCCTGTAGAAGCTAGACTTGCCTGGAAGGTTTTCTTCTCTGACATGGACAACTTAACTCTCAGCTACAAACAGCTAACAAAACTTTTTCTCTGGGTAATACTGACTCCTCTCCATTTCTGTATATTTTCATCTTTGGTGAGCAAGGTAAGGAAAATGGTCCTGTCCCTAGCTAGTCCTCTCTGCTGTCAATAACCAAACACTAGGCTTTGTTGAGCATATATCATTCAATTTTTTTCTATTATTCCATCAGAGCTCTAGCTTTTAAATTGTATTATTTGCCTTATGTTCTTGGCAAGTTTCTCTTTTCACTCTTTTAGCAACATTCCTTTATCCCTTGTTTTAGTAAGTGTAATTACCATCTTACAAAACCACATGAACACTCGCACTTTGTACACACATTCATAGTAATCAACAATAGTGGCTGTTTTGTTTTCTTTTCCAGTCTTGACAACTTTAAACTGTACAAGAAGCAAACAATTTTCACTACCAAGTTTACATATCTATTTCTTCATGTAGCATGTATTTTACACTCAGAATAAATATACTTTTGTAATTATATATAAGAATACTCTTGGGCCACAAGAGACAATGATGAAGAGGCAAGATTTTTTTCTACTGCATTTTAAAATGGCTGCAGAAGATGCCTTTTTTCAGTCTTTGGAAGATTGATGATTCCATTATTTGCAGTACTCAGCAATAAATCTCTGAGTTTAGGCTGAAGCGAGCACTTTTCCCTTCTTTGCATCTTCCATTACACTGTTATTAATCATGTTTAATCATTCATTTACCTCTCACTGCTACTGCATTTTGGGAGGACTGGCATTTTGACTCAAGTTATTGATTTTTAACTTTTACCCTTTAGAAGCTGGGTAAAGGGCTTTGCAGTTGCTTAATCAAAAGTGACATGATGAGGGCAGGGGAGCTGCAGACCTCAGAACAGCAACTAAACAACATGCCAAGTTATGATAAAATGAAATTAAGGGTCAACTAAGCAAGCAAAATGTAATAAATGAAAATTATAGCCGATAACCTCGTGAGACCAGAGTACAAAGCATTCCTTTGCCTTGCAAAACACATTGCTACGAAAGACGAGACCAAGATTAAGAAGGAAGTTAAAACTACAAATTCCCACAAAAAGAAAAATGCAAAGGCATGTTCTGTTACAGAAGTGTCAGTTAACATGATTTGACTCAAGTAGATTCTCAGTTTCTCATCTTTTTTCTCAGAGGAAGCATCACTTCAGCATCCCACTCGCAACCGTAACAAGAACAATACACAACGCAATATTTTGATAGCTGGCCTCATCTCTGCTTACCGAAAAAAAAAAAGTATTTTTAAGAAAGTCGTAGAACTCCATTTGTATCTTAAAAAGAGTGCATACAAACCCTTAATGTCATCTACAATATCTAACAAATTATACAATAAACAATAGATATAATAAATATTATCAACTCTGTATGAATAGCAGTAATGTTGGCTTCATATTTTAGAAGAAAGGACCCCACTTCCCCCGCCCCCCAAAAGGCATAAGAGATAGCTAAATTTGTCAACCCAGTTAGAGAGGAGCAACTAAAAGTGTGAGAATTTGTGGACTTACAAATAAAGAGCTCAAGCTCCTACTGGTCTTTTCTGGAATTCTCAGCATTGTTTTTTTCTGACCTTGACATCATGTTTTGTCCTGTTTGTCCTAAGTATACCATCCCAATTCTGCTAACCTTAGTGCAGAATATGAGAACCACAGGAAATCAAATAAACTTATCAAGCAATATGTTTAATTCATGCACTTATTTTTTTCGCATATCACATATTAAAATGTGTGACATGCTGGCAAAAGATTCCCAAGACCAAACTACATAGAGCAGTAAAACTCTCATCAGAAGTTTGTCATGTACTCTGCATCTACAGCACTTAGCTGTCAGTAACTGTTTACACTATGGCTACTATGCAGTAGTAGTTCAGGTCACAAGCCAGTGACCTCTCTGGGATCTCCTGCTGGTGATTAAAATCATATATTTGAAACCACGATTCAAATAACACTAAATGAACCCTATCTTTTTATAATACAAAGACCTTAGCTGATACCTCTTTCTTCCTTAGTATTATTATTATTTACAGCAATTCTGAGCAGTAGGGCCTCCTGTTTACTCAGATGGAAACATGGTGCTTCATATCTGCAATACTCAACCCTTCTGACAGGCATCACTAAAGTTTAGTATCACCTTTCAATCTTACTTCAATCCAGCCATTTCACGAGGTCTTTCACTTTGTCTGGATACTCAGTCTAGCTCATAGTTTCTGGGACCAACTCTAATGCAGGAGTTTTGACGAAATGACAGGGAAGTAAGAACTGGCTCCCCAGCTATAGACAACTTGATGAAAAGGTTACTGCTCACGAAACACTGACTGAAAGAAGACAGATTTCTCTATAATTTTTCCTTATTCTGCCCCCACCCCGGTTAAAAAAGATTATCAATAATACAAATGTTTCTCACTAATCACTATAGCACATTTGTAAGATTCATATATTTTGTTTTTAAAATAGAAGTGTCTTCATCTAAATAATCCTACCAATTCAGGTTATGCATGATTTTCAGTTCCCCACTAACAAAAAAAAAAAAAAAGAAAAAAAACCCCCCAAAAAAACCCAAACAGGCCCACAAGGAGACAACAACTACTTTTCTGATACTATGTGGCAAAGTAGTGCCAAAGTCAGACGCTGTGGAATGTAACTACACTGTAAAAACAATGAAATTATCTCCCTGTCATATTTCACAATTTGAGTAAATTAAAGCAAAATGCTCAGCATTCACACCAATCAACAGCAGTAAATTCCAGTAAACTCATTTTAATTCGAACTACTATTTTGTATAAAATGTTAGTGTTTAAGTAATGAAGCATTTGGTTGCTTGGGTTTCGTGCAGTTGACTTTACCTTGCATTGCAGGAAATCTGAGCCAAAGGATCAAGGTAGAACATAGCTGAGTTTGTGGGCACATATCTCCTTTTTTGACAACAAACGTTTGAAAATACGAGCCAAACCTATTTGCTTATATGACTTGAAACGAATATTCACCATTCTGGTTCAATTCTAATGACTGACATGGTTACAGCTTTCGGCAAATGAATTGGTTACACAGTCTAACAGTCTGAAAACAGCAGCAGCAAAATTAATGGAAGACAGGAATGGAATAGTGGAAGTTTGTTAGTTACTTAGACCCCAGAGACCTTGAATTCCACAATTTCTGGTTCTATCATGCACTGAATCACAGAAACATCCCAAGAGAACAAAACCAATAATAAAGCATGCTGTATCATAAGATACCCACTCTGACTACCATATACTTAATTGAAATCGACTGTTGAAGTGCTGAACCAGTGTTGAAGATGTAACAGCAAAGTATCTAAAGCTAAAATAATAAAGTTCTGGATATAATAAAGCCATTTCAGAGTGATAGTGCTGAATCACTGAACTAGGAACAAGCAAACTCTTCTACTACACCAAACACAGAGGTACAGCTGGCCTTACTTTTGCTGTCTCTGAGGCTACATGATAGATTCTAACCACAGCTCAACAGCTACAGGAGTCATGGCATATCTGCTTCTCGGTATCCAGAAGGATACTAACTGGTCAAAAATATTCATCCAGGCAAAAAGGTACCTGTCTAATACAGGCAAACGGGGAGGCCCCCTCAACTTGGTAGTGGAGCAAGTAATGCATGGGTGGCTTAGAGAAGACGTAGTTGTACACTTGCACTGCTCTTTCAGTGGCTATACATATATGCTTTTCTTGAGTCCAGTTGCATGCTGATGCAGACTCTGGCATAGAAATTGGAAATAGAAAAAAGAAAGCTCATTTTGGCAACAGGAGGCCTTCCTGAAAGCATAGTAACTGAACTCTGACACTACTCAGATTGTCTGAATCAACAGAGGCCATTCAATCTGACATCTGTTCAGCAAAGCTAATCACATTCAATGTTTAAACTTTAGAGTAGACTGTGAGACGAATTAGAAATCTGAATTCTTAGCAAGTAGAATAGGAAACCATTGGCAAGTTTTTAAAAGCCAAAAATTCCCAAGGTTCCCTTAGATGAGGAAAATTTGAGACGTTTGCTTTGGAGATTTAACTCTACTCAGCAGTCAGCAGACATACATCATCCCACTAGTTGTCAAAACAAGTAAACTACTGTCCTAACACCTCCAGTATTTGAGGCCTACTTTGCTTTGCAAATCAATTATTAAAACTGTTCTCTCATTAAAAACAGACCCTTTCCCCATTTTTCCCCTCATTTATAGCACTACTATAAATAAGTGAACTATTTTACAAAATAAGCATTATTTCCAATAAAGCAAATTAGCTGAGGTAGGTAAATCACTGAAACTCACCGAAAGAAGTTCTATGAAAAATTAAGTAGCTGATATACAGCAACATTACTATGAGCCTCTTACTCACACTGCTGTATTTCTCAGCATGACACAGACAAGACTTTGTTTCTGAGGTATAAAGAGATTCCTAATTAAATCTTCATTCTTAAGTGTACCAGGGTTTAATCTTCTTTATATGAGCTCAGATCATTATTTTTAATGCTGAAAAACGTTAATTTTCTGCCTAAATTCACCGAATTATAGATGGGATTTCCTTACAATTCTTTGTTGTTTCCAATTTCTTTAAAATAAAGTGCTACACATTCTTTAGGTAGAAATTAATTGCACTACTATTCCAGTCTTCAGAGTAGGCATCTGAACAGCACCATTCTTTAAAAAATTCCATTTTATCATATTGTTAGTATGTTGGAGTGATCTTAATCCACTGTCAAAAAATTCCACGTAATTGCCTGTGTATTAATGGCCTTAGGCTTTGAATACAATCACTGGTCTTTGCACACTGCCTGTCACTTTTAGTGCTTGTGTATTGACATTGTATCTCTTTTAGGTTCTTTTCAGCCCTTTAATGACTATGCCAATTAATAATGCATCATTCCCTCTCCTCTAGCTAATTTTAATTGCTGTAATTTATGTCCCTAGACAATTTTTGCACTACAGATGGAATCCATACTACTGTAGCTGAGTTAGAAGATCACACTCTCAAGGTCCTCAGCAGATAAACAACACAATTTCAAGCGTATAGACATCATCTATAATTGACATCAATTACTGTTCAAGGAAACAAGTCATGATATTACAGGTAATAAACAGATCGTTTTTATGTTCTGGAGCAGTGTGGACTTCACTAGTAGGCATCTAAAGCTTTTTTTACATTTATATTGAACAGGTAGCTTTTTCCTCTGTATCCATGTTATCTCATACCTTAGGCAAGGCAAGCACCGGAGAAGTTCCCTAATGCCCTAATGCTACAAGTCTAAAAATGTTTCTCATTTCACATTTCAATAAAATTGTCTTTAAAACTTTAAAACCTCTTTGAGTTCTGCTTGTGATCAACATGAAAAAAAGATGCNGGGAAGGGGGGAAGAAGGAAGAGTTAAAGTTCAATGTGCAAGTGGTGCAAGTGAATGACCAACATTTGCATCTAAATTGTTTATAGGCTTCGTGCATGCATTTAAAGACACTTCACAAAAAAACTCAAAGTAATGACTTCCAAATTTCGGTAAGGCGTATCACATTGAAACATATGGATCCTTTAGGTCCATGCTAGAACAGCACTGGAAGACTGACAAAGCTACTTGCTCCTTTAAGCAAGGCACAGTTAAATGCCAAGAACATGGGAATACATTCACTTGTGGCTCTGTAAAGCATCTCCACTCTGACCACACAGCTAAATGCAAAGGCTTCCCAGACATCCCAATTACAGTACATCAGACTCTCCTTTCCTATTCTGTTCAGAAAATTCACCAGCTGCATCTGATACACAGCATCTCAGAGCAAAGGAAGCCAAGTGCCTGTGCAGCAGCAGGACAGTAGTGCACCTCCGTCTACCCAGAAGTTTTCGGAGGCCACACAATTCACGAGGAGATCTCTCAGTCTATCTCCTACAGAGCCATGTGGCTGGGTGTACAGCAAAGTCACACATAGCAGATGATTCAAGATTCATAACCAGAATTTTTTTAAGAAGTTGCATTTCCCTTCATTATCAGTCTTGAGTTTTAAAAAACGCGAACAAAACTTCAAAAGACCTCCACAAAAACACATAGGAAGAAGCTTACTTGTGGTACAAACAATCAATGAGAAATACAATAGAGTAGATCTGTCTAAATGCCAACTTTTTTCCTGAATGGTAAAGACATCTTCAAAGAGAAATGGCCTAAAGAGGCAAGAGTTAGTGCCTTTTCTCCTCCTACTGAATTATCCCAGTGCAACTGTACTGAAGTCACTTGACTCCAAATTAATGCCATATTCTATTCTTGTCCTGGCATACATAGATTCATTTCGGTATTAAACTTATGGGTTTAACAGCTGCCTCTCACCTTCCAAATCAAGAATATTTTTCCATCCAGAAAACTTTCCAACTGCAGAATTTTACTCGGCCAGTTGGGTTTAATAGAAGAGTGACATTTGCAGGCTTCAAGACTGTTGGATGGTGAAAAAAAATCCTAATTATTCTACATATATTCAAGGGCTGAAATGATGAAAACTAATTCAATAAAATTCAATACAGACATGCTTTATTATTTCTATAAACATTCTCAATAAGGCTTTAGCATTGCATTTGATTTAGGAAAACATTGCGGTATAAGGGAAGTTTCTTTTTTCAGTCTTGAGCATCTGCAGTGCTTGGGGAGATCACAAGGTCTTATTAAATTCTGCCTGGAAGAAAAGTGGATTGACAGAAGTTACTTGAATTCTGCACTCTGTGTTGAAAACTACTTGACAGATGAATTGCTGTCCTTCTCACAACAATTAGGAAGCACCAAGAGGAGAAAAGAGAAAAAGAGGCAGATAATTAAAAGCTCAGTACTTCGTTTCAGAGTTTTTAGGTATAGTGTTTAAAAAGAAAACCATAACAGGATAGATTTGAATACATTAAATATGTATTCAAATCTTGGGCGTAGTAATGGAATCAGTACCCATAAACAGACAGCACTAACTTCCTGTAGTCCTTACCCCTAAAGCTGTATGGCAATTTACATGTTAACTTCTGAGAAGAAGGTTTTTGAAATTATATCTATTAGGCTAAACAACACGATTCACAGATGTCATTATCAGACAACTTATAGTCACATTTAAAAGATCAAAATCCAACTGTTCTTTACATATTTGCCTTTCAAATACAAATCTAGTCTCAACATACTGTTTTTTCTACTAGTGTTTACACTTCAAACAGAACTATTTTCAAGCACAAATACAGGAGATGAGTTTCTTCATACCATTTCTATATTATAGAATATTTATGCAAAGTATTTTCAGTCCTTTCAGACAAACAGTGGTAGTACCCAAAGTGTCCTCAAGTGCCCACAATGTAGGCAGTGGCAGTTAACCTTCCTGCAAGTGTCAAAGTGCACTGAAGAAAGAAATCAAACAAGAACAGAATCTCCGATAAGTTCAGTTAAGTAATTGAAATTAAGAACCATTACAGAGGTAATTTCTTTTCTCTAAACATAAGCATTTCAGAGATATTATTTATTATGATATCCATCAAGTAGTATATGAAATCTTTGGTGATAACTGAAAATATTGGCATTTTGGCAAATGCACATGCAATAAAAGTCGTATTCAACAAAGAGAATTTCTGAAATTTCTTTCTGAAATACTATTTCAGAAATGTTTCAACATTTGCCTTTGTCTGTCATTCTCATGCTTTCCTATCTTCACCTTAAAAAGTTAATCACAGTTCACTGCATTATGAGGTACTCAGAAATTACTTGTGATAAATGAATGCATGACATCAGATTGCCCCATCAACAAGAGGGCAAAGTTATTTTTACTCACAAAACTTAACCTGAATACATTCCACATGAGAACATTACCCAGAACACGGTGTAATAAACTCAGTATATTTTTCTTACCTGGTCTTGAAGGAATTCAGGTTCAGCCTTCTATCTGAAAAAATTCTTCTTGACTTAGTAGCAGCAACTGCAAATTTGTACAAATTAATAGAAACATCAGATATTCCTACACAGGAATAACTTCTCTCATTGATTCCTTTTTAATCACAAGAGCTATCACTGAGCTTAGGATTTGAAATACATAACAAGCATACTCACAACTCCTGCAAAAGTTTGCAATCTGGTTCTTTTCAACCAAGAGAAGCAATTCCCTTATAAATTTATGAATAAGGTAATTACACTGCGTGTCATTCCAATCTTGTCAGTCACCGCTGGTTTTTTTCCTCTAGCAGTAGGAATATTCAGAGTCGAAATAGGAAAAGGACCCAGGGAGACCACCGCCAAGTCTGAAATCCTGTTAAACAGCTAACAATACCAAAACTAACAGACCCTGACAGAATAAGCTCATAAAAAGAAAAGACCAGGGACTAAGTGTGGGGCACTTTACCTGCCTTTATACATAGAATTCCCTGTACTCTCAGATGACTGACAGAAAAAGTTCTCATTTTCAAGATGCTCCAGTCAGTAAAGAGACAGGGATTTAATATCTCACAACTTAATATTTCTTTTGTTTC
Organism: Cyanoderma ruficeps; assembly: GCA_008694505.1. NCBI lineage: Eukaryota > Metazoa > Chordata > Aves > Passeriformes > Timaliidae > Cyanoderma > Cyanoderma ruficeps. The sequence continues at coordinate 11,542,492 of VZDJ01000175.1, read as the reverse complement.
AACTTAATTTTCAAGAAAACCGAATTAAGACAAAGGATGATATACTATGTCTTCTGCTGCCACAAGAAAAACAAAACAAATCCCAGGAAAATACAGGACATATTTTCATCATTTATGTTTAGGTACAAAGCCACATTGTAACCACATAACAAACCACAACTTCAGTATTATTTCTACAGATGCACTATGCACTGGTTTTTTTCCAACTTTACGAAAAGGAGAAGGGCTGCAGTGCCCAATAGGACACAATGCGGTGGATCTTTTACATACATGCTCTTAAAACAGAAGAAAAAATCTTTTTAACCACCAGGTAGAATATACGTCAAGTCCCATTTGGATGGCAGTGGTTTCACAGCAAGCAACACTGCAGTACAGTGCTGTCTCAGGAATGTTTTTATTACCTTTGATGTGTTTTACAGGTAACAGGGAAATGAGGACAGATAAGAGGGTATGCCAGTTCTCCCCAGTTGGTGCAGGTAGCTGATCTCAAGAAAAATTTCAGAACATACCCATGGCATACACCAAGCAAAGACACTGCTTATTTGGTGTGGTGCTCTAAGCCACCTGACTGAACAGACCAAGCTCCCAAGAGTCTGTTCACGGAAATTTCTCCCATTCCCCTAGATATTGCATATTTGTAACGTATCGTCATCAAGAAGCAATTCTTAAGTCATAAAAAGTCCCAAAATAAAACAAGTGCCTGAACAAGTGTCCTGTAACAGCCCAAAATTCCACACTCTCCTGCCAAATCTATCTCTCTACATGGATAACAAAGGACTCAGGATTGCTGTAGAAGTGTTTCCATCAGCCTTTTGCAGAGCATTCAGCAAGTTGTTCCTAGCTATTCCTGTTGCTGCCACAGGCAAAACAAAAAAATAAGTAAGGATTTTATCTCCAAAGGAAATTTGTGGTACAAACTTCAAGGAACAGATAGCGCAGAGAGGACTGGCTCTAGAACAGCTGTTTCTCAAGGTCTCACCCTGTAAGCACTCAATGTTCTAATGGCCAGGAAATGCTCAGGTTGTTTTGGATTATGCGTTACTTAATAGATCTGTGACACAGACAGTATGAACTGCTGCTACGAAATGGGTGTGAATAATCATTCTGGTTTTTTTCAGCTGATTGTTGTATAACTTCACTTCCTTAAAAAGGACATAGACTTCATGCATGAGCCCACCCAGATGCCAGAGAATCCCATTTGCATCAGAAAAGTGGTATTCAGATCTGCCCTTAGACAAGATCTTCAGTATTATTTTATGGTTATATTCAGATTTATTTGCATAACACAGCCATTCAATAATAGAATGGCATCAGTCGCAAACTTCCCTGCCAACATCTGTACTGCTTCTAGCTTAATTTAAAGCACAAAAAAGAGAGGAGCTCCTGGGAAGCTGCCAGCAGTAATGTACTCCCGCACTTTAAGCAAATAGTTTGTTTCCTCTACAGGAGACAGATCAATACTCGAGAAACAAAAACAAAATCAAGAAAAGCTAAAAGCTTAGTCATGTAAATCAGGGTGGAGGAAAAGTGAAAGAAAGCTCCTCATTGGCATTCTACAACTTCTGCAGACCCCCATGGCCCATTAGCTAATTTCTGTTAAAACACAGAGCTCTGGAATGATAAATGCCAGTGGCACATTTCTAAAGGTTTGTGGTTACTGAAATAAACATGTCCCTGTTCCCAGGACACCAAGAGACAGAAAATTAACCAGAGGTTAACTGGGTCATTAGCTATAGCACAATATAGGTCACTGCAGATTCAATTCAGTTTGTATTCGGCTAAAGAATCAAATACAGCAACCAGTTCTCACAGCAGGAAAGCAAGTAACTGATCAGCGCGCTGACGTATCTTAGATACCGGGCACCACGTCTGTCATGATTCATACCACTTTTAACTGATGTCACATTATTTTGATGAAACAAAATACAGTGTCTACACACATGCATACAACTTCAATGGTTCTGAATCTACTTAGATTCTTAGATGCACAGATACTTAATATTTAACATCGTATGCAGTCTGGGGTTTTGAATTCTGTTTTTTTTTATACACTGGAAAATATTTAAGTAAGCTTTTCCTCCAAAAGAGGGTTGGCAAGAAAGTAGTCAATACACAAGTCGAAAAAAAATGTCATGTGGCTTGAGAAAAAACCCAGAACATCAGGTTTTAATGACTTTGATCAGCACCTAAATAACATACATAAGTATTTTGTCCCAATATAGTCTCTTATGAACAACACACCTCAGCAGCTCTAACATGAGAAGCCCAATAGTCCAAACACTGCAAAAATTTGCAATACTACATTTAGACATTTAGAACCTGTTTGTAGCCAACAGATTTGCATCAGTCTGCACTAAAGAAGAGGGTTCTGAAAGACTGAATGAATTATCAAGAATCCTACAGAATGTATTTCAAACCAGTGGGGTCGATTTCTTTTTTTTTAGTAGATTGATCTTAAGGCCTCGAAACAGGATTAGATAGAATAAAAAAAATAAATAGATCTAAGCAAGAACTTCAAAACCTTTAATTCTCTGTAGTAACATTTTTATTACAAGCATGTAGCTTTCCTAAAATTCAGACACATATCGCACCCGCAATAGTAACCTATAAACCTAAGACTTTTCTTCATTTCCTGCAGAGCTACAGAAATGTGGCTCATGAGTTCTCCTGCCAGAACTTGCATCAATATCAGAATTGAAAAAAAAAAAAAAATAAAAAATCAGTGTTTAACAAAATTCCATTCTGTAGCACTATTCAGTCTACTTTCATAATCACGTGAATGTACAATTTCTGCACACAGGGTTTCTAGAGCAGATGATGAAAAACATAACAACATTTAGACAACAGAAGAACCACCAAGCAAATCATCTCCCAATACAATATGGTTTCCACACCATACACTTTAGTGTCATTGTTCAGAATTTGTTTTTCCCCCATCCTCCAACAGATGATGTGGAATGTTCAGTCAAATCTAAAATTTATAGCCAGCTAAATGTTATTATGCTCCTGAGACATCTTTTTACAATACAGTAGTAAATCAACCCATAAAAGACTTCCCGGGAAATTAGTTTATTGAGTGCCTCAGCTCTATGCCTACTAAGAGTCAAAGAAATTTTTACCATATTCCAGCTTAACACAATAACCTTCACAATATACAAACACATTCACAGATCATCAGAGAAGCAATTCTAAATGCTGCTGCTTCTGAATACAAAGTTTACATGGGACTTAGAAAATAGTTTTAAATTAACAAGTCTTACTTTCTTTTAAAACTAGGTCCCCAACTAGGTACACATGAATATAGCTAGGAAAGTGGCTACTGTGGCATGCTCTCCCTCTTCTTCTCTGTCATTTGAAGAGACTAACTACTTCGAAATTGTCACACAAGCTTTTCTAAAGAAGGAAAGAATTACCAAGGTACTCAAGTAGAAGTCTGACCAATCAGAAGAATTTGCAGGAAACTGCATTGTACTGGAAGTGATTTTTAGCTCAGCCTTGCATTTTCTGCAACTTATGCACCATGAATAGGATTACTGTAATATCACGATTAAATCCTACTTCAGAATTAAAACAAGTTCCTATCTGCAGTAAATTCACCTTGGAATTCCATTTAAGGCTCCTAGCACAAAGAATAGCTGACATCTTCTGCAGAGGTTTCCACTTAAAGTACAATAACTTTTCTGTGGTTACTACAGAATGCACCCTAACAAAGAAAAGAAGATAACACCGAACGAGTTTAACATTTTTCCTTCAATGACAGCTAATATAATAGAGAAAGTAAACTTGGACTATTTCCTTCAGAACACAGTGCAACACTGGAGATACATTTAACCAAGAGGAATCAGACACTCTTCCTAAGGCTACTGTAAAACAGGAACAGAATCTAGGATCAAAGGTTCGAAGGAAGCTACTTCCCCAGCTGATGATCTTCCCTTCTGGCCAGCTCAGTATAGAAGGTGAATACAACAAACAATTTGAATGCTGTTTTGCAGTATCAGGGTCTATTCTAGGTTATAACCTTTCTAGAGGTAGCAGGAGTTCACTCAAAGGTGTAAATTAATTTACAGGACATCATTTTTGCCTTTCCCCCCCACTCCCCATCTCCCCACAGATGATGATTCATTTCTTCTGATTGATTCCCCCACTGGAAACATTTCTTCAGCTCATCAGAATAGTGAAGTGCAGGATTACACAATACAATTTTCTGGGATGCTGACATACACTCACATATTTCATTTTCATTGACTTGAACTTAATAAGCTTAGTTTGTGTTGTGCAAAATAAAACTAGACAGTCCATTTTCTCACAGTGTATATAAAAGGGACAGGAAATAGCAGAAATCAAGAGTATAAAAACTGGCGTGTTGTGGTTCAGTATTTTAAAATCCTGATCTGCTAATTGTAAGTGAGACTTTTCTCACCAGAAAATAAGAATTACGACTGTGATCAAGTGTCAAATTAACTGAGTCACTGAGATAAATCCAGAGCAGATTTTTTAAAAATCGAGACCAGACATTTGAAAGACATTTAACTGTCCTTATCTATGATGCTTTCAAATTTTATTTCAGGTTTGGTTTGGGGATTCTTTTTTCATTCAAAAGCGCAACTGAAAAAATTGTTTAATACTACACCCCATAACTACACTGCATTCCTTGGGATTAGTGACATATGTGCTACACGCCAGTGCCAACGAGATATTTAAGTTTAGGTTGCTATGCACACATGTCTATAAGGATAATCAGCACACTGAAAAATTCTGACCTTGGTTTAGGTTTGTTTTAAATCAAAACCACTTTGCAACAGTGGTTTCCAATGGATGTTAGGTGCTCAGCACCAACCATCTTGCTCTAAGAGACTGCCTGAAGTGTGTTTATTTAGTAATGCAGAGTGGCATCTAACTACACACTAGCTGATGAGGATGAAGCTGCTTAGCATGCACTAACATGTAAATCAAGAGCTCAAATATAGTGTTAAATAGCTTCCCTGCTTCTGACATAAAATTTCCTTACTACATAGTCCCCATTAAATTTCCTCACACATGTAATTAAAGCAAGGGACTAACTTAGCTTTATCCACCACAGTAGTCATGAAATATTTTTGATAGTTACAAGTTGAATCTTCCAGTAATTCTTAATCTTTTTAAAATTTGATATAACTGTTCTTTTAATTGCTTGTAACATCTCCATTCTTGCAAAGACTGGCAAAAAAAATGAGGTATCTGAAAACTATTTTTGTAATTTTGAAAATGACTATCAAGGCTCTCCGGTTCTTTTCAAACTGTAGCCATACTACAGGATAAAAGCAGGATGAACTCACAGTTCAGTTTTATTGTTTGATAGCACAGTAACTTCAGCTGTACCTTTAATGAGATAAATGGCACTGGCTGAAATATAGTAGTCAGTCACACTTTAGAACATAGGTGCAGAAGCTATAAAATATACTTTAAACTGTACTAGGTAATAAGCTACTCTAAATGCATCACATTGTTGAGCTTTTATGTTCTGTAGCTAGCGACGTTAGTACTCCAGTGTGACACTACAAATCCTTACTCTGCTAGAGAGAGGAAGAGTGAAAGTCACGAGGATTATCTGAAACCAGATGAAGCCTTTCCCTAAGGCCTTCCCTAAAGCCATGGTTAATGCATTCACCAATTAAACATGTAAATTAGTATTACATGTAGCCATCTGACCGAAAAGGACTTAACAAGCGAACTAAAACTGTTAAAAACAAAAACATAAGACAGTATCAACATTTTCCAGAAGATTACAAGAGAAGCAAATTGAGACTACAACACTTTTCTACAGTGAAGTGCTGGACTACTTGCCTAACAAAACCAGGACAAATCCCAATTCAACAGCAATGCCTAAATGAAAGGAAGACACCAACACACGTATTAAGTATGTAAAAGAGTCGCCAGCTTTTTTTACAGAGGTGAAAATGAATCCTCTGTTGCCTAGAGGGGAACATTTTTGTCTTGCCATAGAACAGCTTCCAAAAGAATACTTACATTTTTTTACAACCTGTGATTTTCTTATTTGTCAGGGCCCTAAGATCTTTACTGCACACAGAATGTTTGCAAATGTTTAATGATTGTTTTACCAAACAAATATCACAGTCTGAATAAAAAGATCAATTAATATTGCTGATGTTGCTAATTTAACACCATTAAGGTCATACTATGAACACCTATAGAACCTACAGGCTCTTGTATTGTATTTAAGGTTGGCTGGCTGCAAGTCTGCTCTCCAGCAGACTGCACCGAGAAGATAACCCATGCAAATATCACAGGCAAGGTAATGCAATAAAATTTTTAATGATTGCTTTGATCTTACAGTGAGACTATCAGACGTGTGACTGAAGACATGATTAGATAGGGATGTAGATGTACGAGTTAGAACTCATTTATCTACTCTTACAGATGCCTCCACTTTCATCAGTGTGCTAGGGTCTTGAGCAGTTGGAAGACCCCAACTGGACCACAGACCTCATTGCATCATGACACTGCTAGATGTCCAATAAGAGATGAAGATTTACTCAGTGAATTAGAAGGCAGAAGACACATTGCAATGTTGTCTTTGATGGCAACCATACTGTCTCACCCTTCTGTATGCACAACTAAATAACATTTTGTGCAGCAATTTGTCTCTGCAAATATTACCTATAAAAAAAGCTTCCTAAGAGCAGTAACATATAATTTTTCTCTAAATCACTCAAGCCTTCCACACTGACTGCTTCTCCCTCTGATAAAGAATGGATGACATGAAGGAGTCCAGTGATTTAGGAAGTTCTTCAAATGATGGTGTACTGTAATATAAGGGAAAATAAAAAATTAAGTACTAGTCCTCTTATTATGCACCTACCAAGTATTTGCTGTTGAAGTATTGAAACTTTAGTTCTTAGGATTTGGGTACCTTAACTTTCCTTAGAAGAAACCTGCGATTTCCCAGACTGCATATTTCAGTCACAGAAGTAAAATGTATGAGTTTAAGATTCTAAAAAAACCCAGCCTAAAACACACTCCTGTCCTTTTTGAGTTGTGCTCCTTCTGTCCACTGAAAGGCAGCATCTCTGGGGTAACATGCAGGAATAACACTGCAAAAAAAGATGCACGAAGAAGTTCATACTGTTAGTACTCCAACAACAAAGACAGAATCCAGAAGAAAAACATCAAATCTATAAGCAGATCTAAGAAAATTTACATAATTGATTCAGGTCGATTGATCAGGACTTCTAGATACCAAAAACCCACAACGTATTTTCCTTATTCGGTTTCCAGACTGAAAGCAACATCAACTTCTGATACAACTCAGCATCTTTTTAGGTGCACAATCTTCCTTTCCGAAATACTACTCAAAATCACAAGTTCTTATGTACAGCAATTTAATCTACTAAACTGCAGAGTGATAGTCAATGACACAGTTATGGAGATTATCAGAACTGTCAGATCGCAGACTCTCTGATGGGTTTGTAGAAGTTCGTGATCTTACTTTCACTCAATTCCAAATTTCACAGTAAGACAACATCCTCAGATGGCCAAAGGAAGTATGTTAAGAGGAGAAAAGTATTGTGAGGAATTACAACTATTTGAAAAACATTTAAATCATTTTATGCTATCTACAAAGAAGTAAGTTAGAGATATCTGGCATTCAAATTCATTACTTCTAAAAACAATTTTGAAGGGAAGGAAAAATATAAATTTGCACCAAGCTATAGTTTTTTGAGATTAGATATTAAATCTAGCATCTCAAAACCACATATTTCTATTACACAGTTATATTTGCAAATTTGATATCACCAAGTCTGTTTGAATTACTGTTTATAGATAAGCAACCATAACTCTTCCAACCTGAGATCCTCATACAAAAGGAAGTCACAGTAGTGAAATACAAAGACTTAAAACCAAAGCACAGCCAGAGCAAAACATCATCCATTACAACTTAACATTTTGTTTAATGAAATAATATCAGCTACTTAGGTTAAAAAAAAATTACAGACATTTTCCTATTCATTTAAAAGAAATGATAGAGAAGCTGGCAGTGAAAGGGCAAGCTAATCAAATGAGTTTATGCAGTATGGACAAATGCTTTCAGCTAGAAATTACCCAAAATAAGACTCCTTGCAAGGAATCTATTGAAGAAGGAAAAAAACCAAAACAAAACAACAAAAACACAAATACAATGCACCAAGAAACCCCACCAAATATCATATAGCTAAAACATAAGCACAATTAAAAGTGCATTTTTTTTCTTTTTTCCCCCCAAGTCTAGGGGGAAAAAAATCCAATAAAGGATTTGAGAATAACACTCTATTTTCTGAATGACACTAAAACAAACACCGACAAACCCCTCCAAATTCAAATGACAAAATATTCACACTAGGGAAACCCTGTGATGCCAGAAACCTCAAATTCCACTACTTGTGTTGCAGAGAGTACTGAGTTCACCAAACTCCCTAGCAGAGATTAACGTTGTTGTACTTACACTAAGATTTTGAGCATTTTACTAAACTTCCGTCACATTCAATTTCCCTACCCCCTTAAAAAACCAAGAGGAGCAGCTAAGGTAAACTGAGATGGTAGCAGGGACAGTTTAGCTTTTGAACAACGCATTTCACTTTTTCAGTTTAACTGCTGTAGGACACTTTATGAAATGCAACTATTAGTTAAAGTCTATAAAAAGGATTGACTCTGACTACTCTAATAATACTTTTAATCTAAAAAATACCTTCATAGGTGTCAATTTTACTTTCACATAATGAGAAATTCAAAAGAAACCCTAAACGTTAGCAGAGATAAACTACAGAATATCTTTGTGCAAACACATTGAAATTACTCTTGGAGAGAAGAGATAGAAGGAAAGAGAATTGCTATATAACATATATAGCTAGCACCAAAACAAACGCTCCAGTTGCATCCTTTGGAGAACGCAACCACATCATACTCTAGTGCATAAGTTCTTAGAGCATGGCCTGCCCATGCCTTATAGCTCACATGCTCTGAGAATAAAAGCTGTAGCAGTGCAGATCAATTTTGGAATGCAGCTGCCACTTAACCAATTTAAGGGCTTTTCACAACAACTCTCTGATGGTATGAGAAGACATTCACTATTAATAGGAAAAAAAACCCAAAACCAATTTATTGCCGTGGTAAAAGTTTCGGAAATAACAGTATTTTTACCATTAATTTCCTACTGAATTTAACATTAGTCACAGAAACGCATAATCACTTACTCATTCATTCGCATGTCTGAAGGTTGGAGAAAACAAAGGAGATGTTGCAGATGTTGCACCTCTGCATGCTTTAACATCCATACATATTTTTAAAACAAAACAACAATAACCAAAGGTAAAAATTAGCTAATCAGAGTCCTACTTACAACTCAGCCAGATTTATGCCTGGCAGGGCTGTCGAACAACACATGGTTAGCAATCATAAGTTTTTAGTACAGCACATTATTTACCGCCGCCTCACAGACTGACCTTGGGCAAGTCACTTCCCCCGCATCTCAGCTCCCCACCTGACAGTCCGTCCTCCGCTCCCCACCGAGCGCCGAGGAGCGAAACCCGGTAATCACTCACCACAAGTGGCTCTGCATGGATGAAGCTGGAATGAAGGGAAAGGGGGAGCGGGAATGGGGAGCGGGGGTTTCCCCTCACCTACAGGTGATGAAAATTCCCCCGGCATGCATCCCGTCTCCCAGGCGGGGGAGAATCACCCCAGCCCTTCCCCGTGTCCCCAGCGCACCGGTTGGACCGGAGGAGGCGGCGGCGCCGGCTCCCGGCCCCCGAGCGCGGACGGCGGCCGCGCCCTCCGGGCCTCGCGCCCTCCGGGCCTCCCGCCCCGCCGCCGGAGCGGTCCCGCGGGCCCCGGCCGGCCGCGCGCGGATGCGGCGCCGCTCGCAGTCCCGCCGGGCGGACACTCACAGGTGCTGGAGCCGCGAGAGGCGATCAGCTTTCCGGAGCGGAGGTGGTCTCGGCACCCCGGCGGGGGGCGAGCGAGCCGGGCTGCGGGCGCTGCGCTCCCGCCGCGGAGCCGCCACTGCGGCGCGCCCGCCCGCCCTTTCCCGCGCCGCTGGCCAATGCGGGCCGCACCAGGAGCCGGGAGCCGGCTCGAACCATCTGTTGCCAGGCGCCTCCCCCAGCCCTTCGCCGGGGGCTCCCGCCCAACCGCAGCCGAGGAGGGGGAAGCCTGCAGGGAGCCTGCGGCCCCCGCAAGGCGCTCTCCGCCCTGCGCATCTCAGGGGCTGCGGGGCGGCCGTGCCCCGCCTCCTTCCCCCCGAGAATCGCCCGTCCCGGGGCTGGCGCGGCCCCCGCAGCGCTCGGCTCCCCTCACGGCCGCCTAGGGAGGGCCAGGTGCGGCAGCGAAGGGGACGGGGGGGGGCAGGGAGCAAGAGCTGCATATGAGACTTATCCTCCCTCAGGTGTGCAGGCGATAAAGTCCCGACCTGATAAAATTTTTGCACTTCCCAGCCAATAGCTAGAATTCTCCACATGGAATGCTGAACGGAGGAATGTGTCTCGTCCTGCTCCAGTGTCAGAAACAGGGCTAAAATCTGTGTTTAAACTTAGACCTATCTCTTGTGAGCAAGCTCTCCCAAAAGAGTCAAGTCTCTTTCTCTATTTAACGGGTTTGAGTTTTAGCCTTTCAAGTTCCCAGTCGGAGGGTTTTCCCACAAACTTGAGGACAATCTATGTGCCCCGTCCTTTATTTTGGGTCTCCACCCCAGGCAACAGTAGTTGAGATACAGTGCAGATGTAGAATTTCACAAAAACAGAGCGATAGTTCCTGTTTTACTTTTCTTTTTGTGTTAATAATTTCCTTGTTACAGACCTCTCTGATCATGCTTTTTAACCAGGCGCCTATGTTTCCTGTTGATTCCACAGAGAAAATACAGGGACTAAGACATTAGCTTTATTCCAGCAGGTTCTAGAGTAATATTTTAGTAAGTCACGTCAAGAAAAAGATGCAAATTTATCTCAACTTCCAACAACTTAAAGTTAATCTTGAGATTCATGCTGTGTAAAGGAAAAAACATGCATTTCTTTAATGGGTTAACACAAGTTCTAATTTTGTCCCTTTTTTTTTTTTTCATTTTTGAAATGGTCAGATTCCTATTTCTCACTTGAACAGTGTCAAATTATGGATTTAAAACCAGAGTATGGACCAGACACAATCTGCAGGACTTGAAGATTTGATGTGCAGTCAATTTTATGATGGGGTGAATGTCAAAGGGCCAAAATAAGCTGGATAATCTTGCACTTAAATTAATCATACATCCTTTTATTATATAAAAAAATACTATCCCTGGAAGCCAACCAGCTGTATTTTATACTAATGCTGTTATGACATGGCTTGTAAGTGGTTCAATATGTTACTCCAAATAGATACTTTCAAAGATGGGATCTATTTCTCACCCACTAAGTTTTATCTTTGCATTAAAAGGCCTCAACAGAGCTGAGCTTTATCTTATTATTACAAAAAAAGTCTAAAAAGTACACAAAATTAAGTGATTGCAATCTTTCTTGTGGGACTCCAAATGGATGAAATTTTGTCCTCAATATGCATGTGTAATGCCTCTAAATCTGAAGGGACAATTTGTCATTACAAGATATTTTTAAGGAACCATTTCTATATAGTTACACTTACCAGAATGATAAATTGGCTAGTGAATCTTCCATTAATCTTACAAAGCTATGCTCAAGCCTAAGTTATTCCCATATATATTCTAATTAAGACTGATCATAATAATTTTGTGAGATATTATGTCTAACATTATTAATGCAGGGTTTTGTCTAACTACTTTAAGAATGTTATTATTGATTTTATTAATATATAGAAATTCTTTCTAATAGCTTAAACAAATTGACCTAGATACCAAATACATGCATGAAAAATTGGTCTTCACTTGAGTGAAGAGCATGCTGTCATCATATATGAAAGACAAAGGATGGTTGGAAATAAAAGTACATATAGGTGCACAACTGACCTCTGAAACAGTGAAAATACAAATAACTTGTTCAATTGTACAAGAAATCTTGGCAAAGTCTAAAAGCATAGACAGGTAAGTGTGTCTTAGTCCACTGCTATAATAAACAATGCTGATAAATACAAAAGCTTATGTCTTAACGTCTCAAACTAATATTTCTCTATTGAGTGGTTTGATTTACAAAATGACTACAGCAAAGGCAGTTGCTTACCTTTTAAAAATATGTATTCTTTCTGCTTGCTAATTACCCTTTTATTACTTTTTGTATAGATTAACAGTGTGACAAATTCTGCGTGCATACACCATGGATGTATGAGTGAGTTTTCAGCAGTGCAAACTGCTGAAAATGCCAGTGGATGGTAAGTGGAATGTTAAGTTCCTACCCCACAGGGCCATGTCTTCTGCTGGCAAACAACCGTATTTGTACGGGGAAGGGGGAAAACAGAAAAGCAACAATAGCAACAAGAGGTACAAGAAGTATATAAGGAAATAGCTGTCTAAATTTCAGCGGGTAAGACAGGGTCTATTTGATTCCAAGATGAGTCTTTCTATGTAAACACAGCTACCAAAACTGTGAGGTTTTGCAGGTTCTTTGATAACTGTGCTAACTGGTAACTGCAATCTCATGTTTCCTATCCTGTTCCTTCCACATTAAGGGAAATGGATTGTAACTCCAGTGCTAATGGGGAAGTGTTCAGCAATGACAACCTGTAGCTTTTAGAGCACTTTTCTGTTTCAAAGGGCTTTGCAACCACTGATTTATTAATCAGTTCTGTGTTCACTTCTGGGGACGCACACGATCCTTCCTCTATACAGTTGGGCTCAATCCTAAAGATTGAAGCGTGCTGTGAGTTGGGTGAGTGAGCACATGCAGAGAGGCAGTACTGGAGTGCTGGCTGCTGAAAGCATGCTCTTTGGATGGCCACAAAGAACATGCTTGACAGGTGTGAGACAATACACAGAGGTAAAAAAAGCCTCCTTCCACAAGTTAGATTTCTCCTTTGATGTGTTACATATAAAGGACGGTGTAGCTGTGCTGACAGAAGGATCAGAATCATTAAGTTCCTTCTGCTACCCACTCATGCTCACAGAATTACTTTTCTGACTTTCTGTGTCTTTAAAATCATCACTTGCTGTATGGGTTTCTACATTTAACATAAAATGGATTTAATTTTAGACCCGATCCTTCTGTAACATGGAGTCTACCTTTTCAGTCCAATTCATCAAGATGAATCCACCTGTCTGGATGCATTCACTTACACTAACTGCCTTCACTTTAGGTAAGAATGGGACTCCTTGGCCTTATACCTTCTACAGCTTCTGTCTTAGAACACTGATCCCGCCTTTTTCAGCTGGTAGCCTAAGTGATCTGAATGATATGTATCCAAAAGTTACCCTTTTAAGAGCCCATTTCAAGTTGTTGGTAACTAAAGGAAATTTCTTAATTTGAAGTGCATAGTACAGTCAGGTACTTCAAGTGTACACAGTTATATTGGAATTCTGCCAGTGAGGCTGTCTGAGCAATTGCATGTATCACGTGTCAGTTTTGATACGGTACTGAATCTGGCAGATTGCTACAGAAGGTATTTTTTCAGGATTTGGGTAGAAGACAGCACCTGAGACATTTTAGTGAGACTAGTATATTTTTTTCCTATCTGGTATGTTGAGGAAAAGCATCTTGAGGAGGAATATATGCGTCTTTGCAGTGGGGAAAAAGAGACAGAGGGAGGAAGTACTTCATATAGTTTAGAATTCTCTGCCAAGTTACTTGCTGTAGAAGCTTCTGCAGGGACACTTTGTACGCAAAGATTCCTTGGATTCTAGTAGGGGACTGAATATTTTTGTAAAGATGTACAGCTTTGCATTGCAGGACAGGGTTCACATTATTTACTGTGGCTGTGAAATGGCTGGCTGCTAGCCAAACTGAAAAAACACTCCCTTGCTAGCATTTCAGCTGAAGAAAAAAAAGGTAAAATAAATACTTCAATATTGCTCTATTACAGTATTTAGACTCTACCCTTCAGACAGAAAAAAAAAATGAAATTTATTACATCAATAAATTACACCCTAAAGATCTGAAAACTGCCCGGGCTCTTGTCTCCTCATTTCTAATGAAGCTTTGCAATTTCACCAAAGTCATGAAGTTGTGATTGTAGTGATATATCATGCCTGCACATATGTATACGATGTGTACGGGTAAGTGACATGCTTTAATTGTATTTGTAATGGGAAAGATTAAATAATCCCATAAAACATGGTACAGAACTCATGATCAATGATTTCATTTTGAACAAGGCAAGTTAAAAATCAGACCAAGAGCAGAGGAATCTCTGAAGTTACTCTTGCATTTACAGATTGTGCACAAATCTAATACAGTTCATATGGGCTGAATGTGCGTAAGGCATACTTCTGATTTCAAGTCCATGGATTTTTCCTACTTGTGTACTTCTAAAGTAATGTCAATTGACAAAAATGCAATTTCTTCATTCTTAAATGCCTGAAGAATTTAACACAGTTATCCCTGGGAAATGTTTCCATTGGTATTTGGAGGTTGTGGTACTTACACAGTGGTACTACGGGTACACTGGTATATTAGTCAGTGGATCTGTAGTTTGCAGACAAAGAACAGTAAGGCTGAGCTGTTAAGGCTTTAAGTCAGCTCCAAGTTTCACTCTTCACCACCAACAAACACTCCTTGGTTTACTGCTGTCTTCAGTCACACATGTTAATTTACACTGTATTTAAACATTCTCTTCATGCTTCCTGTTCTACATCTAAAAGATAATAAAGTAGAATGTATAACTATAGGTTAGGCTGTACAAATATACATTTGTAGATATTAAGAGAAGCAGGAGCCATTGTGATAGATTAACTTGATGATCTGGCACCTTCTTTTTCTGGTTATGTGGCAAATCTTTCGCTGGTTACCACCGTCTCTACAATGGTAACTGTTCAATACCAGAGATATGGTTAGGTGGTATTTTACTTGCATATGCCGTGTGTGTTTCTATGTAATGAGCCTTAAAATCAAACACTCCCTTTGGGACAAGCAGTTTGAACCACAGCCACACCTGGATTTAGCTGCTAGTCTTTACCACTTAAAAATCTCTAACAGAATTGCCTTTTCCTTTATTGACTTAATATCTGGACTCAAACCAGACCTGCACCAGTGAGATACATGTCACTATGTATGAAGACAGATTTTGAATCTCCAGGGTCTCAAAGACAGTTGACTTAAAAGCACTTTCTTATGCTAGGGAACAAAGAATATATATGCAAAAAGCAAAATTTCTTTTGGATTTTATTCTTCTCAAATATAGGCACTGAATGTATTCTTATATATCCTGCCTTTATGTTGTAAAGAGTTTTCCTGAACAATATGCATGTGCTATAAACACGTCTTTTATTGAAGGATGGACTAGTGGTGGGCCCAAGTCAAAGAGCTTTAGATATAAATTGGA
The DNA here is from genome assembly GCA_008694505.1 of Cyanoderma ruficeps. NCBI lineage: Eukaryota > Metazoa > Chordata > Aves > Passeriformes > Timaliidae > Cyanoderma > Cyanoderma ruficeps. The sequence goes on along the minus strand of VZDJ01000175.1, from coordinate 11,527,048 downwards.
TTGTGAAGCATACAACAGGTATTAGTCACAAATGAGACATCACAGTAAGACATCCTTCTTTGCACATAACCTTTCTTTATGTAGAAAGCAAGTGTACAGTCCCATGCTGTGCTCCTCTTGCTGCTTGGCATGTTGGTACAAAGCACAGAAATAATAAACAATTTCAACTGTTTTCTTGTTACAGAAGGAAATTCTGATTTAAGAATATGTGCTCCCGTGACAGTGACATCACGCTGCAACTCCTAAAAAATTGTATGAATTCTTGGAGTTTGCCTTTTAGTTTTGTATTGACAGAGTAGAGAAATCTGAATGTGTGCACGAAGGGGGAAGGGACTGAGCTGTGCAGCTTCTAGGAAGCAGGAGCAGCTAATGAGGATCCCACACAGAGATCATTATATGGTTCTTATGAGAGAAACTACGTTGTGCAATAAATACCCAGGCCATTGTTTGATTTTTAACCCATTCATCACTAAGATGAAATCCTGCTGAAGCAGCTGGACATTTCCCAGAGTGAAAAAATGGGTTCTGGTTTTTGCAAAAGGATTGAAATTTTGTCTGGAAAGTCCATTGAAGCAGGAGTCTTTTTTTATTAAGCAGATTTTACCAGATAGTGTCCTTTTTCAAAATATGGTATCATACAAATTATCCCCCAAAAGTTATATAGCAAAAGATGGTTTAACATGCTTGGAACAGCAGCTGTAAGGATCATGATCTTTACAGGCAGAATGTAAACTTAAATATTTATAAGTATTTGTAATAATGTTTATTTCTATATTGTGAGGGTATAACAAAGAATAACTGCAGAATATATAAAAGTGTCATGTGTTGTTTGCAACCTGAAAATGTTTGGAAACAGAGACCTCCCAAGACAAGAGCTTGGACATCCACACATTCAGGTTTGGCCCTAAAATACACGAATCATGGTGTTTTGGCTACTGAATTATACAAGATAACAAGCAAAGGCAGTGCAAAGGGATTGAAGAGTAACATTACCTAAAGCAGTAATGATTTAGAAAGAAAATTCAAATTATTTCCTGCCATTTGGCGGCTGGGTTATTTTCTGGGTTTGATTTTTCTGGGCTGTTACATGTTTGTGAGGCTTTCTAGATTTTCTTTTAATCATCAACAATAAATTCATTTTATTTCTGCTGAGAGTTAGTTATCATTTGAACTTTCATCACACTGCTTGATTACACTGATTTTATGTTTATTTAATCTATTTCTTAGCACAATGCATGAGAGAACTGAATAGAAGAATTTCTTACAAATTGTATTACATTCTTTTTATTTGCAGCTGTTGTGTTTCTTGCTTTGTGATTACAACAGGCAAATAATGTGGACAAAAACGAGTAGGCACTTATAAACAAATCACCAATTCTATATTTTGTTCTATTTGATTGTAAAACTCCAGAGTCAACTCTCAGTTTTTATCAGTAGCTGTTAGAGTAAGGCTGTAGTGGAAATTTCTAAGAAGTGTGGTCATATAACCTAATAGTGAACCTGGAAAATATTATGAACTGGTTGCATATGCACGTTTATTTTACCTTCTTTTATTGCTTGAAGAATTAATCTAAAAGTCAGTCCTTCCTTTTTGTGTAGCACATGGTATGCCTTTTTAATGTTGGGTAATACAGAGTAACAGACGTGCAGCATAATTTAAAAGCTTTTGCAGATGACATTTCCTACTTTCTGGGAAAGAGCAGCACAGATAGCTGTACTGACTGTTGCTTTTAAGTCCACTTCACTCTGGAGTTCCTATGTCTGGTCTTCCAGTTACCGTGTTATTCGTATGAGTTATGTATATATCTGGATACAGTCTTTTGAGAATAACAAAAGGCTCAGTATCACTAATTGCCAGAAATCTCCCAGGGGCTGTTCCTCAATATCATCACGGCATCTAAGACTCACTCAATCCGAGGCAATCTGTATTTGTTTAATGTACATGTAGTTTATTCCTTATAATAAATTTATGTACTTTCATTCTCAAATATCATTAAAGAAAACACCCCAGTTGTACCAAATACAACTGGGAACTTCTGTTGGAGAACTTGTGCATGTTCTTCTATGTCAGAAGAATAAAATTTTGTGTTAGGTTTTAATTTCTTTCTCCCACCAGCCCAAGGTTTTGTTTTTCCCCCATATGCAACAGGGTCCTTTTATTGCTTAGAAATTTATGCTGCTGTATAAACAATAAGCACATAGACTAGCCTCATAATTGGAGAAATCCACATCTGTTTTATTTGTTACCTATAAAATCATCAGACTCCTTTAGGTGTTCGCTGAAGGCAACACGAAAGTGTTGTGTTGTGTTAGATACTTTAAAACTTGCATTGTTAGATACTTTAAAAGAGTTCAGGCACATCTTCTGGAATATGGGTGATGTGATTTGCAATGGATTTATTTGGACATTGCATGTTCCATTTCACTCATTCATTCTAACCTTAATATGCACCTAGTAATTTGAGAGACAGTGAAAAGCATAGAATTCAAAAATCCATATGAAAAGAATGGCATGGGAGGACAAAAGAAAGGCAAAATATGAATAAGCGGACAAAAAAAGAGAGTTTGCTAAAAGAATCCTTGAATTTGCTTGTTCTTTTCCTGCTATTAACTAGATTTATGCAAGGTCACTGCTCCACCTGATAGTTGCAGGAGATGAGGGAATTACCTGGAACTGAGGGAATTCTCTTTGTTGTGATGGTAAGGCAAGACGTGCTCATTCATATATTCTAAAATTAAAGAGCTGGTTCTTGCATATATTTCACCTGACTGTGCCCTCTGCTGCTGCTCTCATTTGGGCTCTGTATCTGGCTGTCTGTGTAGGGAATTTGTGTGCTGGGATTTGTGTTCTTTCTCTTGGATGCAGTTTCTTAAGGCCTTTGTCCCACAAACTGCTTGCTTGTGCCTGGGAACCCCATTCTGTGATGTTACTGAATGTTTCCTTTGCGCATGCAGGAAACGTTTGCAGGTGTTCCCTGGTTTTGGGGGTTTTTTTAATGTACCAAAGTCAATAGCAAGCACAAAACACTGCAAATTCCTTTTCCTGGTTCTTTTGCGAAAGAAAGGAGAGTAAGATTATGTGAGAAGTTACAAATCTATTTTAAAATATAGCTAAGTACATTTATACCATGGATTTGCAAACCAGAAATTAATTAACTGCTTTGTATCCTGCTAGGATGGGCAGTTTTTTCTTCTCTTTTTGATTAAAAAAAAAAAAAAGAAGGAAGAAAGAAAACCTGTATTCTTGACCTTGCTCATTGTTAGCATCCGCAAAGTATACAGTGTACAAACTTAAATCTTACATGAAGCTGTGTCTCAGTGGTTTGTTTGTCGGCTTTGTTATTAAACACATCCTTGTATTTAAGTTCAAATACATCAACAACATAAAGATAAAAAATAACCAGCTCAAAGGTTGTGTGAACCCTGATGTTCTGAGTGCAACAAGAGCCAAATGCTGTTTGCAGAAAACCAATGAAGCACGAAATATAGCAGCATGTGTCCCTCCCCATGTGCATTATTATCTCTCACACATTATCTGAGGCACCCCATCTTGCACAGTGTGTGGCTGAATAACCCCCTGCTGCTGAGTGGATTCATGCCTGCTGTTCATTTTTGAAAAGTAATTTTGTACAATTATCCTGCTAAATATTGATAGCTTTCACCATTCCAGCCATGGCTAATTAAAAGACACACTGTGTAAAATTTTAATTAGGATTCATGTCAGGGTGAATAATGATAAAAAGAGAGAAAGAAGGAAAAAAAAGGATAAAAAAAAGAGGGGAAAAAGAAAGAAAGAGAAAAACAAAACGGGTTGGCATTTGTGGGGGGATTTTATTTGTGACCTGCTGGTTTGCTGTTGAACCTCTTTTTATCCTCAGATTTATTTCCCTTCCCAGATTGTTCTCAACTCCTGATCTGAGGGTATGGAAGGAAAGAGTTCCTCAGTGTGAGCCTGTATTGCATACATTCTCAGTAAAAGGTTTTATGTTTTCGACTCTGTTGGTTGCTGTCCTTTCAGTGGCGCAATAATGACTGCAGGAATCAGGCATTTCCTGGGGACTGATGGCCACGGAGCTGGAACCTTGGCCCCAAGGAAGAGAAGGCAGTCATTAACTTCAACTATGCTTCATTCATATTCTATCCATTGGTTTTGGTTGTACATGTGAGAAACGATGCTCACTTTTAAAATTTCAAAGGTTTAATAAACCTTAACAAAATACAACAAAGGACTGAATAAGGAAAAATTACAGCGCTGGGAGCATAGAACTAAACAACCATGTGCTCACCCACAAAACTGCTCCCCGCCTTTTATACTCCTGGTGCTGCATCAGGTAACCCTGGCCCCTCCCAAAGTCCATCAGTAAACTCTTCTCTGCCGTCCATTGGTGGAGATCACTTTGTTACACCTTGACTGGAGGTCAGGTGTTGCCCTGCTGCACCTTTGTAACAAGCCAGCCCTCCCCCAAGAGCCCAGGCTACCAAGGCCCTCTAGTGACAACAACACAAGGAGGACAGGAAGAGGAGCATGGAGAGAACATACCATAATAACATAACAATAAATCTACAAAACTTCTCTTAACAACAACCTCTGATAATGAGCATGTTTGTCACTGTGGTACATCTGGTAAATTGCTCTTACCACGTCGTTATGGAGCAGTAGGTGCCTGAGCCATCAAACCCCTAATCAGCATGCTGCAGCTCATTTCACTCCGGCCATGTTGGAGGCAGTTTCTTCTTATCCACCTTCTGTCCACCAGTCCATTCAGGGAAGTTGAACAAATACAGGATCCTAATTGTGGAGGCCCCTGTGGGCCACAGAGAAAGGGCAGCGCTCCCATTGAGAGCAGCATGTCCCTGATAAGGCTGGGTGCAGCCTTCCCCTGTTGCTCATGGCGAGCAGCTCAGCTGTGAAGCCCCCGAGCGTTCTAGAAGAATGTTAATAAGCTACACCTCATTGGCTGACTGTTTCTCTCATTTCACTGGTTCAAGTCTCCCCCCGATTGGTGGGTTTTGCAAGGAAGTCTCCCCCCGATTGGTTCGTTTTGGATCCGTGCCCCGATTGGTGGGTTTTGCAAGGAAGTCTCCCCCGATTGGTTCGTTTAGGATCCGTGCCTCGATTGGTGGGTTTTGCACTCAAGTCTCCCCCTGATTGGTTCATTTTGGATCCATGCCCCAATTGGTGGGTTTTGCACTCAAGTCGCCCCCCGATTGGTTCGTTTTGGATCCGTGTCCCGATTGGTGGGTTTTGCAAGGAAGTCTCCCCCTGATTGGTTCGTTTTGGATCCGTGCCCCGATTGGTGGGTTTTGCACTCAAGTCTCACCCCTGATTGGTTCTTTCGGATCCGTGCCCCGATTGGTTGGTGTTTCACTCAAGTCTCCCCCTGATTGGTTCGTTTTGGATCCGTGCCCCGATTGGTGGGTTTTGCACTCAAGTCTCCCCCTGATTGGTTCGTTTTGGATCCGTGCCCCGATTGGTGGGTTTTGCACTCAAGTCTCCCCCTGATTGGTCTGAATGGCATGTGACACCTCTTGTCAGATGACAAAACTTTACTTGCTACATGTAGATTTGCATTTGAAAGAAAATATTCCTTATTCCCCTGTGTTTGTGTTCAGTTGCCATATTTGAGCTGAACACTGATGTTGTTTCTTGGCACTTCAGATTTGATGTATTTGGGATCCAAATATATCCCTGGCACAATTTCAGTGGCATTGAAGTTTTAGCCAGGACCAAGTCAGTTCTTGCTACCTAAAAACTAGCCAAATAAAAAAAAAACCCTGCTTCTCTTCCCATCCCAAAACCAAATGCAGAAGAAACCACTTTAGCAGAGCTAAGATCACTTCTTGTGTAAGTGCTGGTGGGTATTACAAATATTTTACCTCTGAACTGAAATACACATATGAGAGGTTGGCTCTAATTTTCAAATGAATGTACAAAAAATTCATGCATTTCTGAGGCTTTGCTACCTCTTCCTGCAGGGTGTTCTTAGGGCGGGGTAGCTGATACTTTTATAAAATAAATATTGAAAGTATGGAAAGATAATCGACTGGAAAACACCGAGCGCGCGACAGCTCTCGCGAGAGGCGCCCGCGCGCCCCGCGGTGTTCAAACGGGAGCGGCGCGGCGCGCGGGCAGACGACGCCGGCACCGCCCAGGGGGAGCACTGCCTGTGGCATCGTCCCCTCAGCGCCGAGCCGTGCCGCCCTCACTGACCACGATGGTCCGGGCAGTTGTGTCCCCTCAGCCCCGAGCCGCGCCGTCCTCACTGACTACGATGGTCCGGGCAGTTGTGTCCCCTCAGCGCCGAGCCGTGCCGCCCTCACTGACCACGATGGTCCGGGCAGTTGTGTCCCCTCAGCGCCGAGCCGTGCTGTCCTCACTGACTACTATCTTCTTTTCCACTGTGGCTTGCCTGTTGGTTTTAACACAGTCAGTTGCCACCTTGATCCCCACTATTTTCTAAGCTCCAGCATTTCAGCTGTGGCTTCAGTCTCTCAGTTTCTGCTCAGTACAGCTTCAAGCAAAAGAAGCCATTGACATCAGTGGGAGCTGGGCCTGAATAAGAGCAGCAGATCCTGGCCTCTGAATTGTAGCTCTTTGTGGAATGCATTTTTCCTGCTAGTTGGGACATACATTTTTGTAACTCTTTATGGAAGATTTTTGTTTTTCATTTGTGCAGTGGAACGATGGAAACTGACTAAATTTATCCATAAACCTATTAGAGCTGTGAGGGCATCTCAGGGGAAAGCTGTGAAAATGCTCAGTGTTTTCCATTTGGATGTTACATTATCTCTTGAATTTAACTGAACTCAGGTAAGACACCAGCTCTTTGTGTTTATAATTATCAGAGGGACAAAAATTCAGCAATGTGCTGGGTCCGCTGTCTTCTGTTCTTCTAAGCAGTGCATTTACAGCACACACATGCTCTCAGATGATTATTCTCTTGTCAATTATGGTATCTAAACTTTTTTCCTGGTAAATCTAGTTCACATGGACCAACAGTTCAAATGATGCGTTTTCTGGGTCTCGGGAGGAAATGTATGGCTCACTTTTGGTTTAGTAACTTACAGGGATTGAGTTTTGAATAATGTAAATGGGAGGCGGGTGATAATTTGTAATGCTGTGAGTGCAATTAGTGAGATAAATACAGAGCTAGATTCATTTTCTCTGAAAAGAGGCAATCTGATTGCTATGCAAAAAGCACCTTTATTTGTGATATGGGCTGTTCATAATGTGGTTTCCAATGCACAAAGTGGCATTTTGATTTGGAGCTTTAAAGACTTCTGGGATGAATAAAACATGAAATTAATTGCCAGAGAAGAACCTTTGCCAGACTAGATGAGATCTACTGTGCTGAATAGACGCTGTAACTTATGACAGGGTCTATTCCACTCCCAAAGGAAATTATGTCAATACCAGGAAAGGTTAAAAACCCTTCAAATAATTTGTGGTACCAGAAGTCCTTCCTCTTCATATGTCGGTTGAGAGTGCATATGTCGGTTGAGGGTAAACATATATTCGTGTGTCCTATCGTCCTGCGCCAGGTATTATAAGAGAAATATGTAAAATATCAAACTCCATGCTTTGTATTAATAGATTTTAATGAGTGTCGCAGTCAATTTTGATCTAGGGAAAGCTGTTAAGTTGGGAGAACAGGCAAATTTGGATGTTTTGACACATGGAGGCGTTACCGAAATCCTCTGAAATATTTGTGATAAATAAGACTCTCTGCCTTTTTAGTGTTAGGGGGTAAGACAGTACTTTATTATTGGCCAAGAGGTGTGTGTGTAGCTGACAAAGTTCTGGCCTCCACACAGACCCCAATACAAGACTTTTTCACTTATCTATACATTTTTAACAAATAAAGAAATTAATATTCATTGGTTCTAAGTTGCATAACTCTCTTCATTAGTTAGTGTTCTGTCCCCTATTGGTTATTGATTTCTCACTCTTCATGCTAATCTGGCCCACATCTTTAGTCTTTATCTCTTGCTCAGATGGGGATTCTGCAGCTTTCCATGCCTTAATCTCCTCTGTATCTTCTGGCTACGCCAATGCCCTTGAAGGGCCGTAAATTTAAAATCCCAGATGCCCAATCTTCAAATCCCTTTGGTTTTGTTTATTGAAGCTTGTCAGCGTTAGTTTTAACAAACTTTAGATTTGCATGATTTAATGATAAACCTAACAACGTCTGTGAAGAAACTTAACTGACACTGGCCAAAAGTGGGCACTCCATACAACTAATTAAAAATTGACTGGGAAACTTATATCGTTTCCAACAGAGAAAACTTATATCGTTTCCTAAGTCGCTGTGTGAAGTGAAATGAAATGTTCGAAGTACTTACAAAACCCTGCTGAAGTCAGGGAGCACTCCACATACCCATGAGAATCCCGGGTATCAGTCTTCTGCAGTAGGTCTTCCTTCTGGTCATTCTTATTCTCCTCTCCATTCTCTCCATATTCTTCCTGTGTTTCTTGATGTTTTTTTGGATGGAGTCGATGTTGCATTCCAGGGGAGGTCTTAGCAGCACTAAAGAGCCCAGAATAATTTTTTTGCCTGTCTTGCAGGTAGTGTTAGCCTTTAGGAAAACCTTTAGAACTATAATTGCACTTTTTTGCAAAAGTGTGACATTTTTAAAGTACATTGGCTGATTCTTGGGTTCTTTTGTACCATTATTTTGGCTTACATGTCATACATAGCTATCATCTCTTTCATTTCCATTGCTTCTCTTAATTATTTCTTCACTTTTCCAAGATTTTTTTGTGTTGCTATCCTATCTGTGATCAGAATATGGACGTACTTGCTGATGGTTAATCGTACACCATGTAGTGCTTTTGCTGCAAATACCTACTTGTCTGTCTCTAGTGTTTGGCAAGGAAGCAGATCTGCGTTCCCCCTGCTCCTTTCCTGGGACTCCCATGCAGGAAATATGTGTATGGATGTGTGTGTGTGTGTTCTAAATAGGATGGAGGATATGAATTTGTTTCTCATGGAAGATGAAGGTTTTGCAGAGGTGCCATCTGTGTAATGTAGCACTGGAGTAGCCAAGAATTTTGCATTTTTGTGAGCTCTGTTGTACTGTTGTAGAGCCACTGCATGTCTCTGTACTCAGACAGATGTGATCTCATAAGGTGTCTAGCGCTCTTGCCAGCTCACCTTGTGTCTGCTTGAGCTAGTGGACCTTATGGCCAGGTAGCCATTTTTCTCTTTTAAATTTGTTTTGATTATTTTGTCAAAAGATGAATTCTCAAAAGCTAAAGGTGGAAAATTTTGTTGCCTTCAGGATTTGCAGCATGTATCAATACAAATCTTAACACTATTATTGAAGAATGCCAGAGTGATTAAGAAGAAATGCATATTTCTATAAACTGAGAAGGTGATATTGGTACTGTTATCTATAATAAACTGCTAGAGAGAATTTTTCTTTAGTTCTGACATTTGAACAAGCCTATTAAGAACAAGTCACAAGGTATTTTGCTTTCAAAGCTGCCCAGTTTAGATACATTCCTTGTTTGCGTTGTGGCAGTTTGAAACCACTTTGTTCTACATCTGTATGGTCATCTTGATTAAATTTTAATGTGAAAGCCGGATGCATAAGGCCTGGTGAACTAACAATCAGGGATAAGGTCACCATCTGCTCTTTTAGTCAAAGCTTTGAGCTTAGAATTGCTTTTTATATTCAGTAACAGGCCCTGAATGGCTCTTACAAGGGGTCAAATGAAAACAGGAAACCAACAGAAGGCACCTCTCTATTGTACAGAACCTTGTTGCAGAACTTCTGGATGTTTGGGTCAAGCAATACAATTTTTGTTTAAGACAGAACCTTCTCAACCATCTGTAACTTGATTCCAAGTCTCAAATTTATTCTTTTTGTCAATCCATTAACTTTCCTGAAGCATTCTTGGGGATACTTTTGGCTTTTACTCTGCTTTCAGAATTTTCTCAGCTCATTACATGTGACCGATCTTCTGTAGTGTACTTTTGCTCAGCCTAACAGCGTTTTCTTGTGCTGTAGAAGTCGGGACTGACTGATTCTCGTGGTAACCCAGACCTTTGGACGGTGGGAACAGGGGCACTCTTAGGTGTTTTCAAAGTAGCCAGCCAGTTCCATCATTGCTATCGTCCTCTGCCTCTGCTTAGGACGAGTAACCATACTATGCAGTATTTCTCCAGCCAAGCCAATCACTTATGGCTGTACTGTTCTGTGACCTTGTCTGTGGCCGTGAATGCTTCAATGCTTCCTTATTAAAGACCAGGTATGTTCCTGTCCTACATGGACTCACTGTCATCTGAAAATTATTTACCTTGGGAGCACTAAGTTCAGAAATTGAAACCAAGAGAGATCAGATTCAGATTTTTAGGCTGAGCACCAAAGCCCACATCTGCTTAAACACCTGTGTTGCTATTTTATTAATAAACTCTTGTCCTTCTTTTTTTCTCTTTTCTCTTTGTTAGATACACTTTCTCCTTGGCAGCCTGACAACCTCATTGTGTTTCAATTCCAGATAAAGTACCTTCCACAAAATTAACTTATTAGTAGTCTTCTGGTACATGGCTTAACTTGAGTATCTCTGAATACTGTGAGCATTGCTTTGCAACTGACATTAATGCTGTAAGTCTGTTGCACCTAGACACTCAGAGCTTCTTCTAGTGAGTGATCTAGAGAAGCCCAAGTCACTATTTAGGCTTACTTGTTTGAGGTGGAAATTATTCAGCAGCTTTCCAATGACATTTTTAATGAAATGCCGACAAGCATGCATGATGCTAGGTGCCAGTTTTAAACCTGGTGCCAGGTTTAAATTTTATGTATCAGAGGGTTCTTTCCTGCTCCTCTACCCCACAGACAATAAGAACATTCATGCTGTTGGATAATACATCATCATTTTAATAAAATTTATTTAATCTTTTCATGCATTAATTCTTAATTAAAGAAGATTTCTAACTAGTAAGAAGAGGAACAAATGAGCTTGTTTTCTCCTAATTAAAAATACTCCCATATGGTGAAAAGACTCAGAAAGTTCCATCTGGACTGGATGAAATTAGGCTGCGACTCCCAGGTTAATTGAACTCTTTCAACCTTCTTTTTTTATGCAGAATAGGACAAAAGCCTACTTCTTTTAAAGCACTTTGCACACTCTCTTCAGACAGGATAGGTGGCTGCAGTGAATAAGATTGATGACATAAAAATTTTGCATTGATAGCAACGCATTTTGAATATTCTATTAATGTACTGTTCCATATTCATGGGGCCTTTCACAGTAATGTCTATGTTATGATTAAAAATGACAGCAAAACAATTTTTTCATTGGCATTGGAGTTTATGAGGCCTAGTTCATAATGACACCGTGTTGCTACTCCCTCTAGTGCATCAACTCACATCCCTCCACATTGCTTCCAGTTCCATGCCACATTTCCCTACTCTTCAGCATGTAGGCAGAATTTCTTCCCATTCCCTTGTTTTCTGTACCATGAGAGGCAGCGTCTGCTGTGACTGGTGCTAAACATGTGCTGGAATCCATGTGATAACTGGGTAAGCACAAACCAAAATAAGCGGCCTAAAGTGGAGAGAAATGAGCAGAGAAGGTTCTCACCCCTTAGGAAAGACTTAGTCTCAGTTTTCTTTATTCAGGTCTTTAGCGACGGTTGTGGGACCTTGGTTATTCTTAAGGCATCTTTCTGAGTGTCAAATATCTCTGAAATCAGTGCAAAATCAATTAAATGGGATTGAACCAGAGTAAAATACCATGAGATCTCAAATCTGCTAGATTCCAGTCTCCTTGAGAAATATGGACCAAAAGCAACAAGGTCATAAACTCTAATAGAGTTGGAAAGTCTTCCATCCCATTTTTAAGAATGTATTTGTTGTGGAGAAATACTTTGGATTTCCTTTCTGGGGCTTGGTCAGTTGTCAATCATATATCCTTCCATCTTCCTGAGGTTTTGTTTAGTTATGGCAAGTCGATATGGCCCTTTTGGTCATTCAGGTGCTTGATAATCCTGGGAACTGAGGCACAGGGGTATGTGGCACAGCCCTCCATGTCTAATTCCTCTGTCCATCTCAGTGCTGCTCCTGCTTTAGAAGATGGGATGAAACTGCAGGTATGGGAATGGAGGAGGAGTTTAATCAGTACTTGGTTTACAAGGACTCATTGCATAAAAGAACATGCAGTCTGTTTCAAGTGAGGATTTTGACAATTTACCAAGCTTTTGTTCCCTTCTTCTAGTTATTTATTCATTCAGTATTGCTGCTGCATTTGATGGCCTGTGCTTTCCAGCCACGCCATGCAGTGTTATTTAACTGTCTGTAAAGCATATTTCTCTGTGCAATTCAATTTTCATCCATATCTTTCTAAGTGTTAACATTTCTTCATAGCATAATCTTACTCTTTTTAAGCTTTTTAACCCTTTGAATGGGGACTCATAATTTTGATCACCTACACAAAAATGCTGCAATCCGAGGACAAGCCTTCAGAATAGGTAGGCACATATTGCCATTTGTGCAAGCAGGGGAACTAAGCGTCATGCTTTTAGAGTCACATCTTGACAGAGCAGAACTGATACCATTAGATTCCCTCAGGATCCCACCTTGGTAATGGGCCGAAAAATCAGCACATTGTTGCCATCCATTCCACTTTGAAACAGTTTATTTTCTGCTTAAGATCCAATTATTTTGAAGAAAGCTCTCTAAAAATGAAAACAGTTTATATCAATTAGTAGAAGCAAACATATGTTCTGTAGCTGTGCAAAGATCCTATTTGAAATTCTCAAGTAAGGCTAGGACGTACATATTTTAAAATAGAACATAACGTGTCACATATGACTGTGGCAGAAGGGGAGCTGAAATGCAAAAATGTTATGAACACCACAGATGAGGCTGTGTGAAAACCTAGAGGTATTGATATGTCACCTAGTTACTGTGTGAGAAGCTCTGGGAAAGACTTGTGCAGCACATGCTTTGCAGGACAATTTCTTTGGCATAACAACAACTAAGGGGCAGCCTGCATGATTTGCTGCCCCTGAGGCCTGACAGGAAAGAGCACAACCAAATTTCTGACCATCCAGGACACAGGCTCTTGCTGACTGAGCAGCCACCAAGCAGCTGAGGTATCCATGGTCTCTCACAGAACTGCTGCCCAGTGGACGTGACCTACCCCAATGGGCCAGACAGCCTGTGCTGCCTCTTACCTGCCTAAGTATGTGGAGTCCTCTCAGGTGTGATAGACCTTTGCTGCATTTTGGGACACTGATGAGGAAAGGGTAAGTGAAAGGGGGAGCAGGCAAAAATAAATTGACAAGGAAGTACAACGAGAGAGGGAAATGACAGAAAAGCTTGGTCTTTGCTGTTCTAAACGGGAGGGGGCAGCAGTGTGAGTGATGGTAGGACATGACAGGATTGGTTGGGAGTTTCCGAGGACAAAAGAAGTGGGAGATATTGTGAGGGAAGGGAACATGGGAAAGATGGCAGAGGTCCAGAGTTATCTCTAAGTAGGGAACACGAGTCGCTTCACAGCCACCATGGTATGAGTACGGAGCCGTGACCTGCATTAGAAATTCATGAACAGAATATCACTGCTCAAAACCTTGCGTTGGATTAATGAAGAAAAACACTTCAGATGTAACAATTGCCTCCCTCATAAGGCAGCCATACGTGTGCATGGTTTTTGAAGCCTTTAGCCAAGAAGGAAGGGGTTTCAAGGACGTAAAATAGTTTGTGTTCTTAAGGAGTAAAACAGATGTCAGACATCAGGTGGTGTCACGGGCATCACTTGCACGGTTCACTTCACGGAAGATAGGCTCAGGGAGTTTCTGTGGGAATTGGTCATCCCCCTGTGTTGGTACTGGTAAGCACTAGAGGAAAGCTAGGTGTGTCTCACATTTTGCGCTATTTGTTAGACATGTTTGGTCTCTACGAATTAATACTTTGTTACATGAAGGAAGGGCTCCTTCTATTATCAAAATTGTTGTGGAGGAAAGTACAGATGTATAATAGAGTAACTATCATGGTTGATACACTGTGACCCTCAGCCTAATCTGAGACAAGGGAAGTTTCACAACTGACTACCTTCTCTCTTGAATGAGAGGAGTTGAATCAGTTTAATATGTGGCTGAAGAAACTTGGAGTTAGACATTCCTGGGTAATTATGACAGCCTTTAGCTGAGGTCTGAATTAGTTCACTCCATCATCATGAAAGCACAGCATCATTTCAACACACCGTGGTTCTCAGCAGATGGAAATGTATTTCAAGCTCTGTATACGTTTGAATGAGACATGGCAAACATACAGATAAGTAAAAATAGACTAGGACCCAAAGTGCATTTGCTTTTTCTCTTTAAAGCTGAAATACTGCTTGACAACTACCGAACATCTTGTCCTCTTTGAAGCATTTGTTTTCTATTCCATGAAGTTAATCTGGTCACATTTCAAAAAATGTGTCTGGATTGTATTTCTTGTTTACTGCAAGGTTTAATTTGCAGGGTGTCTGAGTATAGAAATTAGAGTGATGAACTATAAAGGTGTTGAAATTTTGCAACAATGAATCCAATAAAGAGGACTAATTATTATTTCGATACTGTAGGCAAGAGAGACTGATGTTGTTCTCTTACCTGGCACCACGAAATGATCGTCTGGCAATGGACATATGACTTTTACTGACTTTCATGAGCCTTGGGAATGTGAATGCATCATGTGGTACATTTTTTCCAGTCCTTAAACACTCAAACATTCACCATTTCTTCCAGTCCTCAGAAAACAAATTCTAAGTGTACTAAACCAGAGAAGGTGTATTTTTCAACTGAGCTATCTCTAAGATAACAATAATTAACATGACTAGTGCACCTCTTTTACATGCAAAATATGGATACACATGCGTAGATTGGATTCTCACTTGGTGAAACTAAAGACTATAAAGAGACTTAGTTTTTTTGTAAAGAACTTCAAGATCTACCAGTGGAAACACTGTGTAAGAGCTAGGTATTACCATCTTTTATTACTTTTTTCAAAAGACTGCCAGGGTGTCAAGGGGACAAAATGTGTGAAATGGTGTTCTTATATTAGAGACTAGTAAAGATTCAAATAAATAACTAAAGTATTTTTTATGGGTTTAGTTAATTTTAGACATTTGAATAATAGAATCACTAATGAAAATGTTGATGAACCTCTATTTTGTCACTATTTGTAGACTCTACAGAGAGCCTTAAATAGTGGGAGATTTATAAATTTTTAATTAGATTTTGATAATTTGTCTTGGGGTACATGTGTATTCATGAAATCTGAGAGAGCACAGTTAATCAGAAAGATGGTGCTCAGCACTTGTACAGCCTCAGTTGCGTGTGCAGCTGCATAAATGTTTGATTGCAGTGATTGGTATTCAGAAATACTTGTGCTGCTTTAAAGTATGGCTATACGTATGTTTGACCAATTTTTTTGATCATGATAGATAGCACAGTTTTGGCTACTTTTTAAAAATATTAGCAAATACACGCAGAAAAGTATGATTTTAAGTTGTATGTACATTTCCTGTGACTGTGGGGGGACGTAAATAGGGAATGCAAATATACCTGATTAGTTGATTGCAGCTGAATGTACGAGTTCTCTGTGTGCTGTTATTGAAAGTATTTGCATAACAGACATGTACATCCAGTGGTAAAATAGTTACTAAAATTGGAACTCCTCAGCTCATTGACACATACAGGCTAGGAATACAAGAGAGAACAGTTTTGGACTGTAGTAATCCTCTAAACTACACTTCTTGAATGCACAATTTATCATTTAGAAGGGCTTTCCGTCAGAAGGTTGTTTTGGCGCTGAGGTAATGATGTTTGTACTGTGAAAGGACGGAAATGAATCGTTCTGTAGTTGCTGGGGAAATAGCTCTTTGCTTAGCTTGAAAGCAGGGACAATGCAGACTAGAATGGTGTAAAATTGTAATGAATCCTATGTGGTATCAATCCATCTTCATGACAACAGATCCAAACTTTGCAATACTTCATCTGGCATATAATGAGTATGTTACAGCACTACGTTAACAAGCTGCTTCAATGTTTTTGTGGATTCCAAAACACTTTTGAGGGCACGGAAGCTGTTTAGTTGTATCTAGCTAGAAATGGGAATGAGTGACTATGACTGAAATCCTGTGCAATAATAAGTTCAGTTTAGATTTGTGTGAAGCTAGATTGCTTTTCAAAAAACAATTTCCATTCTGCAATGGGTGATAATGATGTAACTGAATACATTAGCCAAATCAATATTTTAATTTCAGCATGAATTGCACATTATTAACTAGTTTAGGACTAACTAGCAATGGACCATGTGTTCTTTGCTTCGGATTATGATAGCTGTTTTAAAATGAACGATCCACTCACTGTTAATGTAACAGGGCCAATTTTATCCCTCATGTAACACCCAACTGAAGCCTGTTGCATTCACATCAGAGTCTGGTTTTAAAGTTTGCCATTTTTGTTTTGAAAAACAGTTTCATATTGCACTATTCTTCCCAGAGAAGGCTGTCTAGCTTTGGAGTACTGTACAGGTTCACTAAAACCTCGACAACCAAGATTTGATCCCATTCCAGAGATTCACACTTGCCAGCCTAATAAGAACATGGTCAATTATTGGTCCTTTTAATCCCACTGCATTTCCCTGAGGAGCAAGGAAAGGACTTACTTCATTGCCTGGCATGTCTGGATTCTGTAAATCCACTGCTGCTACTTCAGTCCTGGTGCTCATATGGAGTGGGAAAGCAAGTCTTGAAATTTCTCTGGAATTTGAATTGAGGTAGGTAAGAAATAAGGCCATGGTAGCTCAGAATGTAATATAGGTGAGAGTAAACGTACACAGCCAGCATAGTTGTTTTTTACAGAACTTGACTATGAATTACATTTTTACTCCTATTTGGATAGTCTGAGAACCAAAAGTGTCCCTATTGTATCCTGACTACATCCACTTTGAATCCAGCAAGGTGATCTGTTGCTCCGAACTGAGACAGAGAATAGGAATTCCTCTGTTCTTGGTAGATCGGAGAAGAGAAGGAAAGTTTCCATTGGAAGTCTCTGCTCTGGTAGACTTTCAGCCTAGTAAGTAATGGGGAACGTTGCTGTTCCACTTCAGCAGGCTGTCAAATTAAATATGTTTCTGTGATGATGCTTCTGGCATAGCTGGCCTAATGCATATGCAATTCATGTATTCAAGTAAAATAAAAATCAAATAAAGTGCACAGTGAGTGCATGAGCTGGAAAACCTTATGCCATTTCTGTGACTAAGGTAGGTGACTTGGGGGTTAAGCTGTGTTTCCCTGGAGCAGGAGGAGAGGCCTCTGGTGATGAAAGTTGTAGCACTTGTACTGCCAGGACTCCTGAAATCATCAGAAATCATCAGCCTACATGCCTATCCCCTTGGCACTAAGAGGCAGAGTGAGATGAACTGCAATGGCTCCAGCTGTAGGACATATTAGAGTCTTTTTGCTAATGCAGGCATCTGTAGAAATAAATGGCAAAACCTACATTGCAAAGTGAATGGCAACAGCCTGGCTTTGAGACCCAGAAATACTTAAGTGAAGTCAAAATCTCCACAGGCATCTCTGAGTTTTGGACCTGTTTTTCACAGGGGCCTTGATGTTTGTTCTGGCTTTTAGCAACTGCTGACCAGAAACAGAGGCAGGGCTCTTTTACAAGCCATATAGGAGCTGTTGCAGCTGACTGATGCTCTGGGAGCTTACAAGAACTACAAATATGGGAAAGATTTTCTTCTGTAATGCTGTTTTGCCTTGTCTCTCTTAGAGGTTATACTGAGCATCCTTCATTGTTGAAACAGGGGCTAACCCTGATCTGATATAAGATCCTAGATTCTTATTTCACAGAGGTAAAAACTGCACAACCCCCTCTTCCAGTTAGAGGGGTATGAAAAATGTTGAGTGAGGCAGACTAACTTCTGCTTACTGTTCAGCAGTTGAATACTTTGTGTGCTGGAGGGCATGACGAGGCAGGGAGGGAATTGGTGAACCAGACTGGGAGAGCAAGGACGTCTGCTGCTTGAAGACAAATCCGGGGTAATTGGAGTAACTTGGATGTGTCTTGTTCAGGAAATAGGCTGTAATATTACATTATCCAGATACAGAGTTTAAGGACAGGCAATTGTCACTGAGAACAGAGGAGGAGATATGACAGTGTGAATGAGGAAGGACATTGTGCCGAAAACAGAATAACACTCACATGGATGGCAACTAAGAGACATCTTGAACTTGAGGCTGAAGACTGAAATGGTAAAACAAGTATAACAGAAAACAATTACAGATCTCCAGGGCTGGGCGAAAAGACAGATCAGGAAATATTTATGCAGACAGGGGACTGTACTTGGGCCAGGACATTGATCATATGAAATTGCAATTACTTTGACATTGACTGGAGTGAGAATTACGGAGGGATTTAGGAAGCTGGAGCTGGGTGTATTGACAGATTCTTTCCACCCTGCAGCTTGACAACCAAAAAGATTAGAGGCCATTTGGAAAAAGCTGCAATGGCTAAGCAAGGCAGCACATCTGCTGATGCCAGCACTCAGGGCAGAATGACATTAGCTGAAAGTTAGGATGGAAGGAAATTGATGTTGAGTGTGAGCATGATTCTGATTTCCAGATGTGAGGAAATCCATGCTCTATTGTACTCTGTGGGCCATAACTTTCGGGTGAATTGAAGTGGATGTCATTTTACTGGATAACGTACCACGTTAGTTTTCAAGATTACGTGTCCTGACATAGGTTTGAAACAGAATCACTGACCCTAGTGGGGTTTGGTTGTATTTGTCTTAAACTTCTGAGAATATATAGCTGATGCAAATTTGATTTCTAACTAGGATCAAGGAAGTAGACAAGAAGTATTTGGCCAAAATTGCAAAGGCTTTTGTAAAGGACAAACGAAAAAGGAGATTTATGCCTGTTAACTAATAGATTACAAAATACTGGAAAATGACAGGCCCAGAGCACAATTTAATTCAGTTTGTTTTGATTAGACAAAAGGAAAGAATTGGTGCTTTTAAAGAAAAATATAAAGACATGTTGAGAAGAAGTAGGTTCTTCTAATGAGCAAATATTAGATTGAGGTTAAATAATCAGGATTTATTGTCACTGAGGCATGTTACTGCAGTTATAGTAATCAGATCCATCAAAAATGTAACTTCTCCAGCTTATCATCTGATACATACCATATATTAGTTTGCAATAAAACAGCAAGGGACAATAGCTTTTTGGACCTTTTCATTTTCCTGCTAGTCATGTTGTTTCTGACACACTTGAGATGTGCTGTGACACCTGTCTTTGTTGGAACTAAGCTATTCTCTCACTAAAAACAATAAACTCATGATTTGGTGTATTCAGCCAAAGAGCCTTGTATTTGCTTTGATGTTTTTGCCACTGTATGAGGGTAAATCCAGCAAGTTGAGGCTGAAGAAATGAATCTTTGAAGCTGTATCAGATGGTTACAATATAAATCTAAATGAAACTAATATAATATAATAATATTCCTCCTATAGTGAACGTATAGGATGAAAGTTTACAAAGAATGTTAAAAGTGTTTAAAGAAACTTACTAAAAGCAAACTGTGTAAATAAATACTGGTTAGTGGGACAAAAATCTTCACCCTTTATCTTGCTCAAATAAGTGCACTAATGTGAACAGTAACAATTTTTTGTATGTATATGACAGTACACTATAAAACAAATACATGTTAATGCAAAGTCTGACATTTCTCTCTTTGGGCTGCTATGAGACAGGAGGGTAGAAGCTTAATGCAGAAATAATGCTAACCTCTTCCTTATTGTTTTCCTTCATGCTATGCCTTCATGCCTTCCATCCAAGTGACACACATGGAGGGACCTGGTGTTGACTTACATTTTCTAGCCACTAAGAGACTAAAGCCTGCTTTTAATATACATATTACATCAGAAAGAAATTTTGCTGTTTTCTTTAGGGATAGACTACAATAGTTACCCAAATGTAAGTGCAGTTTTTTTAAAGCCAATGCAATCAGTGGAGACTGGTTGCATCCACAACTAGCTAAAACTGGACTGGCTTTTGTAAATGCACAAGAATTATTGCTTGAAAAGCAATCTCTGCCTTCCAGCCTGTGGGTGAGGTGAATTTGCTCCACAATGCTCCAGGCTGTGTTCATGTGACTTTTCAGCTTCTTGGCTTGAAATAAAGTTAGCCAGTGTGCTTAGATTCCACACAGAGTATGTCCACATTTATTTGCAAAATGCCCTCTTGCCACAGTGTGATCCAACAAATCCATTGAACTTAGAGTGTTCTGTCTGCAAAGCTTCAATGTCAGCCTAGAGTACAGGTATAACCTCCAAGGGACTGGAACGGATCTGCCTGGGGGATGGAGGATTGCATGATGTGGAAGTAGTTCATGCCAGCCTGCAAAAAGACAGCCCGAGGAGTTGTTCTTGCTGGGTAGATGGAGTTGAGACTGACAAGGTGGGGATAAATACTTTTTTTTATGGGATGCAGATGACAGCAGTTACGTGGGTCAGACAGACCACTGAAACCATCACACATGCCTACTGAAAGGCATATGACAAAGATGCAGGGAAAGTGCTGTTCCAACAGTCCTTTCCTAATTTGTTCTGCTGAGGTCTTTTAAAAGCCACACAAGACATAATTTACAGGAAGACCCATGCCCTTTCTTACATTGACATAACATTGTGGACTAACTTGTGGTGCATATTTAGGGTGATGTAATGAATATTTGATGTAAAAAAATTTTCTCATGGACGCTTCTGTGAGCTGTTTACTAGGAATGTCCATCATGACTTTTGAAGTGTTAACTCCTTTGAATGGGCAAATTATATTACTCCACTTGTTCTGCCAGATTCTCAGTAAAAATCTGCAAATTTCTTTTGGATTGAGATTAATGGGGCAGCGTCACGCCAACCCCACCTGGGTCTGCTATAGTAATCCAATAAATTTATAACTTTCATACTTTCAGGATAAATATGATTTTGAAATGTGGTTAGCATTAATATATTTTAAGAACTACACCGAATTCACTATATTTTTCAGCAGTCTGGCCTGGATATTCCCTCTGTAGAGTGTTTCTAGAACTTCAGTAAAATGAGGGAAATAAACTGTTTCAAAAGCATATTTTTGTGTATATGCATTTTGCAGGTCAGAGAGTAAGAGTTTCCTACACAGCCACACATTTCCTACTGCTTCTTTTAGGAAAGCAAGTTTGTTTGTACAGAATGCTAGGGGTTGTAAGGGCCCCAGTTCCAATACTCCCCCTGCCATGGGAAGGGACACCTTCCACGAGCCCAGGTTGCTCCAAAACCCATCCAATCTGGCCTTGGACACTTCTGGGCTCTGGGCACCCACAGCCTCCCTGGCCACTTCAGGAGAGATGCTGTCAGTGTGGGCCAAGGCTGAACCAGGGAGGATTTATAGAACATACCCAGGATATCCCTAGGTGCTCTAGGGATAACAGTGGGATCTGTTGCAAGGGGTGAAGACGGACACAGCACAAGGGGGCAGTGGCAGGGAGCAGTGCTGAGAAGCTGCCTGTTCTGAGTCACAGCACTGGCACAGGAATATGCAGCATTTCTCTGTGGAGGAGTCTGGGGAGAAGGTGATCTCTTCTGCTTATTCAGGTTCTTTCTAATGTACAAGCCTCTGAGTATATTTTCACAAATAACACTAAAATACAAGTAATATTAACATACAGCTGCTGACTGGCAGTTATAAATTTGCTGCTCTAATATGATTAGTGCTAAAATAATACCAAACTGGAAGCTCTGGGAGCTGTGCATCTCCAAGTATTTTTCTTTCTTTTCAGGACTAAAGAAATAGAGATAATCACAGAAACAAGAAAAATAGCTTAGCTATATTCCCTCTGCTATCTGCAATGTGATTTTGTTCACCGAGCTCAAGCAGGCTGTTTTCTGCATGTCTTTCCCTGTCTCCTAAATAATGCAGTTCTGTGTCTTTTTGGAGCTTTCTTATTTCTGCAAAGGGAACCACTGCCATCTTCTGGTCAAGCGACAGAGAATACTAAAATCCTTCCACCCACTCGTGAGCAGTACCATTGCCCCACTCTGTGGAAGCAAGGATTTTCAGTGGGGATCCCTATGGATTTGGTGCAGGCCATTCCATGACTATTATACTAGTTATTTATCTCAGCATTCAAAGAAAAAGGGAACACTTAATTCATCATAGGTTGGCTGCCTGGTCCAATGGGTCCTGACTAGTCAAATTTGTACATTTGTTCCATCATTGGTGTAATATGTAAATGGAAATAAATCCATTATTTGTGCCATAAAAGCGGGACAATTTAAGTACTCTTTCCTTAGACAATGCTTTAGACTTTTTAACAATACCCTTCCAGATCAACAACACTCCTTTGTGTTACAGATCCCCATAAATTCAGTCTGTACTTTCAGTTTTGCTTCCTGATGTGACCGTATCAGCACAGGTCATTCAAGAGCATAAAAATCTGTGGGGAGTGAACGGCTAAAGGTGCAGCTGGATGCCATCAGTCCTATCAACTAGTGATATAGTGCCAGTAATGCCTTACGCTTTCTCTGCTGTTTAAGAAATAGAAATATCCCTGTGACTGCATGGGAAGGGACAAAACTATTTCTTTTCATTTATTAGGAGCAATCATTTCCATAAGATCTTTATGTCTCTCCTAAAAATCTAATTTTGTTCTACAGGATTCCACATTAAATGAGGATTGGTGAACAAGTCCTGGCAGATCCCAAGAGAGACATGAGCAGTGTGGTACTGATCACATCCATCCAGTGTGAAAACTACTCTTTGTTTCCTTTCACTCCACAATTTTAATGCAGTCATTTCAGAATTAAATCTTGTTCTCATTTCCCATCCACACAGAGGTGAAATAGCTCCCTACTTCATAGTTTAAAACTACCACTTAAAAAGCTAAAAAGTTCTGTTGTGTTTGAGTTGTATGCTCAAATCTGTTGGTGGTTGCTGGTCTGCAATCAACCCTATAACACTGATTCCACTGAGTTTACTGAGACTACACCCAAGCAGGCAGAAGAAATAAGGCTCAAGGTTTGTTACTTCTTGCAGGAAGACCCCCCATGTGTTGTACCAGCTCTAAAATTGCTTATTATTTCCAAAAACTATAATAAACTCCCTGAAAAATAAACCAGAACTGAGTTCACGTGGACTCCAAGACGAATGATGCATCCTTGCCAAATCACTCTTCGCAAGCATCGCATTCATGTGAAAGCCACATTAACTTTTATGTGATAATTTGCAGATAAATTCCATTGAAAAGCCCAGTATTCAAGCACTTCTAATAATATGAATTTGATTTTTGCACATTAAAAATGTGATAAAGCCACACTAATTATTTTAATTATCTCAAGATGAAAATATGTCGCTGATGTAAATAATTATGTAAATAATTTAAAGCTGATTAAATAATAATGATTCTTTCCGGATTGCCTTCAAAGTGCATATAACTAAATTTAATTTTAAGCAGGATCAAGAAAATAATCACTTGATTCAAACAATAATTACTAATTTTAATCCTAATTCGTTTAAAAACAGACGTATTTTTTGCAGACTCTGCAGGGCATTAATTGACATTTTACAAAATGAGTCATTTTGGCAAGGAGAAATATTTTTCAAATAGTGAATCATGACAACCAGAAGGAGTTGTTAAAGAGCTCCAAGGGAGCTTTGGCAGCTCAGTGAAAGCAGCTCTATTTAGCAGCAGTTTGGCTTCTCCAGGATGACTGGAAAAGTCGTGGTAACTCTCTGCTCTTCACACCAGCCAGGACACTGCTCTCTGCTTTCACTGCTGCCAGCAGGCAAGAGAGCTGAACAAAGTGTGTCCTAAAGCAAAGAAACAGCTTTGTTGAGACATGCTGGAACAGGATAGAGAACACTTTAGATCAGTTTAGCAGTGTAAGAATCGGGAGGTTTATTGTTTTTTTTCTAATCCAGTTTGAAATGGATAGAGAGTCTGAGCAATCTGCTCGGGACGTGACCCAGAACCCAGAGCCTTACAACAGTTGGGCCGGTTTTGTTGGGGGTTTTCTGCCCAGACCCTCTGTACCTACCAACCTCCACTTACTCCTGGGGGAGTAACAGCACCCTCCAAAAATGGGAAAGATTTTCAGAGGTAAATTCCTTTATTAGAGAACTACCTTTTTGGTATGTAACTTGTAAGAATTAAACCCAATGGCTGACCGGTTGTATAGGATATGTTAGGAAAAACTGCATTAATCGGTAATTTTTCTGATAGTAGATCTTAAGCCCCAATGAGATTATTAAAACCATCATGTGCAATAAGTGACTTAATGTCATCCATGGGTTTTACCACTTTTTTTTCTGCAGCTAATTCAATTGCTCAATTTTGCTCACTCAAATCATATGCTTTGTAAGCTCAAAGATGATCAGGACTCCACCTAAGGGAGTAAACTGTCAATTTACTGACTACATACAGTCAGCCTACATTTGTTACACTTACCAATTTTACCTTTGTCCTCCTTTAGCTCCTCAGGGGATCCACCTTAATGAGAACTGGAGACAGCTTGCATGCTCTCCTGCTGCACCAGGCACTGCTTCAGCCTTGCTTTGAACAGGTTATTTCTTTTTTTTTTTTTGTCAAAGCCTGATGGAAGAAAAACTTTTAGCCAATATTTAGCCCTGATCACTTTTTTCCCTTCAGGCTGTATTTATGTTCAGATTGAACTGTGTTTACCTTTCTCATTATTTTCTCATTAAAGGCATCTGTTTTCTTCAGCACCTAGCTACTGCATTTTCACTTAATTATTTGGCCTTAGCAGAGAGGCCCGAATAATTCTCCATCATAACTGATCATTTGTTTCCTAGTGCAGGCTGAGCTTTCATGATTCTATCAAGTTGCCTCTGCGTCATCTTGTGACAAACTCAATGATATGGTCCTTTTATTATCAATTAACAAGAAATACAGCAAAGTACTTTGTTCAATCTGCAATGGCATGAGCTAATATTTGTGTGGAAAAATCTAATCCCACCCATTTCATCCCATTCAGTGTTCTAAGTCCTTCATTGTGTTTTTTGTGTGTGTACCAAGATTAGTGTCTCCCAAATCAGCATCACCCCAGCCTGCCAATATCTGTGCTTCAGTGGTTAATGGAAATGTTCAGCAAACTCGGTAATGAGACACACACGCGAGGAATTCCACTGGAAGCTGCCAGGCAACCCCACCCACCTCATTATCAAGCTGCTATAGTGCCATGTTCTCCGTCTTGACTTTTGCAGTCTTCCACATTTTCCAGACTTCTACTGTATCAGATGTTCCAAATCTACAAAATCTGCACTTGTTCTTGTTGTGCCAGGTCTGATTCTTCGCTTGTAGCCCTGGAAATTCTGCAGACCTAATCTCTCTTTGCTTGCAAGTTGGTTTGTGCATTGCCCTTTTCTTTTTCCACTTGAACCTGTTACTTCCCAGCACTGGTTCAAACCCCACATTTTTACAGGATCAAATCAGTTTTTATTTCCTACCTTAACAGGAGTCCGTTTATTTCAGTCTCCCCCGCAGCTTTAGGGGAGTGCACAAACAGGAAGAGTTCAGCTCTACACCACCAGTTTGAGCTGAAATCAAACCCAGCTTTCCCCTTACCATTTAAACTTCTGACTGCTCCCCATGCCACACAAGTATATCAGAACTTAAAACTGCTCAACAGAATGCAGGGCGAAGGAACTAAAGGGTGTGACAGAAAATAAGATCAACCTTCTTTCCTTATAATATAAACCAATTTTAATAATAAAAACATCTCTCAGGTTTTCAGTGAGAATAACACATACATTTCAGTGTCAAACAGTGCACAGTGTCGATGCCCTTGGACACCCTTCTCTGCATGTCTCCTGTTGCCAGAGGCTGCAGGCATGAGCCAGGATCCTGCCCAGGTGTTCTGTGGAGCACAAGCGGCAGGGACACAGCAGGGCTCGCCCAGCGGGTTCCTTTTTACATTGGGCTGCTCCTATGCTTCTTATAGTACTAAGTACATTTGAAATTGAGGATTCAGTGAAGAAACATCCATTTTTTCTTCAGACAGCAAATGGTAAGAGTAACTTCTCCAAAATTAACAAAAAGTGCATTGAAATAGAGATCTGCTCATCTGGTCACAGTCCAGAACGGACACCCAGTACCAAATCTATATCCCAGAGCTGGCAGAACATGGGCTGTCCTAGTTCCCTGCAACACGTTGTTGTAGATCAGAGGAAACAGTTAAAAGTAAGAAACAAAAAAAGAGAGATAAAGTCAAAAACAAGTTCCTCCCCCCAAATTATTTCCATCTGTGAAAGAAGAAAACTAATATTAAAAAATTAAGAAACAAGATTCAAAACAAACTGCATCCCCCAACTTGCCATAAACAGTTTTGTGTTCAAGAGAAGATTAGAAAAAATTAGAGGCCTTCATGTCCAAATGAAAACATCCAATTTTAATTATTGACTTGCTTTGGATGTTAATAAAATAAAATTAAGCCCACTAAAAACCAAACAACACCACAAATAAAACCCCCAAACCTTTATTTTCTAAAATATACATTACTGCAAAGCACTCATGGGTTTCCTGACTGGGAGCTGGTTTAAAGGAGGCTGTGGAGGAACAGGAATGGGGAGTTTCTTGTACACCTGCCATGTTAGGGAGGGTTGGTCATGTTAAGGCACTCACTCCAAAAAGAACATTATTTCTGTCCTGAGACTGCTGACATGCTTTGATTAGTTTCAGCCAGTAATTTGGAAAAAACTACAGTGCTTAGGGTAATACTGACAGAATGAAGAACCATTTTTCAAACAAGAAAAAATAAAGAACATTATATACACAATTCCTTTTTTCTTTTAACTTAAAAGCATCCCTAATACATCTTAATAACTGTATTAAAGGCTACTTAAATATTGAAGATTTTAAATAAAGTAGATTTCTTCAGTAAACTGGGAGTAGCTGTGTAACTGCCAGTATATTGGTCCCATTTTAAACAATATATTTTTTATTTTAATCTTGTACATATAATAACACGATCGAAAACATGTATTATTCCACTCCGCATAAATAAGTATAGTTCTTCTGACCTGTTTTAAAAACTACGTCTGTTGAAATAATCAGATTATAAGACTGTATTTTTTCTTTGTAAGGTTTTCTTAAAAATCCTACACTGCTCTTCACTAGCGCTGTATTCCAGAGTACATAATCACAGGGCATTAGTAAAAAGAGTTAATCAAAAACCTGAAAGCTACAGTAAGTAAAATGAAGTAATGAGAAGAAGTATTACGGAATGTATACTCTGCAGCATAGAGAGATTATCTCACTGGGCTGAAGTGGAAAATTACTCCAGAAGAAATTCCTTATGTTCCTATTTGAATAAACCATAGATTGTGCTATTCTTTGCTCAAAAGTGCAGGTCATTTCATGAAAAAGAGGGGTTTATGAAACTACTGCTAGAGGACGTTGACCAAAAATCTGCTGGCAGTTAAATGCATGCCAGGGGCAGTACAGAGAGAGAGAGGCGGGTCCAGCAGGAATTTCTACCAACCAATTTCTGAATTTCTTGAAGTCCACAACTTTCTGGTGGTTGCACAAACAAGTCACCAGAAGAACTGTGCTTTCTTGAAGAATCCTGGTCATTTTCCAGGCATCTGGCGGATGGCAGTAGCATCCATGCTTGCCCAGGGTGTTTGTTTCAAGAATTTCTTCAAGAAGTCAAGGAAACACATGGATCCTGCATGGGCTCCAGGAGTTCAAAGGCAGATTCCTGATGCCTGGGCCAGCAGGTCCCTGTCCTCCAGAGCACAGCAGCACCATCAGGGTCTGTTTGCAGGGTCCTCAGCCAGGGCTCCTCAGGGCCCAGGGCTCTCGTGGGGCTGCCAAGAGGGGCCTCGTACTTCTATAAATCCCCCTCTGCAGGCGGCTGGCACAACCTATAGAGTCTGCAGTGCAGAGGAAGAGTAGGGAATTAAAGGTCATAGGGATAATAACAAAGTTACTGGAATCATGTACCACGCTCAGCAGCTTCTTCGTTACTCTGCAAGCTTTAGAGGTAATGATGTTTCAAGAATATTCCTAATTTTAATCTTAGTAATTGCAAGTCTAGCAGTGCCACTAGCCATGTGCTAACTAAAGTATTTATAATCACTGTTTGCAGTATTTGAGACTCTCCATCACTTCCTCTAAATTTTGGCTCCGTTTGGTTCTCCAACAGACCCCTCTCTCTTTTTTTATTTCATTTAGTTTTAAAGCCAGTTCATCATTTTTCCTGAACAAAAAATATTCTCCCCCTCATACAGGCTGGGATACCAAACACATAAAAATATATCTGTTTGTTGACGTGCTTGAACAAATCTTAAATTAGTAATCATCTTTTCACAGATTTTTTTTTTACTCACAAGATTACCAAATTGAGAACAGTGGTGAAACCTAAACACATGTTGACTTGTCATTGATGTATACTTTGTGAGCTTTTTCTTGGCTTTTTCTTCTTTACATGAGAATAAACTGAAGTCTTTCATAACTTTCAAGACAGCTATTACAGATTTGTGCTAGGAAATACAATTCTGGGAGTTAATTCACCACATCTCCTTTTAACTTTGCTCAGTTTTACTTCACATTATGATGGAACGCAGTAGGAACACACATATCTGAGCTTTAGTGCCCTGAAATCATCCAAGTAAACGATTCTGGAATTTATCATTGTGATTTAGAGTGTACTCAAAAGAAAAAAATGCCTCATCTTGCGATTTGTTTTTAAAACTGCTTCATTTTGAAGGTAACATGTTTATGGCCATAACAATGGAGCCAAAGTAATGTATGGCCATTAATAATGCAAAATAACTACACTGCCAAAACACTGATGGATGGCACCGGGGCCATGGTACAGGAGCCAACACCATTGTTTTGTTTTTGAAATAGGAATCACAATCCAACAGGACAGGGTTCTAAATGCAAAATTCTACTCTTTTCGACATCTCTGAGAAAATGAACCCAGACTGTTAGAGGAAGCATCACCACAGTCTCTAGAGTGTGAAATCATTTTCTATAAACATTTTGAGGAGTGGATAGGAGAGAAAAAAGAAAAATTAAAAGAGGGACTAATTTAGACTAACTTAAAAGTGTCAATGGGTGAATAAGGTATCAGTGTTTAAGGAAGTCTTCTTAACACTGAACCAATGTGCTCTTTGGAGGCCTCGGGCACTAGCAAACACACTTGTTCTGTCTGAAGATATGGCACAGACTGTGCTGGACCTTTTCTGACGCTGATTCTTGTGGGCCAGAAATGTTTTGCCTTCATGTAAACAATGCCATTAACAACAGCAGAACCAGAAGTTTCTCTGGCATTTGTACAGACAGATTCTGTCTATATTGTCATCTAAACCAGGACAAATTGTTAGTGCTATTGTGGGAAAATGCTGTGTTACAGTTTATTAAACAACATTCTTTTCTCTCGGAGAAGTGAAATTGGAAGAAACTGACCCAAGATACTTCACTTAAAAGTAAAGGTATTATTCTCCAGTAGAGAGAGATGCGCATCTCTATCTCTTATTGGGTGCAGTAGGATTCACAAATGTACAGTGCTTTTCAAAGCTGCCTTCTAGACAAACCCAAATATAACCCTGGGCAACTGAGGTTCCTTAGGGCTGCACTGCTGTGTGGTTACTCTGACTGGAAGTGCTTGCTCTTAAACCTGCTCTGCCAGAACTAAACCATCAGACTCTTGTAAGCACACTACTGAATTATCTTTGCATAGCTGCAGTCAAATTTGCTCTTCAGGAATTTTTCTTTCTAAACATTCCAGAGATGACTGTCCATCACTAGCTTTGCCAACTCATAGAAACAGTCCAAAAAAGATCAGCTATGTTTGATTCAGAAACTGTAGAAACCCTTGCATCCGATGATCTGCAAATCATAAGTGGCAAAGCTGATTAATCTACAGCGTATACGTCATTTAGTACAGGGAGAAGAAAGAATGATTTTTTTTCCCCCCCCCCGTATTGCTATTAAGATCATCTTTGGTTATAGCAGGAACTCCACAATTGTTACAGAAACAAAATCAGCACTCAGAGAAAATGTTTATACATAATAACCTACCGAGGTGCGTGCTGTGGCATTTGGTCCATCACTTTGAGATTCTTGGCAGAGATTTCAACCCTTGGTCCCTATGGAAACAGACAACTTATGGTACTGACAATACTGATGAAACAAATGATCCTTAGGAAAAAATATAATGGGAGTATGGTTCCTGTTTGAGAATTCATTAACTACTTCTAAAAGACTTGGAATCCATTGGGTAGATACAATTATCATCTGTGTTTACTTAAAAGATAATTTAGACCCCTAGTGCTCTACAAACACTGCTGTCTAGCACTATGTAATTTCTGTTATTTCAACAGTATGATTGAGACTTGGGTTTTTTCTGTACAGAAATTGTCTTAAATATGCTGCACATTCTCTCTTTTCCTACCGTCAAGGCACATCCAAGATACACTGAAGCATAGATTAGAATTGCTGTAGGGGCTGACATGCAAAAGTTAACTTGTTCCTGTCACACACAGGTATAGCCATTCAGCCATTAGTAGGAGCTGGGATATGTAGGTTTGCAGTGCACAAAGCACCGTGTCAAACCAAAAGAAACCCGTGTTTGCACCATGATGTCACTGGGGACTGCACGCAGCAGACACGTGCAAACACTCACCTGCTTCCGCATGATGTCTGTGGCTTGCATGATACACTTGGGCAGGAGCCCGTGGCTGCGGGCCAGGATGGCTGCTTGCTCCAGGGACACACTCAGCGTACTCCTGAGGCAGGGAACCACAGATCACAGCTCAAAAAGTATAAACAGGCATGTGCAGGACACTTACCGGGTCGCTTCTGTTAGCTATTTGCTTTTATTTACTTTTTTAGATTTTCTTACATACAAAACCATTAAATGACCTCAGTCTTGTTGCACCCGGATACTGCAACTGTTTGAGTCTCCAGCGTCATTACTACAAGGCTGCGTGTCACTGCTCTTCTGCATTGATTTATTTTAAAGGGATTCACAATTTTATCTTTTCTTTTGAGACACTGGCAGAACAGTGATGTGTTTCAAAATCAATGTGTGCACATACCAAGATTCTAAAGCTATTTTTGAACAACTTCCTGCATTTCCAGTGTGTCTTCAGACTGAAGACAATGCTGACTGCAAGTTCTGTGCAATGAGATCACTTGGTCAGTTGCATTGGATGATGAACTGAAACACAAAATCTTTTGTGTCAATATTACTTAGTAACAAAAGTACTAAAAGTTACAACCTGCTCTGAAGTAAAGACGCCAGCAGAGTTCGGTCCTTACTACATTCACTTAAAGTTGACCTTATTTTGCATTGAATAGGCTCACATCTCTAG
The DNA here is from genome assembly GCA_008694505.1 of Cyanoderma ruficeps. Taxonomy (NCBI): domain Eukaryota; kingdom Metazoa; phylum Chordata; class Aves; order Passeriformes; family Timaliidae; genus Cyanoderma; species Cyanoderma ruficeps. The sequence continues at coordinate 11,495,667 of VZDJ01000175.1, read as the reverse complement.
AAAGGACAGGAGCTGCCATCACAGCAGTAGCACGCAGTTTAACCCTCACTCACCTCTGCATGCCAGTGGCACACATGGTGATCTGACAGGCTCCCAGGCGGTAACAGAGCTCAGAGGATATGGGCAGCAGGCCAGCTCCTGATGAGGCACTGCTGGAACACCCCGACTGCATTGGCTTTGTACTAATGAAAGACTTCAGCAGCCTGCAAAGCTCATCCATTGCATTGATAGGACGAATAAGCTAAATAAAGCAATACAAAAATAATCAGCAGCATATTAACACCTTCAAGTGATAAAGACATTTACAAGTCTTGATCCTATTGGCCACACACAGTATCCTACACCAGAGGAACTGCCACAGAGTAACAACTGTTTACAATATATATGAACTTTGGAAGAGGAAAAATAAAATTACTTAGGTTTGGGACAATTTTTTATCACAAATCACACAGATTGTTTACCATGTGTATTACAATTGCAAAGATGTTTCCTGCAGTAGCATTTTAATGCTTTACATGCACATATCCACATGTCACCTGCCCAGTTAGACAGGCTGCCTATGCCCGAGATGCTGGGCAGCATTATTTTCTTGTTTTCTCTGCAGCAAAGAGTACAAAGTGAACAAAGTGTAACTCGCAAATTGAACATTTGTTCGTTTGCATGCATCTGTGTTCTGTCTGGCATCCGACACTGTGTTTGGCAAGGGCAGGCAGGGTCACACAGAGTCTCCTTATGCTTCAGTGAAGAGGTTTTGTGTCTACCCAGGTTCTGCACATTTTCTTCTCAACAAAAGAACTGTAGCCAAGCTTCAGAGAAATTCAGATTCCCCCCTTTAAGTGTGGGAATATTTTAAAAGGCTGTTTAGGTTTGTATAGATCTGCCATACGGGTATCTCACAGCTGGAATTTTAGAGATGTTGAAATAATACTTTTATGAGAGCATTCATTGCAGAAATAAATGCAGAAACAATACCTGGTCAATCTTCACTGCAGTAGTATTGGAATCAGTGGGCAAATTTGACCTCTCTAGGTAAAATGTCCTGCAAAAAGGCCAGCAGGTACTACATTAGTTGAGTCTGTCCCACTTTAAGCACATACATGTATACGATCTTGTATAAAACAGCTGAGAAAGCTGTACTAAAAATCTTGCATTTGAAGATCTGCTTCCTTATTGAACCATTGTGATTGCAGTAATTTACAGAGTCTGTACGAATATATTCCAAATCCTCATTAAGAAAAATACAATTCTAGCTCTGCACAAAATTCTGAGGTCAAATTGGCATTCCTCCTGAATGGGTGAAACTATTGGAAGACAATTACCAAGTTTCCCACACAATGAGGATCTCTATTTGTGCAAAAACTGCATCAGGAAGGAAACATCTTTTTCATTAAATTTTAAGGCCGTTAGCAAGGAGTGCTCTGAAATTTTCAGTGTTTTTATAGGCAAGGCAGAAGTACAAAATACCTGAGTTTACGGTAGTATTGCTGCACTTTTTCGAGTGAAATGCCATTAATTTGCTGTGGGAGTTCTTCTAGAGATGAACCAGCTGGTTGTGGTTGCCCCTCTGTACTCTCCAGAGCTGAAGAAGAAAACACTTTACTAAAGCCGTGTTGTTAGTGGTTTTTTTTAAATTAATTTATTTATCTATACCATCTCACTGCTCAGCAGATCACTGTTGGATCAAAGAAAGGCTGATTCTATTACTCCATAACTTTAATGCTTTTCTCAGTATGGGGGTACAGTGGCAGTATCACAGAGGTGAGCCTCACAGAAAGCAGTTCTGTCTGACAGCAATTACGCCCCATTAATGGTCCCTAGACAGGAATGTCCTGGGTTGTATTCTGGTGCGAATATATCAAGTTGATTTCCGGCCCAGATGGTTCTGACAGGGTGTTGGCTTTTTGAAACACTTCCCTGTAGCCTGGGCACATCTCCTGATCCTACACTAGATCCAACTATCCACGTAGTCCAGCATAATGTCTCGATGGCTGAGGCATAAAAAAGCCCCAAAGCAGCACATCTTGTTCTCGTGACTGTGTCTAATTCTAAAGTCTAGCATTCCCCAGGGCTTCCTAAAATAGAAATATCTGCTTCCTAAGTGAGTCTGTAGGTCTCAGCTGCTCCATGGTCATTCTTTATTTTAAATCTTTCAAACTCAGTGGTTAGCTTGTTTTTCTCAAGAAAGATTTTTATAGACACCTTTTGTAAAGAGCACCGTGTGCAGTTTCAAGGTTCCCCCATTCTGAAACCGAGCAGGCAGTTTGGAGAAGTAGTAGCTGTCCAGATAAAAGATAACCTTCAAGGCCTGACGACTTCCTTCGATGTGGTAGAAGACATGAGTATCTGGAGAAATAAAGATAAAACACTTGCTGCTTTACCACACAGCAGAATTGTGAAACCACTGCTATCTGAGTTTGTTAGATTACCTAATGACATATCACATTCTCCACCATAAGGTGAATAAGCAAGAGCCTTTATGGAGAGCATGCGGACTCTGAAATCTTAAAAGATCATAGTTAGTGTGACCTAGTATGTTTGATCCAAATACAGTAAATATGGTTAATAATTAGAATCCCATGTTGTTTCCTGGCATTTCATAGCCAGTAGACATGAAGAGAGAGATCTGGCAGGGTAAGACACTGGACAGGGAAAAGCTGGGAAGTGACCAGAGGGAGCGTGGTGCTAATTCTCTGTCACATCTCCTCCCCCAGCAGGGAATCACAGATTGTCACACTGGCACAGGCCACAGGCGCACAGCACAGAACACACCCCACCATTCCATGCTGTCAGTCCTGCGTGAGGGGCTGTGTGCTTGCAGGGGAAGCTGAGGGAATACAGCAGTGCTTCAGGGAAGCTGCCCCGTGCTCTCCAGATGTGAAATGGTCTCTTAGATTTACAATCATAGAGGACATTAATCCATAGAACATACCAAAAAAAAAAAAAAAAGCCTCAAAGGAACAGGGAATACTCACTTGCTACAAGACCTTCATCCAGCTGCTTGAAAAAAAAGGCAACTTTGTCTATTTCAGCCAGAGTGACCTGGATGTCTTCCAGCATGGTGCGCTCCTCCTTCTGTAGAGCAAGGCCACAGATACAAATAGGTTATTCTCTACCATAAGATGAGTGACAGGAAGGTACAGGAAGGTTGTTATGGGCATGTTTTAGTTCAGAAAACCTAAAGCAGAGTGCAGAGCTTCCCATTAGCCCCCTCTCAGCTAGGAAATCACCAACAGCTTTTTAACTGTGTGATACAACTTTAACCATCCTTTTCTTAGATGTCATTTGATGTGATTCATGAGTAGAGAGGTTTAAGAACTAAGTTTGAAGGGATCACTTTCTCCAAACTTTCCATCTACAAATGTGAAGAACAGCTGATCAGTTACTGCAAGATGAATACTGATACATTCTATGCAACGCAAACAAACACCAGTTACATGCACAGATAATTTGGATTGCATTTTATAAAAAATTCCACACTCAATCTACAATGTCTACAAAGTAGACGAAAGAACCTCCCCTCTCTATAATATCAGAGCTACTTGTCTGGTTTATGCCTCTTTTCTTAGCATTTTTAGAGTTTCAGCCGCTGATCTGCTGTAGCTGTGGCTCACCTGTTCTTAAGGTGCAGAGGAACTATGCAAGCTCAGCTCCCCTCCTTAGACATCGTGCCCCAGCACCACAAACCCGAGAGAGAGACTGCACCCGATCTGTTTGTCTGAACTCCTGCAATACTCAGAACTTCGTCACCCATGTGAGAGATGCATGTCCTCACCAGGGGATGGCAGGGGATACTCATGCCACCAACAGCTGGGCACTAAAACCTCCCTAAATGCTGCAGCATTGCTCCAAAAGAGAAGGCTGACTGTTTTCTATAGTGTCCTAGTGTGACAATGGGTCCAGCATTTGTGAAGAGGTGAATATGACCGGATAAAGAATATTGGCACTTGGTTTTCAGCTGTGGAAATCTCCAGAGTTTGCAGTAGTGAGAGTCTGAATACGCTGTTGGAATGCAGGTAAGAGGTTCAACAGCTCTGGCTGTGCTGAGCGGCACAGAATCACACAGGCAAATGTTAGCAGACCCGAGGATACCACAATTCTTCATCTTACCACGGCGGGGGAGAGAAGAGACTGGTAGTTCAGTAAAACTCCAGTGGCTGCTATCTGTTCCAGCCATTTTCTGCTGGCGTCTCTGCTGCTCTCTTCATATTCCCCGTTGTTGTTGTACCGATAGTTAAGAGCAGCCAGTAACTGCTCTGAAAAGGTGCAAATAGCAGCCACAAGAGACTGACAGAAGATGGAATCACGTCTCAGCTGTAGCTCAGTATCTGTCAGAGAAGGGGAGAGGAGCATAAACAAGTCATGAATATACTCATCTGCCTTCTCACTGCCAGCAAAGTAGTTTGCATGTGTGTGTGTGCACATGACGTTCGGCTTCTGCTGCAGCTTTGCACTGACTTCCCAGATAATCTCTCCTTGCTGTGTCACCTGGGTGGATTGATAAAGACACCACAGCTGGCAAACAGGCATGTTGTGAAATTTTCTAGTCCAATTGACTGCTCCTTACTCCCTCTGCAGTTTGCATGCGCCTTCTGACTGGAAAGAAACTAACCACTGGAAAGTAGCTAACTCCTTAGTTACAGCCATATCTGGACTGATTCCCTTCTTTTTATGTTTACAGGAGCAAGAGAATTATTGAAAGAAGGTCTCTGCCATTACTTCTCTCCTGAGCTATTAGAGAAAAATCTTGCCCCATCCATCTGTATTTTGAGGGCTTCCCATATGCCTAATGCATTAACTGGGCCCATCCATATGGTACCAATTGGTTTGTTTCTTGGGAGAATTTCCCCTGCATTACTTTTGCTTCCAGTATGCCTGCCGGGCAGCCACATGCCGGTCAAATCAATCTTGTCATCCTTCAGGGGACTGCAGGCCAAAGAGGCACACGAATAAGTAAAGAGTTACTTCCCAGGCGCCGCCAGCACCTCCAGCAGGCTCTGCAGTGCTGCAGCAGCCTCTCACTGGCAAGGCACTGTTCCTTAGGGAAAGAAGCTGAAGACATCAGCCAGATGCTTTGAAGGGTCTGGATTATTTTTATAAGCACTGAACACAATAGACTGACTAACACGCTCCAGGCCCCGGGCCATACTCTCATCTTAAGGGCAACCATCCTTCTTTTCAGTGGATGTTCATGGAAATGCTGCAGGAGATAGGGCACACAGAGAGAGGAACTTTGGAAAACATTTTAGATGCTATCAAAACCCAGCCTTTATGGTCAGTAGACTGGCATACAGCTTGGTTTGGACAGACTCACAGACCAGCCCTGACAGGAGCTGAGAGATAAGTTACAGCCATACAAATCTCTGATCTTCATTCTATGAAGATCTGAGAATGAAGTGTGGCACAGTGAAACACCAGTTTCCAGTTATGTATTATAAAATTTTCAAACAAAAGGACACCAAGTAAGTGCTACAGTTAAAAAAGACTGTGCCCAGGCTCCTTGTAAAGACCTGTCCCTCGCTCTGCAAACACAATGTTTGGTGTGTGGTAACAGGTTCCTGATGTCTCCAGTGTATTTGGGTTCTCCTTGCACATTTAAGGTCTTGGCTGTAATTTCAGTATGCCTGCTCTGTTTGGAACAATGACAGAGTCCATGGGCTCAAAAAAGTTGTGCAATAGATCTCATTTTTGCTGCACGTTCTCACCACAGCAGGAAGGAGTAAAGGGAAGGAGGGTTCTCTTCCATCTGGGAAGGAGAGTTGTACAAAGAAAAAAATGAAGACAGAAAAACCCTGTCTTAGGGACTTCCTGGGTATGTTGTTTTGTAAAAAATGAAAACCTCTTACCCGTGCATTTTAACAAGGCCAAAAGCAGCTGATTCTTCCCATCTGAAAGAGTGAAGAAAATAAATGCTATAGGCAGCATAATACCAAGGCAGATGTGATTGCAGCTGGTTGACAGATTCCTCATTTCCCCCCAGACCCCTGGCACCTGCATGGCCATGTCTATTTGCTATGGTAGCCTTCACTTGCACAGACATGTTCATGACTAGAAAAAACCTAAGTGTAAAGCAAAGAATTTTACTGGCTACATGCTCTGTTAACTACCATGAATTACTAGAAACAAATTGCATTTGCAGATGAATCTCTAAGGAGGTGATTTCTATCCAGTGCTTCACACTGATTTGTAAACATCAGTTTCATCTCCTGTTCCAGTTCAACCAGACTGCAATGGTTTAGGATGCTGTAGTATCTGATTAGCATTCACTTCACAGTTTGGAATATACCAAGCATCTCTCTCTTCTATTTTCTAAAAGAGTTTTAAAAGCACAGGGAGATATATCAGTCTGACATCAATCTGAATGGGATGATGAAATAAAGCAAGGAGGAGAAAGTTCTTTGAAATTGCTGCACAGGTGCAATTTTACCATAAAGCAACAGGAGTCTACAAACAATAACATGCTCTACCTGGCCCTCTCTAGAGCCTAGAACAGCCTTATTACAAAATGAGTTAAAAGTATGAAGTCAACTGCCAGAATTGATTAAGATCTCTTCTCCCTGAAGCTAGTAACAAACATTTCCTTTTGTACAGACCTTCTACGTATTTCTGTGTGATGTCAACAAGGTTCTTGATGCACAGTGGAAGATTCCATGGATCTTCCTGAATGCTGGCTTGAATATTATTCCGGCACCTAATGATGGTTTCTTCCTTCTGTTTAAATTCTAGAAAACGTGGACTGTGTTAACCATTTAGGAAATGGCATGTAACTAAGAGTGGCTTAGGAGTTATAATGTGAATGCAGTTGAAAGCAGAGATACAGTACCAATAGCAGGAATTGGGAATTCAAAAGGTCCCTAAATAGAAACAATAGAGAGGTCAAAAAACTATTCCCACAGTCCCATTATCAGCAGTCTCCCTGCATTGCTTAGAGGATTGTGGGCCTGGTTGACATGCACAGTGCAGGGAGCTCTGCCCCATTCACTAGACAAAGAACCCATGCTTCTCTGCCTTTAATGACCTGCAGGCAGCTGTACCAGGCAGATCTAGAGAATAAAATCAACTTTTTGGCTGCAACTGTCACATCCCATAATGATGGGAAGTTCTGAAATATCCTCCTTTCTTTCACCTGAGGAAAGCTAACTATTTAATTATAGAGTAGAAAATTTGTTCTCCATGACTTAGCTATGTAGTTAAGTCAACACCCCACTGTTGGTGATGAAGTGCATAAGCAGACAGAGAAACAAAAAAAAAAATTATGCAAATAACTGGACATGACCAGGACAGCATTCCAATGTCCATCCGTCACAAAAAGGTGTCTACGGTAGCTATTAAACAGACACTGTGGTCCAGGATTCCCGCTGAGTGCAAGCAGGGCTTGTCTGTTCCTCAGTGTCATCAGTTAACTAAAAGACTCTCTCTGGGTAATTAATCTACTTTTAATAAATGAGATTCTGTTTAGGCAAAATGAAAGAAACATCCGTTATTTCTTCATTTCACTCCAACACTGCATGGAAAGACTAATATTCTACACAAATGTGAATGCGTTCATAGAGATGAGTATATATAACAGAACTTCACAGGAGTTATTTCTGGAGTCAAGAAGAAAAAGAGCAGGAAAATATCTCTAGTTCTAGGGTTTGCCACCATAACTAAAAACCAGAGCCTGTGAGAGGTTGGAGCTCTCACCTCCTACAGCACCTGAGGTACAGCAGGAGTAGTAGGGAATATTTCAGTTTTCAAGTGGGAAAGGAAATGCAGCAAATATTTAGAAAATAAAATTCTGTGTATTTCAGGCAGAAAAGAAACCACATCCTGAGCCCCAAAACCACTAAGATCAAAGAGTCACCACACTCCCTGAGGAAAAAGAAAATATGGTATCATCTGTTTGCTCTCTAGGGGAATCAGTTTTCAAAATAAGTGTTATGCGGGGATGAGTTTACACTGGCAATCATCCATCTGAAGAAAAGCAGAGTAAGCCATTAAGCAAACTGAGGCAGAACCTTTGGTGCCTTGGATCTCCAGTGGTCAGTCACTCATCAGCATGAGAGCACTCCTTTGCCTTGAATGTGACTATCCCTACTTTGGACCTTTTCAAATATGTTCACATCCAAGTGGGGATTAGAAAACTTGTGAAAGAGCTGCAAGAATTGAGCAGCATGTAACATAGGAGGTTTCTGTGTGTTTCAGGAGGAATTCCCGTGGAAATGACCTCTTAGAGGTACAAAATTTCAGTGGCCAGACGTGGCACTAGTGCACGACTGGGTAGACTGCAGAGTTAAGGAACTCTGCATGGCCATAGCACATATGCTTTCATGTTAAGCTCTTATGTCTTGGAAATCACATTATTAAATACAGTCAATTTCTTTACCTTGCAAACTGTGGTCCATGGGAAAGTGCTTGGTTTCCTCAAAGGCCTTATTTATTCCTGGTCCTTTGAGAAGTGCATTGATTGCATCAACCTAAAATTGGAATGTTATCAATCAGTGTCAATTAGACTTGCAGAAGAAAATCTGAACAGAACTCTTGTGGGAAACTGCTGAAGCTCTCACACTATTTGTATTTTGGAATGACTGACACAGCAGTCAGACTTTGTAGCCATAAACTGGCGTCAAAGCCTCTCACATTTAATAACAGCATTTTGCACAACCATGATCTATGTGCTGATGAGGTAAGAGAACAGCAAACAACTCTCCAGGGTTACACATCATAAACACATCTGCATGCTAAACTTGTGAGAACCTCCTGAAATCTGCAAATGTAATCCTTCTACATCAAACAAAGTTATCAGAAATCCGTCCTTTTTTTCCTAAAAGCTTTTTTTCCCCTTAGTCTCACGCCTTAGGTAAGGCATGTCAGCCTTGCTTAAATCACAAGTCAACTTTAATAATGCAGACAAAAGTGATTCATCAAACTGTCCTATAATGTACTTGCTTACAGTGTACCCCAAAATCTCAATAGTATGTCTTCCTCAAAATATTATTTCATAACACAACTTAGTACTTCCAATTTCTTGAGTGACGTTGATAAACAGAAAGCAATTCTGTGTAAGCATAATGCTTTACATACCTGGTTAAAAAGGTGTTCCAAACAGCCATGAAGTTTGTCTTGCTTGTCTAGAGGTATCCTCATATCATTGGGAAGCTCATCTCCTAGTACAGGAGAAAGGAAAAGCTTTTAGTTTACAAACATGATCTGTGATGAAACATGGGCACACCTTCACACTGGTGTGAAGTAAATAATGACTGCTGCTTTGTCTCCAATTCTTAGATCGAAATACTAATTAAGTATCCAATAACTAAAGAAACTTATCCCTGCCTAATACCTCTCCTGTGTTCCAAATTTACTGTGGTTTATTAGAAAAAAGCAAACCTGTATCTTTATGTTCTTGTGATTAGTTTTGAAGAGAGCACCGGTGCAAATTCACTCTGCAGGTGTTTCTAAGCAGCAAAGCCCTGTCCGTGCTGCAGGGGCACGAGCAGCGTGCTGTGACTGTGCACACACTCACCTGAGCCCATCTCATCACTGCCCAGGTAAGAGCTGTTGCTCCGCACGCTGGTGTAGGACAGCACCGAGTCCCGGTTACTGTTACACTCACTGCAAAGGAGAGCACAGAGGGCATTGAGCAACTGCTGCCCCACAGCCAGGCACCCACACCGCTCTTCTGCCTTTATTAGCGCTGTCTCCCCAACCCTAGCACTGTGAAAATGAATTGACACTAACTAATGACATGCAGAACAGCCATTAAGCAAGGACTCCTCCACAGGACGCCCTCTTCTATTTGCAGTTAACACTGAATGCTTAATACATCACCCTGCTTCAGCAAATAATGAAAACAGACATGTCTGCTAAATCTTTGCTACCAATTCTCAGGGTATTACAGCATCCAAATCCAGCACATAAGGAGATTGCAGTAGCACAGACACAGGAGGTGGGAGAGAAAATTTAGGGAATCTAAGCCACCGGAGAATCAGGCACTGCAGATCCTATAATGAAGCAGAGAAGTCACAACGGTCAGCTCCACACGAATCTTGGCTCATGCACACCTGGTAAATTCTGGAGCGAACCTCCTCTCTTTCAAGTTCACTTTAACTATTCTTACAAGAAGTAATCAAAAAGACTATGGATCTCCCCTTCCAATGAAGTGACAATGACAGTTTCTTTAATGGTACAAGCCCTAAACAAAACTTAAAAAGTTCTCTACTGTCTCTGCCTCTGATGTAATGACCTCTGATGTCTCTGCCTCTTTTTCACTGATAGGAGAGAAAAATATCAGAGCAACTGAAAGAACCCTAAATGGTTCTTTGCTGTCCTTTCTTAAATCTAATATCAAAGAAATCTGGATTTTTTTCTCAGGAAGATTAATACTTATGGCAACTACTTGGCAGTGCAAACCCTTATGAATTACACCTCCAAATGATCCCAGAAAAAGAAGTATGGCTATTGCAAAGAAGGTATTTTTTCATCTGCAATTTGGTTGGGTTTGTAGCTAATCAATGCTCTTTTAAATGAAAACCCATAAAAACACATTCCTCCTCAAGCAATTATTATCTGTAATATATGCTTAATTCTCTGCCTCCGTCTAATAAAGAGAACAGACACAATAGACAGAATAATGTGTCTCAAATTTATGTGTAGAATTCTGGAACGAGTGACAAACCCAGAGAGACTGTTTTTGCTGCCACAATTAGCCTCAATTACAGAAATTTAAACTACAGGGATACCCTATTAAGAGTGAAAAAAATACAGCACATTTCACTCAGAAAGCTCCAAGATTAAAGTCTCACACAACAGAGATGTCTCAGATCTTAGCACTGCAAGTACTTGTTTTATTTCTTTACTGACTTTGTATTTGCTGTCCTTTGAGGCGATCAATATTCAACTGGACAAGACCCCAAGCGCCCAATCCTACTGGCTCTGTCCTGAGCAAGGGACTGGACTGTGCAGGCTCCAGAGAGCCCTCCCAACACAAACTGTTCCCCTTCTGCCATTCTGCAGTCCTGCACGGGTGGCACCTATTGGTCCTGGAGTGAGTGCCCAACAACAGCAAGTAAAGCATCAGGACTGCGGCAGGGACGTTACAGACGCAGATCCCTGGAATCCTCCCAGCTCTATGGTCTTACTAGAAATGTAAAAATGGCCTTTAAGGGTGTTAAATTGTAGTGATCAGACATGGCCACAACTCTGAAACTGAGTTTCCAAATGTTTCCCCCCAAAATAGAGAGAATTGGGAGTGTGATTTCCTTTGGTAGCAAATATTCCTGAAGAATATTTTCAGTCATGTCCCAAAAAGATTTTGAGACACCTGAATAAACATTTCCCTTTGTGGTTTCAAAGGCTCATTAAAAATAAAAAACTCAATGTCCATTTCTGTTTCTGAGGAAAATTGGCTGTGGAACCGAATGTTGATACCGGCTATTATAAGACCAAGCAGTCTGAGAATTCTGCAGTCTGGACTTCTGTAGTTCCTGGCTACAGGATACAGAAAGTCACACTAGACCCATTTATTTAATTTCATTCAGTTTTCTAGAAGCTTTAGTATTTTGATATTATTTTGGGGGAAGTATTTTTGCTGCGTATGTCTTCAGGGTAATAAATGTAACTAATACTTAAGTGAAGTGAATACTCTGCTAAGTGAATACTAGATAACTGACTGGAAAACAACCCTGTTTGTTAAATCCATACTGGAATCAGAACTTTGAAACACTGTATTAGTAAGGTAAAAGCACAATCTTCTAACTGACCTGTAGGAATCTCTGAAACTCATTGTGTCATGTCCAGAGTCTTCCTGGTCCTCCTCAGAAACTTTGAAACAGACCTTCTTGATTCCACCATGCTCAGCTTTGTCAGGATCACTCTCTTCTGTTCCCAGGGAAGGTGAGGATGTCTCTTCAGTAGATGGTGGCTCACAGGCATCAGCTTCTGTAGGTTCTGTTATGGTGGACAAAAGTCTGCAGAAGCACAACATAGAGCTCTCAGTCCCACAAATGAACTGTCATGACTAAGGCTAAATCAGAGCCCACTTTGTGAGCACTTTACATAGACTAATACCTAACATCTGATCTGAACATCCTCTCAGTTTGAGGCCATTCCCCCTTGCCCTGTAACTCCAGGTCCTCTCTACATCTTTCTTGCAGGCTCCCATCAGGTACTGGAGGGCCACAAGTAGGTCACCCCAAAGCCTCTTCTCCAGCTTAACAATCCCAATTCTCTCAGCCTTTTCTCACAGCAGAACTGCTCTGTCCCTCTGATCATCTCCATGGCCTCCTCTGGACTCTCCCACATCCTTCCTGGGCTGGGCACCCCAGAGCTGGAGGCAGCTCTACAGGTAGGGTCTCACCTGAGCAGGGCAGAGGGGCAAACTTCCCCCTGGCTTCTCCTGCTCCCTTATGGCAGACAAACTCTGAAGGGGCTCTTGACAACAAACAGATGCTTATTTTGGAATATATAGTAAGCAAAACAGTGACTGTCAAAGTCAGGTAGACTTTTAGAAGCAAAGGACAATAATGCGATGTGGTGGTGTGCTTTGTACAATAGGTTTGATGTAAATCCATGGTTGCACAAAATGCCTTTTCTTTGTACCCTTGTTCAGTTTGCTGTATCCCAGTTTCTCTTTGTAACCCTAAGTTGCTACTTTTCCCCACAGCCTTCCCCAGATACTGCTCCTGATTGGTTTGCTTTTCCTGCCTTGGCTGCCTGTCCATCAGGTTGTCAAGAGCCTTTCCCGCCCTGTCAGTCACCCCCAGGCCTGTCCCCCAAGTCCAGAAGCTTCTGAGAGGGACCTTTGGTGACTGGCTGGGTTGGAACCTTTCTCCTCCTATCTCCATGTATGTCAGTGTATGTTGTGTTAACAACCACTCCATGTTGTACCCCACTGGCTCTGTTCCTACCCTCCCTGAGATCCCACCTTCTGTAACAAAACCCTCTCTCTCCTCGTGCTCGGGGTCACTCTTGAGGCACAGGTCATGAGGTGAGGGGTCCATGCTGACCTCAATAAACCTTACTTGGCTCTAAGCCTCCCGAGTGTCCCGCCTTTCTCCTCTTGCCATCGTCCTGCTGACGCTTCCTGGCTGCCAAGAACCCCAAGTTTTGCTGCGGTGTCGGGGCTGGCCGTGCTGAGGGTAAAATAACACACCGCCGCAATGCAACCACTGGTGGATGTGCCCAGGAGTAGATTTGACACAACCAGCGAGGGCCCATCACACAGGGGCAGGTGTGAAGAGGCGAGTAGAGGCCGACAGCTGGGGCCAACAGCACAATGTGTTTTTTGGAGGTTACTGCCTCAGTGTTATAAAAATTTCCTTCTCCAGTGCATACAGGATTTTGTACTCACTTATTTATCTGAACGACATACTGCTTCATTTCCTTCATTGCAATGTCAAGTTTGTTAAAAAGGTGCAAGTAGGAGTCCTGCATCTCCCAGTCTTCCTGTTTCAGCAGAAAACTGAGTCCCCTTTCTTCCCAAATTGTTCCTCCATTCTGCTGGCCAAAGCTACCATCAGGATCTCCATTTTCTGGGGCTGGACATCTCCAGGATGGTGCAGCCATGGTGGTGATGCAATGCTGAGTATATGAGACGGGATTTAAGGTACCTGCTAAACATTAAAGGATCTAGTTAGTATGCCTCTCCTGGCTTTCCCCACTCCATCCCAGTGATGATCGTTTGGGATAAGTGGAGTTTTAACAGGAAAAACTAAAATTTCACAAAACTGTTTTATATAATTACATTCTATCACAAAATTATTCTGAAAAAAACCCAAACAAGTTGGGCTTTTTCTCTGGCATACCAACTAGATATTTTGAATTTACTGCAGTTCAGAAACTGGCTAAATTCTGAAAGTAAAAGCCTATCTCCACATGTATACTCATACAGACAACATAGAAGCACTCTAAAAGCATTTGTTGAAAAGTTAATAAATTTGGGTTCTCAGGAGTCAGTCTATGCTATTATTTCAGCTCTGTAGATATTTACACTTACACACACACATACATGTAAAGGAATAGGATTCTGTCCTTACAGTAGATAAATTAATTCTTTTTCATTCGGAATTGCTGGCAGTTTTGGTGCAGAACTTTGCTAATTACCTTAGTCCACATTAAAAATACTTCTGCCCAAGCAAGCAGGCTCCTTTATAGACCTCAGTTGGAATAGTCAATGACATTGTTTGGAAGGTTGGTTAGTCTACACTTCCCTCTTCCAAACATTCCTGCACTCTGACCTTTACAAGGCAATGAATTAGAATCATCTTAAGTGAGATCACGATAAAGAAATGTTGGAACTCAACCAACCAGATTGTATGAGAAATGCTGCATAGCAGCAATTTTTCAGAAAATAGATCTCCTGACAGAGTAGAGACTTTCAACTCCAGTGTATGGAATTTATTTAATAATGAGAGTCGAACACAGCACTGCAATATGATTGACTTCAGTTTTCCCCTGAATGAAGCACTAGCATTGCCATCAGTCCCTGATCATTTTTAGTCAGCAAGTCACCTCTACTAAGGGCAACAGCACCCCGGCCACACAGCTACCATGAGATCATGGCCAAACAGTTCAGCTAGCAAAAACATGGCACCTGAAGCCACTCTATGCTTAAAGCCATTACTTTTTCACAACACAAGAAGGCTGCCATTTAACTATAAAAATTTAAGGACAAAGAAAGGTAAGACTATGTTTCCTTGGAACTTATATTTGACTTTGCTGAGCAGTGGAAAGCCACAACTTTTTATACAGATAAAATCAGTATGACTTGAAAGTTAATTCTCACCTTGCTCTGGATCAAGACCAATAATAGAAGGTTTCCGTCCAATGCGAATACTGAACGATCTCCCTGCTGAGGTAGTGCTTTTGGGGTATGATACCTCCATGAGGTTAATATGGCAGTTGGTGGGGCAGAAATCCATGCTGTTGAGGGAATGTGGTTCCATAACGGCTTGTTTGAAGGCTGGGCTCACCTTTGTTTTCAATTCATCTGCAAACTGGGAGAAATAAAGTACGTGTGTGCTACTGCACTTTCAAAAAAAAATTGACGCAATACAGACAATTCTTTTCCTGCCTCCTATTGCAGAAATCCAGGAATTCAGATTTCTACTGCAGCTGGAATAACACATTAAAAAACCACTCATAAAACAACAAAGGAAAGCAATTAGCTATACCTCCTACCACTCTCTTCAGCTCAGGTCACTGCACAAAAAAAGCACACACACTTTGTTTACACCATGATACAATGTTGTTACATTCACATTAAACAAGACATGCATCAATCTGTTCTCATATTTATTCATTAATACAGTGGAAATGAATCTGCAACGATATGTTTTAACCCACAGCTCTGACAAGCAGAAAGGAGTGATTTACAGACAAGGTATTTTTCACTCAAAGCTTGCAATTTCAATAACTCGCAGAGGTGTTCACGTGCCTCAAGGACACCCACCTCAGAAACAATTTGGATTCATTAATAAAGAATACTAAGACCCACTTAACACAATGAAGTATTGTCTCAAGACTTCACCAATAACTAGTAGTGTTGTACCTCTTGGTAGCTCGTGAGCCTCCTGCTAATGCTTTCCAGCTTAGTGTCACAGATCTGCCGGAATTCATACTGGGGCATGGTGGCCACAGCACTGCTTAGGGATATGAGTCTTTCACAGTTCCTTACGAAATTGCTGTCCTCTGCAGCAAAGGCCTCTAAAATCTAAACAAAAAGACAGGATGTCAATGATATGAGTCTTGACAGGGAGGGGAAAATAGTTTTCTTCCACTCAGTGAGTGGCAAAGCCCCATGGGTGAATAAAGCTGCTTCCAGAACAAACTGCCTTTATTATTGCCTGAGAACCACTAATGTTTCTCATCCTCAGAGTCATATAACATTCCTTAAAAACGTTTAGAATCATGGAAGTGGATCAAAATATCCACTGTCCAAGTTACCTGCATTACCTGCTCTAGCATGCTTTCATAGGACATGACAAAAACAGTACTGGGATGTGACAAACAACAAACATTCACTATTAGCTCATTTTTGTCAGAGATGACCAAGCCACTCGGCACTCTCTGCTGCCTTCCAATAGCAGCAGCTCTACTCAACTCCTGTAGCAACCCATCCAGCCTCTCAGGTGGGAAAAAGCTGCTTGATTTTCTTGCAAGGTAAAGCAACTTCCTGCCTGAAAAGATTAATCTTAAATATCAACAGAGTGTATGCTACCAGGCAGATAAAAGTAGGAATTCCACAGCTGAGGGCTCCCCTCCATCTGCCCCAACAGCGGAAGTCCTGGAAGCACTTGCTGATTCACTCATACCAAACAAGCTGTTGTAACTCAGTGCATTCTAATGAACAAATCTCTAAGCAGGGCTGAGAAGACCAATGTCAACCTCAACTGAAGAGCCAAGCCCACAGCAGCCAATAATAATCTATATTATTGTGTTTAGGAGCATTCTGTTTAGGAGCAAAGCTGACCATGTGTGGTTCTCGGTACCTTTGCAGTGAGATTGAAACAACCTTTTGGTTCCACGATTTTCTCCAGGACAAAGGATTTGATTCCTGCACTGCTAACATATTCATACACCACCCCGTGCTCCAGGTGGGTGTTTTCCACAGTCAGGCTGATGAGAGGGGTTTCTTCACCAATGACCAGTGGAGACATAACAGTCTGTGGTGTCTGGGCTGGAAGCAAAGTAAATCATTAGAGGTGTCCGGCAGCACTTGCAAACACAGACCTGCCCAGGCAAGAGAAATCTGCTAAAAAGTATTGAATGCAGAGACACAACCTTGGGCTCAAGGAGTGTCTCGAACTGTGTGCTGCTGGAGACTGAGAGAATATTCTTAGGAAGACAATTGCTGATGGCCATTAATGGAGACAGTGACAGAGTTTTAGATAATACACATGCTCCAATCCCCATTCTGGTGTTCTTCCAAGTATGTGTGCACACATCCATGCTCAGGACACTACTTCTAGTTCTGTTCAATGACCCTAGCAGAAGCTTCCCTTATGGGAAGGGATGTCCCCTTCTAAGTCCTGTTGTCTGCAATAACCCTCTGGAAGACAGAGACATGAGGGCAGGGATGTGGTGAGGAGATAACATTTTTTACACAAAGCAATTCCGTTGTCATTAGAGACCAGATTCAAGTTCCAGTCAGACTGAGATTTGCCAGGGAGTTGCTCACACATTTCTACCAGGGCTCTGGTCCAGCTGCTCTACTGTGGAGCTCCGTTGTGTGACCATGAGGTTACAGCATCATCAGACCTTACATGGGATCTGCACACACGTGCATCTGTTCCTGGAGAAGTTGCCAATGGCATTTAGAGTCTAGGCTCAGTCCTTTGGATTAAATTTTGCTTTAGTGGTCTCCCTTAACATCTGTTTTTCCAAATAGGCCCTCAACATGAAAATATAACTGGTTTTTGAGCTACGCTTTCAAAAGGAAATACACCCAAGACCTTTTCCTGACACAGTGGTTGCATGCCTTGAAAACGTGCTCCAGATCAAAGTAATTTAACATCCTAATCTTCAATCAAAAATAACAGAAAATACAGATTATTCTAGGTGGAGTTACTTTCAGACCTTCCCTCTCCATCAGCTACTGCCCATAAATGCATGGTTTGCAGGGGCTACCAAAGGAATCTAAAAATGCTGAGTCTCTTCATTCCCCATAACTGACTGTCTTGTAAAGAACAGAGTCACAGGTGCATGATTTCTGTGTGTATCTCAATACTTTGTTCCCCTGAATAAACTGCAGCAAAGAAATACTTTCTCTGGCAGACCTCATTCAATTACAAAGCTTTCCTAAGACAAGAGATATTCTACAATAATAACTATACTTTATATTTCTACTTCCTTCTGAAAGCCCCTGAAGTCCCTGGGTTTTCTTCCCCCACGAGAATCTTTACCTGATTGCTGTTGGCTGCTTTGAAGAGGTCCCAATTCTGCATGTCCTTCTAGAGCAGAGTTGTCTTCGCTGGAGCCTAGGGGACTGCCGTTCAAACATGCAGGAGATGCTGCTTGCTGAACTCTGTCCCCTTCAGCATCTTCATGTGTTCTGTACACCCACTGGTACAACCCCTTTCAAGAGATAAAGGCTTCAGCCAGGACCTCAAAATGCCCAGTCTCCAAATATTTGGACTACAAAGGTGAATCTAGCCATCAATTCTGTATCTTCTAAGTAGGCTGAAATATCAACATTCCCCCAGCTTTTCTCTGAACTTCAGAGAACATAAAATTTAGATCAATAGCTGGGTGAACTTCTGTGGTTAGTAATAGTTAATAATTTTCAGTACTGTATGCATGAAATGGCTTTCATATTATTTATAGGTGTTCTGCGACTATGGGCAAATGGAATCAGGTCCCCTCAGTGATAGCAGGGCCCTGGCATAAAAGGAAATGAGTCAAAACAAACATGTAGATGTTCTTTTTCTGACTATTTAGTAAGCACAAAAGCACAGGAAAAGGGGAGGGCAGAAGAAGGGCGGGAATTAATGTACTTCCTTTGAGGTTGTGTGTTCATACCAGTGCTTCCTGCTGCCTGGTCCTATAGGCTGTGAAGTGCTCCAGAACTTCCTTGTAATTTCCATGTGCTGCATTATTCCCATTAACTTTCAAAATACACTGCCCTGGATGAAGGCCTACGGCTGCAGCCTCAGAACCTGAAAAAAACCAGGTTAGAAGTCAGACAGAAATGCCATCTGCCTACGGATGAGAATACTGGAAAGTTTGCAAAAGATTTCTGGTTAGAAAAAGTAAGAAGAGATGGATCAGTCCTGTCATGCCTTTACTAACTAAGCCTTTGGTACTATTCAGAGAGCTTTGTTGCGTAAGGAAAATATGATGTGTCTATCCATCATGTTTTCAGCGTTGCAATCTCCTAGATCTAAATGCATTCATGCTAGAAATTGACATTTCTGTGGGAAATCGTTTGGGATTCTTATATGGTTCTCTTTTAGCCTTATGGTTACATTAGCTGCAGTAAGTCTTGCTTAAGTACACACTGTTATATTTGTTCCAGCCTCTTGCACCTGGAAGACAGAACGCTTGTATGTTACACAATTTGCCATAGAAAAAGACTATGATGTCAAATGCAATTTGTCTTTTCTGGGCAAAATCCTGAAAAAGGACAATCTTCCTAGCTGCGACTTTCAGCTTGCACTCCAAACTGTACAAAAATGGTTCTAGGTGCTGCTGTAAAAGGGTGTAATAAATGTGTGTCCCTGGGAACACCAGCTGTGGGAGCTGCCTAAGCTAACTGCACTCAGCTGGAGACACAAGGAAGGAAGTGGTATATGTCTTAAAGGTCGTATTTTCTGCATCTGCTTAATGTAAAGGTTAAAGCTGGGCTTTGCTTGTAACTCAGTTAATATGTCAGGTACAGAAGTAGTAAGTGTCTCTGTCAAATTGTGTTTTATCCTTTTAAAAAGATCAAAGAGAGCAGTTTGCCTCTGTCTTATACTGGTAATTTGTAGCAATATATGCCTGTGTAAAGGGAGAAGTAGTCTCCAAGTCTTATGTAGACGTCCAGATCGTGTCATGACTTGTCTACCAACCTGCTGATCCTACAGCACCTTCAGAACCCAGTGACCCAAATTCTGGGTGGCTACAGGCAAAAATATTGAGGAAACAACAGACAGCATTACTCCTCAATTTCTTCTCAACCATCTCAGTTTTAGGGGGTTTTTTTCCCCTGTGGCTGTTAAGCTTTACCTTAGTGGTCTCAGAAGAAACCAGGGTAGTGTCACTAAGGAAGTCCATTTCTAGCTTGCAAGAGCTAAAGTGATAATGTCTTCTTAAAGCATCCATGGTACTGTGCATTGCAGCATTCAAGTTTCTTCCACTGCGGAACTAAATTATTCCTTGTATTGTGTTGATGGGATTAGAGACCCAAGACTCAGTTCATAAGAATGATACCGCTTGCCTTAGAATCTAATTAGATGATAAGCAGCTTGAGGCAGGAAATCTCACACTGTTGTATGGTTATGTGACTTGATTCTTGTCTGTTAGAGGTTCTTGTCACTAAATTTGTCAGAACTTGTATAGAACAAGCTGGACAATGAAACCTGGATCTGTCCTTATTGAAATACATATATACATACCCACATTTCATATACACGTCTATTCAGCTGTACTCCCAACTTAACTGTACCACAGTTTCTACTCACCTCTTCCTACTGCGTGAACATATGGTGGTGCTGCTCCCCGGATCTGAAAGGAAAGTGCTTCAGTACAATCTGGGATTTTAATAATCCTGCAGATAAATCAAGGAGAAGAGAAAACATGGTTTCAAATTAGGCTGCCAGAGTTCTGGGCAGTTCTTAACAGCATCTTTCCTTGGCATTCACAACTGGGTTTAGATGAAAGCAAACATCCATTGTTAACAAATAAATAGACCCGAAGAAATATACTCCATCTTCAAACTCCAAGGCAGATGGGAGATTCTATTTTTTAATTAAAATTTGGCACTTCTTAATTTATTACATCTTTAAGTGAACAACACTTGACAGAAACTTTCTAAAGCATTTATATTCACTTCCATTTCTACGCAAACTTCAGTGCACTTATGCTGACCTATACCAGCAGAGAATTTTTTTCCATCAAAAGATTTAATGAACAGACTGGACAAAACATTCTGGACTAGAATTCAGCAACAAATGGTCACTGAGACATTCAGTTCTATGGCACATTACATCCCCGATGTTCAATTCTGGGATTACAGAATCTAACAATACACAAGACACTAACAGGGCCAACTCTTATTATAAATAACAATAACAGACTGAAAAAGCGTAAGGGCTGATATTGTTAGACTCATCCAAAAATAAGCCAAGCTTTAACAGGTGGAAATAGTTTTCCCATACCCATAATAGTGTGAGAAGCTTCACACCTGAGAGAGAATGACAATCCACGTGATTCAGTTTTGTTTGTGCACAAGGAAACCAAAAGTTATCTGCAGTATACAGAGAACACAGGCCAACCTCTCCTAACAGCCCAAGGGTCATCCCTGTAAACAAGCCAAGACTCTTGTACCTCTCATTTCTGTCATGTCTTCCTATTAAGTGGCCTCTGCACAGCAAAGCGTTTACACAGGTTTCACGACAGCTGTAGAAGTACTACTTAACAACTGACATTTCTCAATAACCTTCTCTCTCTGCCCATCTTGGCACTTACTCTTTTGATTTGGTGGCTACCAGAAGCCTAAGTGGCCTTCTTGAGCAGAAGGATTGGGATAAGACGGTTTCCACTTCAGCAAACGGGCGGAGGAATACTAAATCCTCATTGATGGAATAGATTTTTCTTCCTGCTTGCAGGCCAGCCATCTGCAAAGGGAACAAACACCACAGAGCACTTTGGACCACTGCAACTTTCAGCAACTCTGCAAGCTCAGGCTTCAAGGTTCAACTGTTCCCTACTTATGGACACTTCTAGGATTACTTTCACATGGAATAATACACTATAAGTATCACAGAATCACAGAATCACAGAATCACAGAATGTGTAGGTTGGAAGAGACCTTCAAGATCATTATGTCCAACCCAGCCCCAACACCTCAACTAGGTCATGGCATCGAGTGCCACATCCAGTCTTTCCTTAAACACATCCAGGGATGGTGACTCCACCACCTCCCTGGGCAGACTATTCCAGTATTTAATCACTCTTTCTGTGAAAAACGTCTTCCTAATATCCATCCTATATTTCCCTTGACGCAGCCTGAGACTGTGTCCTCTCGTTCTGTCAGTTGCTGCCTGGAGAACTGGAGCAGTGTTGGTTCATCAAGTCATTTGTCATTCCCCCTTAAAAGTTTTCTGCATTTACAGAAAACAATGAGTTTTCAACAGTATCCTTAGAAATATGCCACTCTATAGATGAATCTCAGTTTGTAACGGATAGATCTCAGTACTTCTCTGCTACAAATTTTAAAGAGACTATTAAAAAAGGAGACTATAAAAAACATGGGGTGGAGGGACACAACTGGAAACTAGGGACCCATAACCACCTGGCTGTGATACCCAGTGAGACACGGGAGTGTGACTTCCCACAGCCTGGGCACAAGAGCGGTGGACAGTTTTCAGCCATCAGCCTCGCAATACCAATACCCAGTCACGTCAGTAAATGTAACCAGGTTTGAAGTCGTGATAAAAACGTCTCTGCTTTAAGTGAAGTACCAGCTCTTCATTAGCCTAAAAAGCTGTAAAAATTTCATTTTAATCCATAGGTTTTGCACCTAGCTTTATTTATTTGGCAATGGTCAGACCCAACGACAAGAGATCCCCTACTCTGCCCACTGGAAAATAGACTCGAACATACCCCTCGATGATCTCTACCAGGTAAAATGTAACATAAGAACATTTGGACTAAGGTTTTTTTAGGTATCAAGGAACCACTAAAAAATTATTAAACCTTCCAGATTAGAATCACTTCGTATAACTTCAACGTTCAGCAGCTGGGTTTCCTTCTAAATGTGGCAAAACCTTTTCTATTCTGCCTGGAATCCACCGACAAGTTCCTTGACTTGAAAAAGGAGATCTGCACAGCACTGCTCTCACACACACTCTGGCTCGCTCAGGGAGATGCACATTTCGTTCTTGCTGGACCAGTATTATTAGATCAAGTTCAAAAGATGGGCTGATGGTCAAAGATTATCTTGAAAGATCACAAAAAAAATTCTTTAGAAAATGGTGTGCTGCCATTGTCCTCAAACACAACAGATTTGCAGGCTATTCCCCAGGCTTCCAGCCAAAAAAGGGCAGAGGATTATCTGGCAGGCAGTGGTTCACAGCACAGGTTTAGATTAAGAACATTTTTGGCCAACCTATGTTGATTTTGAGCACTAGACAAAGCACAGGATTGGTTTCTTGGGTGACCATAAACCAAATGAGAATCAGGAATACTGAAATAATTTAATTCCAACACTAAACTTCAGTTCAAAATTCCTTTCCCTGTGACATTCTCAACTTGCTAAAACCAGTCTGTCCACTTCAGCTATTTTCATTAAGCAAGTTATCCCAGAGTTATTTGTAGTCCAAATTTTAACATGGACATTCAAACATTCTGTAAAAGTCCTGTTGTCCAGAACTTTTGATTTGAAGTTCTGTCCTGTGTGCTGCCACAATTTACTGTGAAACCCTTGACAAGTCATTTAGTCCTCACTTATCTTCATCAGTTCATCTGTGCCTTATTTTGGTAAATGGAGTATCACACTGTGTTACCCACATAAGGATTCTGTAGGGCTAAATGGGTGATTAAGAAATACTCAGATCCTATGACATTTGGGCCATCAATGTGCTTCAAAGAAACAAAGCAAATATATTCTGTAGAACTCCTAAAAAATACCATGGAGAGAAATGACTGCATGCTTTTTAAGGGAAAAATACGTATCTAAGAATACAGCTTTCACACAAATAAACCTGTTTCCCATTGAATATCTTTGCTATCCCAAAAGAGTGTTACTTTCCCTCCATCCTTAAATTAAAGTTAATTAATTAATTGAAGTTGCTAAGGAACCTGAGGTAAGCTATCATCACACAGATACTGCTCTCATCCTATCACGTACCAATAATATTCAAGTCCCCCAGTAGTGCCAAAACACTTATCAATTTACAGAAACAGCTTATTACCAGGAATTGCAGAAGACAGCCATCTTCTATTAGCTGCCTTTAAAGGAAATAGATTTTAAAAGGATGGTTTGTAACTTTTCTAAGTATTGAAACATTCTTAGATTCCAAAATATGAATATGAGGTCCTACCTCGGCAGAAGACTCTCGTCGAACTGACTTCACCACAACTGCTTTGTTCTTTTCTTCTATGTCAAATCCATAGTCATCCTCTTCTGGTAAAATCTTAAACAAAGCACAATATTTACACATATTTATGCTTCATAAATACGGAGTTCACAGAAAAGGTGAAGACTGGAGATGAGAGATTAGACTTTTCATTGCAAGCCACAGCTGATCTGGACTTCAGTCTTAGGATGGAAAGGGACTACCAGATAATTTGGTCCGATTGCCTACATAACATGAGCTGTAAAATTTAATCTGAGTTATTTTGGCATTGAGCCTTTAGTATATACTAAAGCAGATTTCCAGAGTTACTCAGGTATGATCTGCAGTTTTTAAGAAGTAAAGAATCTATTCCCACCCTTGAGAGTTTGTTCCAGTGGTTGATCAACTCTTCTTCTGGAAAGTGTGCTTGGTTTTAACTCCTAGCCCTTTATCCTTCAATAAGGATCTTTCACGGCCAGAGTTACAGAATTTATTATTATTCAGTATTTTCCACTGCTGAGTATACTACAGATTGAGTGTAGTCATTTGTTAGTTTTTAGAATACATCCCACATACCTGATAACGAATGGTCTGAGTGCTTCTCAGCTGTCAGAATCTAAGCCACCCCTACTATAATCTTAAAAGTCTGTTTTGCAACATTAGCAAAACAGGTTAAATACTTAGAGTATGACTCCAAGTTTCTTCTGGTTTGTGAGCTTTTGAAATTGAGCACTGAGCTCAAACCGCTCCTTCGGAACTGTAAAAGACTTCAGGCCTAAAAGGTGGTTTTCACTTCAGAGTTGAGTGTTAGTATCCAAACCCACCCAAAGCCCTTATGTGGCTGCATCCACCTGGATGATGAATCCCTAGAGGATGAGCTCCTTAGTGGCTTTCTTCCCACAGGCCTTTTAAATCCATGCCTTCAATTCTACAGCTACAACAGACTACGGTACACCAGCATAATGAAGAACAAAGGGAAAGCTCTTCTTTGCTCTCTCTGCTGGTATTTTGTACAGTTGGGCAACTACTGCCACAGTGAGCATAGGAAATGTGGGCTACCCTGGAGGAATGCAGGAGTTATCGCAGGTCTGGGAAGTTGATGACCTTTAGAGTTCCAGTTCAGATCTCCAAGTCATCACAAGAGTTTTGAGAACACTACAGAAAGTGTACACAGGCATCATCTTCAGAAATCACTGAGATTTTGAGTCTTTCTCTTTTTGAGTCTTCTGGGAGTCCATCATCATGTGTGCCATTAAACCTCTCACTCAACTCTGATTGTGGCCAATCTCTACAGGAAATTCTCCTTTGTCTGATACTCAGATCCAAGCAACCAGCTCTGATTTATGATGTAGCCAGTTTGGGCTAACAAGCAGAGGTGCTGATCACAAGTTCACGGCACACTTCAGTAACAAAATCGCAATGCCTGGAGTCAGGCCAAAATCCGAATTTTCTTCAACTATGCAAAGAATGTTGTATATTTTTTCAGTTTGTAAAGATTTACATCCTTCTATGAAAAATAATTGTGCAAATAAATAAATACTAGGTCTTGCTTGAATCATGTTTTTCCAGACTGAAAGCACTTTTTTGTTCCTTGGTATTTTTAATGAGTATTTTCCAAGGTTTCGGTTGTTTTCTGTTTTCAAAGGCAAACTGTCCTGTGATAGAGCAAACTCAGATGAAGAGGGTGGAGAAACCTATCCATTAAACAACTAGGATTTCATGGCAGTAGGAAAGCCTATTTCAAAAAGCAGTGCTGAGGAAAGTCCAATAAACCTTCTGTGGTGGGATCAGAGCATGGGACAGATTAATGCCCTATCATGAGTGTAGAGGCAAGCAGCGATGCTCCACAGACAGCAAAGCCTCAGGATTACGGCTGCTCGTAACTGCTAAACACAGCAGGAAGCAGAAGTTGGGCACAATTGTTTTGTGGATAAGTGTAATGAATTGACTGTACTGCTTTTGTAGGGTCTTCACAAGTCTCTTCACTCAAGGGACTGTTAATTTATGCATGCAAATGAAAGCAGCTCATGACTTTAAGCATGACTACTACACATTTGACACGAATCTCTGCCCTCTAAGTAGGAGATTTTTTCCTCAGCATGTGCTCTTCATTTGTTTTCTGTTTGAGACAGGACTGCATTTTGACAGAGGGTGACTGATGCACTTCAGAACTACAATGACAGCATTCATATAGCTTAGAGAATGATGCCCTGAAATATCTGTGTTCTTATCAGTCTTTTAATGAGCCCTTCAAACATATAAGCATTCAAACATTTAAGCATGTTTGAATTCAAACTGTGCTTCAACTTGATGGCAGACCTCTTCCAAGAGAGTAGAGCGCATTACTTTTTCCTCCAGCATGTCAACACTGGGGTACCTCTAAAACATCCCCAGCTCCCAGCTCCCTCACACTCTTGCAAGAGCTTCTTGGGAAGAGAAAGGACTTGAGCTGTGCACTGGAAACAGGTGGGAACTTCCATGCACTTGCAGCTGTGTGAACTGTACATCCAAAACTCCCAGTACAGCAGAATGGTCACAGCTCCACAAAGGGGCCTGCAGTGTAAGGTTTTCCTGTGCTCCTAGAATAAATTATGCGGTCTGCCCAACTAAAAAGTCAGAGCTATAGAAGTTGGAGATATACAGCAAAGCAGATCAAGAATTAGTAGCATTTATGCAGTGAAGAAAAACCTAGCTACACGTGCAATTGCCCATTTTAATTCTACTCTCTCATTATTCTCCTCTACTATAAAATAGTACCATTTTAGCAAAAACATCAAGGTTTACATTAGCATATTCTTACCAGAAGATTCTTTCCCAGGATGTTTTCCACGAGCTTGAAGTCATTACGTAATTGTTTGCTCTTGGAACTGGTGCCCTCCATCTCCTCATCAGCATAAAAGCGGAAATATAAGGATTCATCCTTAAATTCACTTTTCTCCAGGACTGGAAATTATATATATGAAATACATATATATATGCATTTACAAGGAGAAAAAAGAGCAAAACAGAGAAGAAAGTTAAAGGAAATCCTAAATATCTCCCCAATCTTTACAGAACACAGACCAGATGCATCTCTATCAGTCAGTTCCTCAGCTCTGTATTTTTAAGCTAATTCTGTATTTTAGGAAAATGATTTTCTTCACAGAGCATAGTAGCTCATGACATGATGGCATGCATAATTTATATAAAATACAAAAGATCCTCTTGGAAGGAAGACGTTACTCAAAAGCTCACAGTCCTTTCCTACATCCAAATGATTATGGTAAAGCTATAAAAGGAGAAAAGAGGGGTAAAGGGGCTGTTTAAAAGCATGTAAGGTGTCTACATAGACTAAGGCTCAACCTTAAAAAAAAAAATTGACCAGGAAATGACATCTACAAAATTCTGGAAGGCATGAAAAAGTTCTTTACCGGTTTTTCAAATACAGGTCCTGGGGGCTTCAAATAAAAGCAGCAAGTGATGAGCAACTACATTCAACATGTACTTATGCAAAGGTCTTCCTTGGCAAAGGATGCAATAAATGCCAGAACTTTGCATGGGCTCAGAACAGACTAAATTCTTTAAAAAAAGACTCCCACTATGCTTACATTATTATTAACTACTATGCAAATTCTCCATTAGTTATTTACAACAACGTGCTCCCAGAAATACAGTGAGTAAATGTTATCTACGACTAAAACTGAATGTTTCATTTGACAAATAACGTTGACTCCTAGGACTTGCATGTTCTATACGGATGTGATTTGTTTACTTCCCTTGTTTGAGGATGGATGATGTCTAACTTGGCAATTTGGCACTTTAGATTTGAATGCCTCAGCACAGAGGATTGTGTTTGTTATCCAAGAGGGAAGAACTTGGCAATTTTACTAAACATCTGATTGTTTTTGTGATGTATCAGGAGAGTACTTGGCTTGTGCATTGCTCAGATGGCTCTGGAAGAGATGCAGTGAAAAAACATGCTCCTTCTAGCTCGTCTAATGCCCTCAGTGCTTCCCATAACTATCAGCAAGCGGCTTCCCTTGGGAAGGCACCAGCTTAGCCATGTATTGGCTCGAGGACTGTGCTCTAGAATAACCTGCAGGAATGCCTGCACATCGTCTACACAGCATGTATGGCACAGCCTAGGAAAGCTCATGTGACTGAAGGAAGAGCTCGTTTCACTGCCTGGGGGAAGCAAGGTTGATGCATTACCATGATGCATGAAGCCATTATTGCAGAGTCCCACACCCAGTGCGACAGCTTCCTCTCGCGTTTGGCAGTCGCCCTAGAAACAGGAGAAAAATGCTACACCTCAGACCATTTTCGAAGCTAAATTATTCCCCCTTCCCCACCACATAGCTTGTGGCTCTGAAAGAATTGCATGACTATGTAATCACACAAGGAAAGCCAAGAAAATAGCTTTAAGAAACCAGAAGTTTAACTTTTACTATAAACTAATTTCCGGTCTTCACAAATCTTTTCTCATTTTCAACATCCTGTCACAAGACAATGCTCAATGCTCACATTGTGTTATTTTATGGGATAAATGGATAGTTTATTTTACAGAGACTGGGATTTAAAAATCTAATTTATTATTTCAACTGTAAATAAACTGGGGGAGAAATGCCTCCTAATGTTACCATCCTAAAACTTTAGCAGTCTGTGCTGGTTCTAGGCAACAAAATCTTTGCACAGGAAGGGTCTAAACCAGACTTGGCTACTCCTGATGGCGTTAACGTTACTTTGGCCTCAAAACATTCCTCTAGCAAAATAGCATTCTCTAATTAGAAAATATAGCTTTAATTCTTTAATTAAAGCTATTTATTTAAGCTCAATAAGTACTTCTAAATGTTATGTAGGTATCTGTCCAATTACAATAAAGGCAGTAATGAAAATCTTCAGAAAATAGAGCAGTTTACAATCATCAATCATCTTGACAAAATGTGTCTCAACCTTTTCATACCGAAACTAGATGTGAAACTAAATACACTAGTTTTGACGTGATAACTAAGGTTTATTCCATACAATCTCTCCACTTGAGTCATCAGAATTACAGAAACAGTTTACAGTCAGTACCACAGTGAAGAATCACGTCCAGAGCATATTTACTATTACTCTTATTACTGCTGCCACCATTACAATTATTATTATTGCTGTCTAGTTTTGGTAATGATGTACTGTCTAAAGCCCTAATCATGGTGGCTGGTTGCTTTGGGATGTGTAAACCCAGCAACTAAGATGGTCTCAGACCAAGACTGTTTACAGCTCCCTTGGAGGAGGAAAGAAAGCAGATGCACACAGGTAAGAACAGCAACCTTTTAAATTTTTCAATGATACATGAAAAAGGAAAGTTTTAGGATTATGACATGCCTCTTAGCAAAGAGAGTATCTTAAACTTCTCTTACCTGTGCAATAAGCCAGTCCACCAGTTTACTTGCAGGGATTACTGATTTGTACGTCTTTAGGTGGTAGTCACGGTCTCTAATTAAGAAAGAGAATTCAGGGAAAATCAGGACAAAAAGGTATGCATTTCTTTTACACTCTAAACCTATATATACTATTGTGACCTACTACTAATTAGCAGCCATCTTTTCTCTCTAGAAAGTTTTAAACTTTTCCAGTAACTTGAAGTAGGAAGATACTTCAGATCAGCACAAAGCAGTATTATTTAAAATTTCTCTAGATGTTGTTTCAAGCCATCTTCAGGGAGCTCACACCTCAGGCAGAGGCAACCAGAAGATTCTTTTCACACATGTCCTAAACTGCTGCTGTAACTCAGGGCAGAATACTGCCACCAGCAGTTCCACTAAAAATCACACTCTTCTGGCTGGAAATCGTCCAAAATCGATTCACATCCAGCTTACATCTTTTGGCTCAGTACCACTGCCATCTATAAGCTTCAATAATTCTTCTCTAGTGTTTACATATTAATGTATTCATAGACAGGGACTCTAGACATTCCCTCTGTGCCTCCTTTTTGTGAGGCTCATGGAATTAGGCAGCTTTTAGTCTATTTCGTCAAGAGAGATTTTCCACACTTGTTCAGATTTTACTTCCTTTAGTAAAATATCACATACTAGCCAGACACAAATAGAATATGCAGTATCCTTTTATGGATTCAGATAATTTCAGTCATTGTATATATGAAGGGTTGTGTTTAGTTCTTGTAATAACACAAGTGGCACCAGCTCACACCCAGCCCTTGCAGAGAGCAGCACTGTTCCTGCAAGAAGGAAAAGGAACCGTATTGTAACTTGATGCTTTTTGCAGTTTTCTTCCATTCCTCTTGTCAAAGCCATGGAGATAATTGATGGTTTTAGCCTTTTGTGAAATATTTCTAAAGAATTTTGATACAAATACAAGGGGACTATGTGGCTCAGGACACTGGGCTCTAACACCTTTTACCTCCAAGGCCACTGGATTTAATCCAGTTTGGAAGAGCATAAAAGCCATTTTAAGGCTGTTTACTGGCCCATGTGAAATAAGTTTCATGGTCTTGATCCAGTTCCTAGTTCCACATCACAAAAGCCATTACCACGATTAATTTGCATTAATTGGCTCCCTCTCATTGAGAATCTCAGTAGAGAAGCCAAATGCTGAATGGGCTATGAAGAATTAATTCCTCTCTCACCCTTGGAGGTGGTCCTTGTATTTGAAGCTTGAGCTCCACTGGCATGACAGTGGAAGGAAGCACAGCCATTGGGGCTGTTTTACAGCGTGGATGGATCCATGAGGCAGGTCAAGACTTTATTCTTCAGTTCTGTCAAACCAGCCTCTTTTATTAGCACCATTTATTTATTAGCACCATATTTATTATTTTTAGCACCATATTTATTACTTTTTCCCCTAAAAATTTAATATCCAAACACTATCTAAAACCCATCCTACCCAGCCCTGTTCCTTTTACTAACCATCTACAGATACAAACATCTTGTGACCGACTGTTCAAATTACAACTTCAGCTTTTATTCTGCTTCAGACTGGCTTTTGTTTGTTTAGGGTGCTCTGAATGACAGAATCTGAGCACCACATTGGAATCTCTTTACATCACTTCAGCATCTGTTGACATTTTCTATAACCCAAATAATACAGCAAGTACAATCCCCAGCACATGATGTGTCCTGAATCAGAGTCACTGTAACCATCCCCAGCTGCACACTCTACCCGAATCCCCAGTTTCAACATCTCCAGCAGCAGCTCTGCAACTACAGATCTAGGCTGAGGAGATGCAAGGACAGTAAAAGAGCCAAAAAATTGAGAAAATTATTGTTTCTAGAAAGAAACAAGAAAGATTTCAATAGTAACACCATCCTTTTAACAAAGTCAGATAACAAATACAAGGGGATCACGAAGGGGAACTTACTTTACCACTGGAGTATACAGGCAGTGCAGTCGGCAGTACAGCCTCACCCCCTGAAGAATGGAAGATGGAGAGTTGGCAGCTTTTTTCTTTTCGAAGAAACACTGACTAGCTAATGCTAACAAAACCTGGACACTGATGTCTCTACTCAGCTGGAATTTTCTATTGATTAATATTGATATTGAAAACAGTTCCTTTAGCCTCTCTGTCAAACATTCTTTCTTCTTTCCTGGCTTCCAACAGCCAGAAATCTGTTTTTACCTCTAATCACCTCTATTCCAACACTTTCTCCATAAACCTTCCTCACAATCAACCCGTTAAGCAATGTCCATAAGAAAAAAAAACAAATTAATTAAAAGGTATGCGGATAAATATGGATCAACAGAACTCATCTGACAGACAATTTTTAGGAACAGTTAAATATTGATCTCTTCAATCCCCCATGAACTATCATGCCCAGATTTGCAGCAGACATGTTACCACCTACTGTTTTAAGACTTTTTGTTACTCTGTTGGGCTTGCAATCAGCAGTCTTGGGTGCAGTCACAACTGTACTGTTGTTCATTGCTAAACTCTGCTTCCTGTCCCTAATGTGAACATCTCCTGTGGCATTAGGGATGGAGAGCTCAATACAACACAGATCAGTGGCAATGTCCCACACAACAGGCCAAGGGCATTCAGAGGCAGAGCAAACATCACAAAGTTCCAACCAAGAATGACAACACAGACCTTGGACACGATGTCTTCCAATTCACTTCTTGGCTTGTAGGTTCCATCGTCATAGCGAAATCTGTACATCACCTGTTCGTTCTTAAACTGGTGCTTATCTGAAACTAAAACATCAGCATGATAATTAAAACTGTCTTTTGTTCTCACCACGTTCTTTATAGGCCAGTTGGTAAAAATTGAATTTTTAAAATTTTACATCAGATTCAGTTTATGTAAGACTTTGGAAACAGTCCTAGTCAAGGAAATTGGAAACATCTGACCTTTCTCGATGAGTTTTGAACAAAGGGTTGCAAATTTCCACAATAGTTATCACAGCACTTATAGCCACTTTTGCAGTTGCCCAAAACTCTGCAACTGCAAAAGCAGAAGCATGCTGGTGGCAGGAATTACAGCTGTCAGAGGTAATGTTCTATCATGGTTCTTACAGTTACCAATGAGTTCCTTCTAAAAATTAGACTGGTTTTTCTTTCACCCAGAAAAGCCATTCCACAGCAGAGCAGTTAAAATCTTAGCGGGTAATGCTATCTGCTGATGAGCTTTAAAGGTGAGGACACAAATGATGTTTCAATGCGATCAGCTTCAGTAAATTTTCCACCCTCACTTCCTCACAAATGACGTTTCAATGTGAACAGCTTCAGTAAGTTTTCTACCCTCACTTCCAGGGCATTACTGAAATCTGATATCTTTTTATGGTATGGCACACTCACCATGATGAATGATTCCATTTTCCAGTAGTGCCTGTCCCAGGTTGACCCCTTCCTCTGGTTTGCTTATCTCTCCAATCTCAGTGAGCCAGGACACAAACTCGCTGCAAAGAGGAGCAGAACACACAATTAGCTCTGAGTGGCAGAAGGCACTCGGCTCTGCGAGCCATCAGCCAACCACAGGAGACTGTCCTTGGAGCAAGTGTGAAAACGCTTGTAAGCAATGGTACCTCCATGCTATGGCTTCATTTCCTACATTCCTGGAGGAAATGCCCTGCAGAAGATTTAGGCTCTTCCCATCATTGCCCTTAGCTCACAGACAGTGTGCACACAAAAGGAAAGATGATCTGGCTGCATCTATAAGGATGATGCAAATCCTTATTTGATGGAGCAATCCAGATATCCATGGGGGAAAAGATTAGCAAGCAAGATTAACTGAGGACCTTAAATCAAGTTCAACAGTAGGATATCCTCCCTTCCCAGCTACTTCTTGCCAAGTTACCTATCCAAGTAGTGTTCATGATTTGACTTAATTACACACGCTCGTCTTCCTTCACTGGGCCTGATTTCTGTCCCCAGCCCCACAGTGTAATTGGACTGGTTCTAATGGAATCACAGCAGGACTTAGAAGACTCAACCTGCTGAATTCAAGCACACAGCAGTAACAGACAGCATGAGTCCCACTGACAGGTTAATTTAAGGTCATTTTCTGGAGGTGGTGCCTGGCAGATTACATACATCACGCTTCTAATTCATACACAGAAGATGCAAGTCTCATCTGCTGCTCATGCAGCACAAAACAAAGCTTCTCTGTTGAGGGGCAGAGCTGTACATATGGGCAGAATAAAAGCCAAAAAATGATAGATATGTAGGACGCTATTCATTAGAAACAGGAAGTACAAAAAGTGGCCATAGCAAACCTGATGAATCCAGCTCTGTCAGAGCCCCAAGGGACTGAGCTGTTTGCCAGGTTAATTAGCAATTATGCTAGAAATGTGTTACAGTCATGGAGAAGAACAAAAAGAATATATGAAAGTAGAACAATTTATGGGAAATGTGAGTTCAATAAAACACTTGGGTGCTTGCCAACGTGCAGAAGGTTGCTGCTTAACAAATCCTCGTATCCATGTCTGCACCTGTGGGCTTTAACTGAAGTATTTTTAGTCTCCTTGTATTTATCAGCGCTGACTGATCTAAGCTGTAGGAATTATTTGCATTTTGCCTTTAGAATAACAAAACAACTTCAGGACTGAAAACATTGGTTTGCTGAGGGGCTACTGTGTAGCTGTCATAGTGCAGAAAAAGCAGCAGAATCTATTCAACCATGCCAGGAGAGTCCCATGGAAACCAACAGAATTTTGTGAAGCCCCTAAAGCCAGGGTAGTGATGAGTCAGGCTATCTCCTAAGGAACACTCTTTTCCCAGTGATTCTGAACTGTTTCTGTAAGTATTTAAAAGCTGAAACAAACTATAAACTGCAAAGGGAGGCGAAGCAGGAATGACCCTCGCACGAGGCAGGACACCCACCTGCTGCCGGGGACTGCAGCCAGGGACACACCCCAGGGAGAGGCCCCCCTGCTCTGGAGTTCCCCAGCAAGAGCAATGGCTCTACAGCTCTTTACAGCACTTAAATGGCTGCCGAAAACTTCAGTGGAAGCTACTCTGTTACCTTTCCTGCTTCTTTTATTTGCAACTGTCTCTGGAGTTTATGTGGATTGTAAATGTAAGGTTGACGTGGTGAGTCGAAACAGGAAAATAACTAAATGCTACCTGCACAGCTCTGAAGCTTCCCAATCATGGGATGGCTTTCTTAAGAGCTGCTTTAAGATTTCTATGACATTTGATTCAGAAGCAAAATGAGTAATCATTTGGTGCTTTATAAGCCCTGAAAAGTGCATGATCCAAAAATATTCCAAGAGGTTCTTAAGGAATATGCTAGACTGTTTCTAAAAAGTCGTCAACTCAAAGAGTGGATGGCAAAGCTTGATTTGTTTCCTAATCTTATCTGAAGCAGTTCTCCGGGATAATTGAGAGTATCTTCACTTCTCATTGCTGCCATGCTCAGTTCTTACCTGACACTCAGGTCAGGATAGCATCTCCCAGCAACACCTTGGAAATTAAGGGACTTGGAACAACTGTGTTTCTACACAAGAAACACACAGGAAAAACCAACCCATCCAGGACAGTACAATCTGATCAGATATGGCTGAAATCTCCTGAGGTTACCGGATGCTCTCTCTTACACACTCAAGGTTTTGTAGCACTGAAAAGAAGCATGGCCAGCATATCATTTACACACAGTAACAATAGCACACATCATCCCAACTGTATCACCAGTTACTTGCCTAAATGCCACAAAGAGTGATCAGGAAAATAGATTTCCACTGAAGCCAGTCAGTTGCTGAAGTCAAGTTCAATAAACAGCCTTATAAATAAATGCATGTGATATCTCTGAAACTATTAGGATTAGATCATGCTGTTTTCCCCAAAGAAACATTTTATGTCTTGAATTCTGAGAAGCTATCTGATATTCACACACCAAGAGAAAAAATATTTTTGTGGTCTTGGTGTTGCTGTCCACCGGATATAGCAAAAAAACCACTAAATACATCTCAGCACAGTTATCAGTGACTCCTTAGGCAGGAGTATCTGCAAAAATAAACAGGTCACAGCCAATATGCATTGTTCAGGGAAAGCCCTGGGAATGATACAAAATCTGCCAGTCATGACTGGAATGTACTGACAGAGTTGCACTCAGCTGAGTTTTCCAGGACTCTACCAGTAAGTGAATACAGAAACTATATCAGCAGTTACTTGCTGTGGGCTAAGTAACTGCTGATATATAAGGGCTCAGCCATTAGCAAAGATAGGTCAAGTCCTCACTACTGGAGTGTCAGGTGCCTGTCAGGCAAACTGAGGGCATTGAGCAGGACAAACTGTAAGAAAACAGACATTTTAAAAGGAAAAGTAGTAGCAGGAAAGCCTGGATAAGACTTGAAACCAAGCGTAACATCAGAGAACCCACAACAGGCTCATACATTACAACACTGGAAGAAGGTAAGCTTCTGACCTGGTACTTCTTTTTGCACGGAAAAGAGGAACTGCCATTATCAGAGCTAAAATGTTTCAGTTTTAATCCAACAAGACCAACTGGGGGGGTGGAGGATGTGTGAGAAGAAGAAATAAGCAACTACTTCTCCAATATCACGAAATCCTTTTCTAGCTGAAGTATCACCAGCCTATGCTACCAGCCTGCCTTCTGTCAGAAAGACATTTCCACCCCTGTGCACTGGCAATGCTGCTGCAAACTGCTGTTCTGGAGACCAGAGAGGGCAGGGAAATGAAAGCAGATCTGCCTCAGAACTGTTCTTCTTCCCACAGAGGATCATTTCAGTCATTAACAGCTGAGGTGGAAAAGTCTTCTTAGGTGAGGCCCTGAGTGCTGTGCCACACAGGACACGTGGCCCCACTGCTGCCAGTGCCCATCCCCGAGCCAAGACGCCCACGGAGTCTCTTCTGCTGCCTTACACGTCATCCTTCAGAATTAGTTTGTCATTGTTTTCTAATATCTAGCTGAATCAAAGAGGTTTTTTCCAGCCAATAAAGTCCTATACTTCTAACAAACATATCAGGTCGCATGATGCACAAAATTTCATTTGTGCCTGCTACAGTGACAAACAGGAAAGGTCTAAATACAATCCTGGGGCTTGGACAGTTCTGCTGGATGTATCACCTGGAAAGCACTTGCTTGTATTCGAAAGAGAATACAGTTTAGGCATCAACAGCCCCGAGCCTGTGGGAGTTTAAGGTAGTTTTCTCACTCCTTCTGCTGATCTGAAGCAGCTGTTATGACTTACTGTAGAACAGAGTGAGCTGTCACACTATACAGCCTGGGTAAGGCATGAAACAAAAATCAATGACTATTTTTAATAGTCACGACTGTAAATGGGGCTTATGGTCTTTTTAATTAAGCTGCATCAAAGCACATCTGATCTGTGTCACTGTGCCATCCCCAGAAATTCTAGAGTCCATTAATTGGAGTGAAAGACCTTTTCAATTCAAATGTCACTTACTTGCCAAGAAAGCACTTGGGAACAGTACTTAATTTTCTTCTCCTATCTTTGATAAGGTTCACTTTCTTGCTCATCATCATTTGGTACAGCTTCTCTCCTTTCTCTGCAATCATGACATATGCATCCCTCTCCATTCCCAGTTTTAAACCTGGAATATAAAGCAGAAATTCCTTCAGATCTTTAACACCAAATAAAACATTTGCTCAAAGTCAAAAGCTGAGGCCAAACAGTAAAAATGGTAGAAACACAAAAATTGACTTATTTTCCATGTAAGGGGGAAATTAGGAGATTTTTTTATCTGGGCACAAAACAGTCATTGGTAAGTTTGGCACCACCGAGATGCAGCTTCTCTTCTCCATTTTAAAAAGCAGCTTTAAACTTATGGTTAAACAGAATGGTTTATAGAACATGAAGAAAGTCCAAAGCAAGATGAACATGGGTCAGGCAATCCCAAGCACAAATACAGGCTGGGAGAATGGACTGAGAGCAGCCCTGGAGAGAAACACTTGTGGGTGCAGGTGGATGAAAATCTGAACATGGCCCAGCCACAAGCAGTGCCACACGAACCCCCCCGGGCTGGCTGATGGCCCAGTGTGGGCAGAGGGAAGGGGGTTCTGCCCCTCCGCCCTGCCCTGCCCTGCTGGGAGCCCAGCTGGAGAGCTGTGTTCAGCCTGAGGCCCCAACAGCACAAGGACGTGGAGCTGCAGGACAGGGTCCAGAGGAGGCCCCAGAGCTGCTCCAGGGCTGGAGCCCCTCTGCTCTGGAGCCAGGCTGGGGGAGCTGAGGGTGCTCACCTGGAGAACAGAAGGCTCCAGGGAGAGCTCCGAACCCCTGGCAGGGCCTAAAGGGGCTCCAGGAGAGCTGCAGAGGGACCGGGGACAAGGCATGGAGGGACAGGAGCCAGGGAATGGCTTCCACTGCCAGAGAGCAGGGCTGGATGGGACCTGGGGCAGGAATTGTTCCCTGGCAGGGTGGGCAGGCCCTGGCACAGGGTGCCCAGAGCAGCTGTGGCTGCCCCAGCCCTGAAAGTGTCCAAGGCCAGGTTGGATGGGGCCTGGAGCACCCTCGGATAGCAGAAGGTGTCCCTGCCCATGGCCTTCAATGGCCTTTAAGGTTGCTTCCAGCCCAAACCCTTCTATGATTCTGTGATTCTCAACCTTCTGAAACTGATTTCCTGTGGCAATTTCAGTTGTGAACCTGGAATAACTTCAAGCATAAGACTTGTTAAAGGCATTTAAATGCTTGGAAGATCAGGAAACTTTTTGCATGTTCCGTTTGAAGACAAAAACACAAAACTGCTGAAATCAATTTCACATTTGCGAATATCAAAATTGGGCAGGCACATTATTTTCTCATCTTTTATTAATGAGCCTATTTACTAATACCAGTAAGCTAAAAATAGTGTTTGACAATCATATTATCCAGTAAATGAAAGAAATACTGCATGACTTAAAGAATGACTGATAACTGAATATAGAGGACATTTCATGTTCACTTTGTCCAAGTTCCCAAGTACATAATTCATGCTAACTTGAAAATTGCTACAGGCAGGGGGATGATCTCTGAAAACCACAGGTGTCTCTGTTATAACTATCCTCATATCTGACATTTTCTGGCCCTCTTCTCTTTAGATTTGCAAATTGCTTTAGGAGGACAGAATTCACAAAAGCTTTTTTGGTGCTTTTTGTCTTCTGGCCTGAACACATAGTCTTCCGGATATGTTACTCTAGAACTTCCAAATCTGGGCAACTCTGGAGTCCAAAAGAGACACAGATTTTAGATACCTCCAAGACTAGCTTGAGAACAGGCAGCCTGAAGTGGTCCTGTACTTCCATGCCTAATTTTAGCAGAGATTGACATTAGGGAGAATTTAAGTGACCAGTATAAGACTAGAGAAAAGGAGAACTGTATTTTTTGGGAAGAAAAGTTTATCCTAACTGGATGTAAATGCTGTTGCTTTATGGTAAGATACAGCAATGAATCAAGAACTCCCTGAGACGTCAGAGCTGTTTCCTAGCTTTAGGAAAACATCAAGGACAGGTTTTAATTCTGCCCACGGATGAAAAAGTGCAACCTTTTCTCTTTCTCTCAAATATGTCTACGTGCATATACATTTATCCTACAAGTTCATTCAGTGCAGTAGAAAACACACCATCCACTTACTCTCTCTCTGCTCCCTTTCCTTGATTATAGCATCCAGCCACTTCTGTTTATCTTCAGCAGTCTTGGCCATACAGACAAACCACTTGTTTTTGGCTGTGTTGTGAATCTTCCAGCCATTTGTCACCGTGTAGCCATTGCTGTGGTAATCTGCTGCAAAGGACCAAAGCACAAAGCACACAGTGAGCAGGAAGCCTGCTCTTTTAACCAAACCAGTGTGGGACACCTTTAGTAAAATCATCTTCTTTGAAGACCTTCATTCCTGAGGTGTTCCTCACTGACTGCCCAGCTGTACTTACCACTCTGGAAGTACAAGTGTCAACAGGCTGTTCAAACTGACTGAATGCTTCAGTCCTAAGAGTGACACTTAATGATTTTACCTCAGAAGAAGAACTGAAGTCTTTTAAATACAAGGCCATCAGTGAAAGAGTCTGTGATGTTTGTCCAGGTTATTCGTTCTGAATTTTCTGGGGACTTACTATCTTCCTGCACTGTAAGGATTTCTGTCCCCACAACATGAAAACTCTTTATGTGTCAACTGTTTAAAGGACATAATACTAATTCCTGACTTACTACAATAGGGGCAGTGGTGGTGTGGCCTTTATGGAGGGAATCAGAAACCCACCTGGTCTTCCTGCCTGTGTCAGGATACAAGAATCATAACAGGACTGCCATTCCCATATTTTGTTCATGGTCAGGTTGCATGCTACTAATTTGGATACTAAGACTAGTACTTAGCAGCATTCTAAAGGAGAAGAAGATCCAGCAATTCTGTTATTTTAGCTGTAAAGGCTTATAATGAAAAAAAAAGGGTGGAAAGAAGACAGAAGGACTAGTGCCTTAAAACATTTCCAGTCTTTCAATCATGTAAGTTGGTCCAATAATGAAGGCGCTACAAGTTCCATAGATTGCTTCAGATTTCACTAAAGGAGATGAACAAGTGCTTTTGCACCACCTTCCAATACAAGATCTGAACTTGCTGTGTTCTTAAAAGACAATATTTAGTCCCTTACCTGTTCCATCTTCCACATTCTCTACTTCCATGACTTCTGTATTTATTCGGCCCCTGAAGATATAAAGGGACCCGTTGATTGACTTTGTCCTTTTGGATGGTTTTTTCCCAGTAACTCTGCAATTAGGATGAAGACTGTCAGCAACACTTAAGCAAACGGTCTAAGATATATATGAATAAATCAATCTGAGATATGACTGTTAAAGGAGGATTCCAATTTAGTGACTGGTGGTATTTGACCACACCTCTGATGTTATATAATTGGAATACTCATTCAGATTTCCAAAGTAGGTGTGTACCAGTGTTAGTACAGCAATAACAAGCTTGTTTTCCCAGATTATGTGAAGATGTGGGTGGCTTCAAGATTTACATTCTTGATGACTGACTGAAATACATGTCCATGAACAGCACATGGCCTCGGGACCACAACTGCAGCATCACCTGACAGCATTACATTAAACTCTTCTGTTTGCCTGAAGCTGTGATCAATCTGTGGTATGCACCAAGCTTCCAGTATGAAACGAACTACGTGAAGAGGCCAGTGTCACACAGCCTGCCATGTGTTACACGTTGTTGTAGGGAAAATTCTGCTGGGGCAATCTTGCACCCGTTTATATCCTTATCCGTAAGCTTTATAGTGTCTCTGCTGGACTCAGGAAAGCACTTTTCATTACTAGTCATGTTCTGATTTTTATGCTTATTTTTTAACTTAAAATAGGTTTAAAACTATCCAAGTGACACCTGTTGTGCTTTACTATCCAAGAATAACCCTGCTATGTAATCCAGTACACAAATGGTCATTAAGAGGTGGCAGCTGTCAAAATTCCAGTCAGTGAAGGTTCTGCTGTGGCAATTTGCCAGTACATCATAAGATTCAAAAGATATTGCAGTAAAAATCAGCCGGGAAAAAAAATCCTTGTCAGAGTGAAGTACCTATAATAAACTGATGTGAGATAAGAATTGCCAATTTTTTCCGGACATTTTTTCTTTTAAAACTACTTTTAGTGACAAATACACATTTGGTGATGACCACATATTCACATCCAATCAGACTGACAGGGACTGTGATCTTGGAGCTATTGGATCCTTTCCCAAAGACAACTCCTTGAGTCAAAAGAAAACCTGTCCTAGCAGCCCTAGGAAACCTTTTAAATGTTCAGCCTATTTCCCTACATGAAGCAAACTGTTTCTGATATCAGGATTCAATTTAAACAACAGTCTACGATCCTGCTAAAAGCAAAAAACAATACTCAGCCCTGAAAATCTAAGTCATCAGTTTGCCAGACTTCCCCATGCTTCTGCAAAAGGAGCTAATGCAGAGCTAAAATATCAGATCTAATTCTGATTCTAAACACACCTTACATTCAGTTCAACAATCCTAATTTATGTTATTGGGAAAAAACATGATGTCCAGATTGGAATGCTGCATTGTTGACTACTTATCAAAGACTGAGCCCTGAATTCTGACTGCATTTTTGAATCAAGAAATACTCCACTTATTTCTACAAGTTAGCATAACACAATGAGATGACAACTGAGTCATTTAATCTCAAATTAGGAACAGACAGAGACAGTCTCTTAATGGGGTTTGGGTTTTTGTTAAGGTGTGTCCCACTAACATGTCAGTTGTCTGAGAGCAGCTGGCCAAATGGACACAACAAAAGGGAAAAGACATTGATTTCCATTCTAGGTTAATTATAAATAGCAGCGAGACAGCAGAAATATCCAAAATTAAAGTAACTCAGTGACCAAAATATACCTTGTATATTAGGCAACTCCCAGCAGGCTTAATGAAATATTATGCTTTTTAGTAGAAATCAGATCCTCAGCATCCCATCAGTTCGAGTTACATTGTCAGACAAAGGTAAACAATACCAATCCCTTGGGAAATCCAAGTGTTACAGCAGCATCCTCCAAAATCAAGGCAAACTACGGAGGAGCTTGGTAACATCTTCTGTACAAAAAGGAAGTTCTGCTTAAAGGGAACTTGAACATTTTGTTTTCTAAATCTTAGTGTTCCAGGAAAACTGCCTGGACAGCACTGCAGTTAGGCTAACCTCGACAACAAACAGGCTAGCAAAACAGTTTCTAAGAGCTCTGAAGAAGAAGATGAGTATCAAATTAACTGGGGTTTTTTTAAGGAATAGTTTCTGTTAGAAAACACACAAATTTCTGAACTCTGTTTCATACAGAATTTTGGACTTTGGTAAATGGTAAACGGTCCAAGTGATGAGTTTCCTCTCCCTTGTGTCATTTCAGAGTCTGAATGCTTCAGGTAGATAACATTTGAAGTCTTTTAGATTTAATGGTGTAATTTTTTTAAAAATGTAAACATTTATATCTCATCTAATTTTGAATGTAGATGTCACCTAATAATTTGTATTTAGGTTGTATAGATCTGGCATTATACACACAAAAAAGCCTGAACATTACTGAAATTAGTTTTCACAGCTTAATGGTTCCAAAATTTCTAATTGGGTTGGCCATTCTATTTGGCCATCACCAGTAAGGAAGTACAACTTGAAGCAGGAGGATTGCATTACAGGAAAGGGAGGGAGAGGAAAAGGGAGTGCAGGGAATGCATTGTAAATTCAGAACAGACCAAGACATGAGAATGAGACCGGGGTTGTGAAGGTGAAAAGCTCAGGAACTGAAATACTGTATAATTGCTGCAGAAGCAAGTTGCCTTCCACTCCACCAATGCTATTTTAATTACAAGCAGCAGGTGTTAATAATACTTAAGGTTTCTTAGGTGGGATCATGGTAAAAAATTACCAGGATAAGAAGGCAACAAACAGAGTACATGGGCTGTAAATGCTGACAGCAACAGCCAAATACTCATCTCTTTCTCACTCCCCTGGGCCCTGCATCTATTTTGTTTGCTCAGTATTCCATTTTCCCCTATCTTGGCTTTTTATCATTTTCCACATCACCCTCTTAGGCGTAGCGTAACTTCACCATGTAAGTTGGCACCGTCACATAATTCCTGGAGATGCAGCTGCCCTCAGAAGCTTTTTGTCTGTAAGAACTCACAGCTTTTGCTGCACTGTTTTAACTCCTCTTTGGACTGCACACTTCTCAGAGGGGCACTCCGACACTGCCTGGAATATTTATTCTACCACAGAGTGACTTCTCTCTCCTACTGCCTAAGTGATAGAAATAGTCAAGAACAGAGGAAAGTTCCACCTGTGACTCAGCCCTACAAAGTAACTGAAAATACAGCAAATGACCAGTAATTGATCGCAGCTTCCACTTACACATCTCCTGAATGGTAAAATGAAAATACAGAGCGACTCACCTGGATTTCCTCTTGCAATAGACCAGGAGATTATCAAACAGAAAGAACATTCTCTCCTGGATGTTTCCTGCTGAGATTTTTAACAAAGTCCCTTGCAGTAAGAGCTGTGTGCAAATATCTGTCAAATTTGATCCCTGAAACATAAAAAAAAGAGATAAACTTTCCTTTATGAGTGGACAATGAAGGTCTTTCACTAACATGCTCTTATTTTATCTGCCATTAAACTGTGAAATAACTGATGCACTCACAAGGATTTCACCCAGATCTATTTGCCTTTCAAGTGAGATCTGCCCATCAGAAATGTCAGTTCCATTCTAGCTCTAACACCTTCCTTTCTTTCTTAATCCACTTGTTCTGCTACCACTTAGCAGCAGCCTGCACACACAAAATAAACTCTAAATGCTAAATTCCTCAGAGTGATGCTGCCCACACCTTCAAGAGTTTTTACACGTCACAAAAGAAACAGAAATAAATCCCTGTACACAGCATAAGCCATTAAACTGTGCAGTTAACTGCCTCCAGGGAGCTTGCTGGCCCTGCATCCTACCTCCCATCCTTCAATGTGGGACTGCAACTGTTCAAGAGCTTCCAGTTTCTCCATCTGTCTCTTGGTCTCGTTGATATTTGTACAGACTGTCTTCATTGCCTGCAGTGCGTTCTGGACAGCTGGGTGATCGGGATGTTTAGAGGGAGTCCTCTTAGCTAATTCCTTTCAAAAGAAGAGAAAACATGGGAACTGAGAAGTGGTTCATGGAAAGGTATGAGCATTAGCAAGCAGTCCTGCAGCAAAATGCCAGAACCATCGCAAAATTAAAGAGAATTTGAGGCCATTTTGCTGCAGATGCTGTTCTCTATTCTTCATCTGTACAGGGTTAATATATGAATGCTGTTAAATAAACGAGGCAATAGCTTATGTCAAATGTGCTGCACTAAGAGAGCTCAAGCCAAGTATATTTTGCTGTGTCAGATGTGTTTATTTTGTATGTTTAGAAGGCTGGGACAAGTGTCCTGACATAGAGACAAACATTTCTGCTCTGAAGGAGTCTGTAAGAGTCTCTGCTTCACTTGTGTCAAAGCACAACAGCCCAGTTAAGCCTCGTCCACTGAAAAACAGTAGAGGCAAAACTCAGAACCTGACAATATTAATGAGTTTGGCAAAAGGGGAAACCACTGTCAATTCACAATTAATCATTTTTTTAGACCAACAGTACATCATAGTCAGCCACTTGAAAAGGAATACATTAAAGAAATCTAAAATATGGCTGTTAATTTTACCTTGA
The DNA here is from genome assembly GCA_008694505.1 of Cyanoderma ruficeps. Classification (NCBI taxonomy): domain Eukaryota; kingdom Metazoa; phylum Chordata; class Aves; order Passeriformes; family Timaliidae; genus Cyanoderma; species Cyanoderma ruficeps. Next base: position 11,451,337 of record VZDJ01000175.1, on the reverse strand, counting down.
TACACAATATGGTGTTTAAGGGTGAAATACTTTCTCGCTATCTTTTGCCTCAATATGTTACTAGGTTGTTTAAAAGTCCTGTGCTGCTGAATTGCATCACTCTGCAAGAGACACAAGAATGAGTTTGGATAGAGCCAGAGAGCCAGCCCAGCACTGTGATCTGAATGGAGCTACATTGCTTCCACCCACCGGTGATTTACCAGGTAACAGATGCACAGGAAAAGGAGGCTTGCTGCTACAAATGTCAGTTGATATCAAAATGAAATTCCCTGTGGAAGTCTTTACTTTTGCTGAAAGTGAGGCCAAGGAAAGTAAATGTTCAAAAAGTAAAGCCAGGAGACAGGTGTTAGGCTTTGGTGACGCTAGCCTCTGCTCCAAGGCAACACAGACAACTCTCACTAAAAACCAGTGAAGGTCTGCAGCTCCAGGGTCACCCACACTGCACTGGAACAGGTATGTACACACTAGCAGCACAGTCCAAACATCCCATTCAGAAATTGCCCCAAAATATAGAGAAGGACCTCTTCATTCACAGCACGCCCTGCTGCAACAAACAGCATCGTGCCCACGCCTGTGCCAGCCAGGGCCAGGAGAGGAGGCTGGCAGTGCCAGGGAGGCTGCCTGGGGCTGGCACAGGCCCCTCCACAGCCCTGTCTGGAGCCATCCCAGGCAAAGCCGTGCTGCCCTGACACTGCCATTTCCCAAAGGAGCAGAGCTGGGCACTTTGGAAACATGGGGAGAGAGCTCTGGGTACTTATTTCTTTCAGTGACATGTTAATGATGTGTAAACTCTAGAAACATTTGACAACATTTTGAAAGGCAGCCGAAGGACGGCCCAGATGGCAATCCCTGGGTAAGCCTTGTCCTCCACAAAGCCCACAGATATTGCTGTCTGGAATTGCTGTCTCCTGTAGTGCAACTTATGCACTAATAGGGCGAGGAAATGAGGCTGCTGCCACTTGCACAAAACTACTTATTGCCAAGAGTTTCTTAAAAGAATTCATGAAAGACATTTTTGTTTCTTCTTTTTTTTTTTTAATAAGTCTGTGACATCCATGCCCATGTCCTCCATTGTCACACAGTCCTGACTGTAAACTTCAAACTGACAGCAAATACACTTTGCAGCTGAAAGTTACACATTCCTTTTTTTGAGAAATTCCTTCCTCCTACCTTTATGGCCCTGTGGACACTGAGACACGGCCCAAGCAGCCCTTGTGCACAGGACGCTGACACTGGTGCAGATCCCGGCTGCCAGACACAGCCCTGGCCCTTGCTGGCCTGCCCAGCAACACAGCTTTGCAGAGACAACCAAACACTACGTACCCCTTTGTTTATCACTTCAAAATGTTGTGTTCATCATTTTTTAAAAGGCAACAAAAACCCAAACCACCTTTCTGTAAATATATATGTTCCTCAGAGTTTTACATTTGTATTTTACAGTTTGTAATATTTGCCAGTATAAAATTCATTTCCCACTTAAACTAACCAGAAAATAAATGTTACATCAGACTTCCTCTGTGTACCTGCAAATCACAATAGTTTTTTTATTCTGCATATTGTTAAAGTTGGTAATTTATGTCAATGTCTCTGCAAAGTAAACACTTGACAAGCAATGGTAGATCAGATGAAACAGATTAGCTTCAATATGCCACTGAACCTACAACATATGCTAATTTAAAATGCAATAGAAACATGCTTCTGGATTTATAAATATCAGCAGTTATTTGTGATTATATATATATGTGGAAGACAAAAGCGTGATTTATAAATTGGCACTGCTGCTCTTTAGGAAATAGACAATTTTTAATATTATGCTACATAGAGTTGGATTTCAACCACACGGTATCATGAATCTAAGAGCAACACAACCTTTCTTGGAGGAGGGAAGGGGGGGAGAAAAAGCCAATCCCCCAAAGATAAATATATTCAATTATGGCCAAATAGAAGGTTCTGTTTCTCAAACAGCTACAAGAGGAATGGAGAGATGAGGGAAACAATAAGGTAAGCTTCCTTCATCCAGTTCAGTATGCACACCAGTGGCTTCCCTTCTCTCCCTTTCCAAGTGCAGGCAGCGATTCATGAAGGCCTGTATGTGCCTCCCTGCTTCCCTTCCCTTCCCTTCCCTTCCCTTCCCTTCCCTTCCCTTCCCTGCGATTCTGACTGCTGGCCGCTCTCTGCATTTTCTCATGAGTTTTTTCTGCCCCTCCCAGGGCCAGTGACTCTTCCCCACATGAAGCAATACATAATTACTGCCCTAATCGCCATGGGGTTGTGGATGCTCAGATGTTTAGAAAGGATCAGAGGTGGAATGTGCATTTCTGGCTGGAGTCTGGGCAAGTCCCCAGCAGACCCGAGTCCTGAGGCAAGGCCCGAGCCCCGTGAGCTCCGGGTCTGGAGCAGGGTGCGGCTGTCATGTGCTGCACATTCCTCCTGTGCCAGAGCAAGGAGACAGGAGTGACTGTGCCTAATCCCCACACGATGGTGTGATTAACTCATGATCGCCACTGCCCCAGGGTTTGCTTCTCGCTGACAGAAATGCTCTTTATTAAGGGGAAAAGACTGTTTTCGTTCACAGACTGGTTTACACGACAGCTGCTTCCACTCTTAAGCAGTAGGGCTGAGACTAGTTAATAAAGTCCCACAATTAGCACGGGTGAGACAGAGCTGCCCACACCCAAACCCGTGCTGGAGGCATCTGCTGGGCAAGTTCTCCAGCCACCCACCCGTGCTGGCTCCAGAGGCTCACACGGTTTGTGCCCTCTGGGTGTCCCTTTACCTCTGCTACCTTCCTTCTTCCCAAAAACCAGTGCCCACCACAGCCAAGAGTTTTGTTTTGCTTGAGCCTAGTCCAAGCCCCTTTCTCAGTTAAAAGGAATTAATTTACTGACTGACAAATTCTACACTACTTTTCTTGTATGCTGTCTGAAGCGGACAAGAACTGCATTGGGGCAAAAATACTAGTATCATTACTTCTCCATTTGTGCAGAGGTTATGAAATGCCATAGCCAGGTTTGAGTGCCATCCTTCAAACCACACAAAGGGCTTGCAAATTAGACAGACAAAAAGAAACAAAAATGACAGAACTCAAACCCCTTCCCCAAGCCCAACCGAAAAAACCCCCAACAAACCCCACCCACAAAATAACACCCCACCCCACCTTCTCCCAAAGAAAATCCCCAAACCGAAAAACCCAACCAAAAACCTGTTTACAGTCAGGCACTTCAAAACTGCAATGCTTGTGTCACAAAAACTGGGAAACTATAAACAAAATTGAAATTTACCAATCACCATTATCTGAATCATTGCTCTGTCCCCATCATTTGTTAGTTAAAAAAACCCAAACAGCTTCATCAGAGGATGAGAAAACATAAGGTAACTTGCTGCAGTATGCCATATTTCACTGGAAATTATTGCAATGCTTGAAGTGGATCAGCACTTGGAGATATCCTAATGTATTATTCCTCATTAAGTAACCCAAATCAACTCCAGCTGCCAGATGCTATTGTTCTGAAGAAGAACACACACACACACATATATGTTATTAATAAAAAGTAGTTACAGTATTTAAAATATGTGCCTTACCCTACTCCTTCAGTTTCCTTTCAAACACAAACAAGTCTGAATTACCTTGTGCATACTAGCTTTATCAAACCCACCTACTCAGCTACACCAAATACTTACTTTAGACAAGGTCATATCAAAGTTATCCGATAATCCGGATATTCACAAACTCTTGCTAAAAACAAAGTAAAAGAGGAAGGTAGGCTAGCTTTGGTCTAGCCAAAGACCAAAGACTTTTCTCATCAGACTTTTCTCATCAGCTGGAATACAATAGTATCTGTTTGCCCTGGGAATTAGACAAAGGAAGATCCAATCCCCATGAATACAAAAAGCTATTTCAGGAGCCATAACTGAAGTTCAGTAGCAAAGGGAGAGCAAACACTTAATTTGAGGGTTGTGCTATTTTTAAATCTCTTTTCCCTTGCTTTGAGAGCTCCATTTTCCTGGTCAGCATGAACAGAATCTGCCTGTGTTTTCCCTTAACTGTTCTCATGTCTGAGACATTTGTACCCACTCTGGGAATTTCACGCTAGCAACTATCAAATAAGTTTTGAGTGGGACACAACTTATTTGCTATGAATTCACTACCTTTGACAATCAGAATCAACCACACTTTCTAATGGTCATTGACATTTTCTGACTGAACAACTTCTAGTTATGTTACTGTCTCACTGACTGAGGCAGATTTGTTGCCTAATGAAAACCTAATTCCTCTTTGCTTTTTCTTGAAACTTTTATTTCCTGTCCATGAAGTTTCATCTAGTGAACAGTGTGTGATTTGGCCCCTCCCTGTGAGGCTGTTTGTTCAACAGATACAAGTGGGTCTGGGTCAGCTGCCCCAGAGCTAAGGGCAGCACAGGGAGGGCAAATTCATCTTTACCCCACTGTGGCCTGAAAGCAAAACACACTGTTTCAGTCTTCATCTTGGTGGTATTGGCTTTGGCTTTCAAGGAAAGGATGTTTGGCGCCCAGCAGTTTTGACAGACATTCATCACAGAATTCCTACTTTCTTCCAGAACTCGTAAAGGAACCTTTCTTTCAAAATATGAGGGAAAGTCTTTGTATTTTTTAAAATCACTTTTCTTTTAGTAAACACAGTGTGACTCTGGCTGAGGAAGAGACTGAGGTCACGGAAGATTGGTGGCCGTTAGCCACACTCGTATCTACGAGGCCACTGGGGGATGCAAGCTCTCCCAGAAACTGCTTTCTCCTTTTCCTTCTCCTTGTCCCCACCAGGCAGGTGAGCCAGCCCTGAGCAGAAAGGATGAGAGGCAAGTCAGCTCTTTTTAGGCCTTTTATGCTTTATCTTCTACAGTAAGAATCCTAGCAAGGGGGCCAATTGGTGCCACACACCATAATCATTTCTGGATTGACACCCGCCCATTGGGAACCCACTGAGACAACCAGAGAATTTCCAACCAAGCAGCCAAACAGCCGTCGGAAGATACAGGATTTTGACCATTACTGACCTGATCACCATCCAACTAGACACCTTGTAATGAAAACCATATCCTGTTTAGAGGCCCCAGAGCCATCCAGTCCCTCAGAACACTGGCACAACCCAAGCTGAACACAGCTACACAGGAAGTGGCTGAAACAGCCGCACAAGCCTTAATAAACATCTGAAGAACAGAAGTCAAAAGGCTTTGGTTAGTCAGTAGGTCACCCTGTCTGCTCTACCCAGACCATTACAGGATCTAGCAGCCTGCCAGCATCAGGCAGCTTTTTGCCTGTACCCATAAAAAGCAATTTTCTTCAGAGAAGATCCAACTCAGAAGAGTAAATCAGGAAAGCAATAGTGGCAACAAAAGTCAAGGCTAAAAAAATGCAGAATCATTCCAAGAATCAAACAACCATCTGGAGAAATACTTTCTCTGGTTTACCTTGAGCAGAAGAGGATATTTGCAAATTCTCTGAATTGGAGTCAGCAGATAACCCTCCAGTGGAATGTCTGTTGTCTTTCTGCCTCCCAAAAGCATGCAACCCTATAATCAAAAAAAGAGACAAATGTTACCTCAGACACAAAGCTTTCAGATGATTTTTGACACGATTTTATATTTCTAAACATGCGTTATGGTGAGAAAGTATTTTACCACATCTAAGGTACAGGAAATGGCACTTCATTCACCACTGACATACAGCCATCAAGTCTGAAAAGTTCTGCAGGCATCAGAAGAAAATTTGGAGTGGATAAAAACGGCTGTGCAGAAAGGTACCTTCTCAGAGAAATATTATACAGCCGATGGCACAGAAACCATCCTAACAATAGAATGACAAACAGCAAACCTAAATGGACCATTACCTAAAATAATCCAATTTACCCCCACAACAGATATGACCTGTTGTTTTTGTTCACTCTGTAACGTTGTATACTGTCGGTCCAGAAAATTCTTGAAGGCTAAAATAAAGCCTACTAACTAGTAATCATGTAATTAACTTCAGTCCAATTCTTATGTCTGAATTGACCAGAAATGGAAACAAATGAGTCATCTGCATAACATCCACCAATTCTCTGGCAAAACATTATGCCTGAGCACAGCTGGACAAACAGCCTGGGCACACAGGCTGGCTAACCAGCACACATGGAACTTCTCAACAGATTATCCAAATTAATTTCTCAGGATTGATATAGAAAGGGAGTTTAAGAATCGGGTATGGCATCGGGGAAAAAAACCCTTATAGTCCTTGATCTGTCCTTAATTTGTAACAATAATCTATAGTCTTTATGACAAATCAATACTGCCCTACCGTAAGCTTTTTACACATTTCCCTGCTGATTCTACTATTGGCTGCTGCTAGAGAGAGGTAGTAGATTCAGGTGGACTTCAAGTCTATTTCAGATAAACTAGTCCACATTCCGATGCTCAACCATGAATACAGACTTTGCTCCAAAAGTCACTCCAGTTGCAAATCTGTCCTCTCCACACAGGAGCTGAACTTTAAAGGCAGTTCAGGCAAGGAGTGCCTGCTTTGGGGCATCACCAGTAACTTTTTTCCCTGTGAAATACGTGCTGTGGCTCAGACACACTCTGAAATTTAGCGAGTCTTTTGGCTGTAGTTCTACAATTCTCCTCTTCAAGGAATGTTCACAGACATCATACAAAAAAATCTCATTAGTCCTAACTAGTATTGTTACAGACAATTGTCTGTAAAATAACCTGTCCCCAGGCTATTCTAGATCTGTGGCATTGGCTACCCAGCTCACAATGCTCCCTGTCCAATTTCCAAGTCTCAAGTGATTCAGTCCTTCCCATCTCTTCTTTCAGCCCTCTCTCTAGCTCTGGGCTCAAAACTGCCCTTTAACACTTACTGACTTTTCAAACACATTCCCACATTCTGTGTTTCAGCAGCTGTGAGGGGCAATCAGGCCAAATCTATCCTCACAAGTAAAGCTTTGTATTTAGTGCTGCCTTCTCTGCATAGTAGCATTGTAGCACTGGTTTGGGAGGAGAGGAGAAGGGAAGGAGGCCTGGAAGAAACTACAGCACCACAGCTAAGTAGACACATCAGTGCAGCCCTTCTTCCCATGTTCACTGCCATTTCAATAGTCCCTTGGGTTGAGGTGCTGCAGCAAGCAGACAGTGTGACATCTTTGATGTCCCTGGCAATCCGCTTGCCAGCTGCTGTCTCTAACACAAGCAGAAAACTTTGTCAATCCGGTGGAAGTGGAGAACATTCTGAAGGTTGGGAAGGACGGGGTTTACAGGCACCTTCCCTCCTCTTTCTCACTGGTTTCCCTCACGAGAAGCACCCAAAATAACTTCACGAACAAGGTAAGGGTCATTTAGTAATTCAAGGTGAAGGTTTGATAAGGTTCATTAGAACTCAGACATGACAAAGAGACTCTGCCTACACAACAGCACGAGGGTAGGCTCCCTCTGAGGCCTGGATCTTGTGGCTAAAGGAATGCTCTGGCCCTGCTTGTGACTGATGGTTATGTGGAAGTTTTCTTTCACTGTACTACATTGGGAAAGAAGAGACCTTTCACAGCAAGCAAAAAAAAAAACAAGAGCAGAAAGAAAAGCAGGTCCTTTCAAGAAAGACAGTCTTTATTTCACTTCATAGACTTTACTAGGAAAAAAGCTGATTGATGAATTATTTCCTCACCTATGTGCCAACCCCGTTACAAATGCCACGCATCCATGGCCAAGAAAACAAGACATTCAAAAATCAAGCAGAATTAGGGTGAAAGTAAGGAGGAGAAACAACCAAGAAAGGAAAGAAAAGTAAGCAATGCAGTGGTAGAAGGCAGTGCCCACTGGTTGTTTCTCCTCCCAGCTCAGCCTCTGAGGCATGTTTGAAGGTTGTATGGCCACAGTCCCTTCCTGGATGGAAGCTGGGTTACTTTTGATTTAAGCAGCAATGATGCACTCAAAACAATTCATCCGGACTACATTTCTTGCCCACAACTGGGCTCATGGAGAAAAGGATGTCAGAAGCAGGCCACGTTTTTCTGATGAGCTGGTCAGAGAACTGAGCAGGGAACCAAACTGAGTGGGAACTAGCCTCAGTCTTGTTGCTGACTTATTGCATTACTCCTTTCATCATCTGTATTTGTTTCTTCTGTTGATTCTTTAAAAAATGATTCTTCCTTGTTTCCACTGCCATCACTCATGCTGGTGGTGCTCAGTTCTGTGCCTCAACCCATCAGTGATTTCAGTACCGCCTCACCCTAAGTGCTCCATACCTGCACTGGGTAATACCGACAAAACGCCCAGCATTCCTGGGATACCAAAGAATTATTATGAGCAGGGGGCAAAGTCAGATCATTCAGTCAAGAGTGCTAGAGAAGGTGCTTACCAGAAGGAATGTTCTCACTGTCGGGATCTTGTTCAATTCCATCAGCAGTCTGAGTGCTTTCTCGTGGTTGCTACAGTACTCCTCGTACACAAAGAATTTGTCTTTCTGCAAGGAGAAACAAAGCAACATTTTGATTCAGACACCACTAGAGATTATTTCTCCATAGTCTGTTACGAAATTCTTTACAAAGAGAGGTGGGCTCCAAGTAGCATTAGCACTGGAGTTTTCATGAAGTGTATGACACTCGTCTAATGTGAATAATCTATACAGGTGTTCACTAATCCCTGACTTACTCTGTTGTAAGTTAACAGAGACTTTTCTGAACACTGAGACTTCCACCACTTTTCCTCTTAACGCTTCACTGAGATCATAGGTGCTCTGTCCTGATAGGAGGGATTTGCTATCTTGGGAATACCTGCATGTGTGTCAGGGTACTCCATGAAAGTAGCCGGGAACAAAACAAAGCCAGGGGCAAGGGGACTGACCACTCCTGCAGGAAGAAGAAAGCCAGGTGGCTGGGAGAACCACGGCCTGAAAGAAGCTCTGAGATCTGGAGGGGAACTATAGCACAAAGCAGTCAGCTGGAAATCCCCTGCCTTTCAAAGGGTGAGAGCCAGACCCCAGTAGGTGGGCTGGTTTACTTTGCCTTCTGAAACAAGCAGCAGACAAAACTTAACAGCTACATATAATAGTTTCTGGAACTGGAAGAATTTCACCAAATAACCAACATATTGCAGATACTAAAGGAAGTGAAAGGTAGCTTCTCAACTAGATTGAGCTACTAACACTGGGACATGTCACATCTTCAGCACATACTGAAATGAAATCCCCTATTAAGAAATAAAGGTCAGCTGGCAGGTCAGGGTCAGCAAGTTCTGCTCTACTGATCCTTCAGATTCAAAGACAGTGCAACCCTTCTATCTGAAATGATCAGAGATGCTGAACCCATTGCAAACACTAGATATCTGGAAACACTGGAGTGATTCACAAAAGAAGCAGGAACAACTATTTCCGTGCCTGAGCAGATAAGGCAAGGGGCAAGTCGATCCTCTCAAAGCTGGTAGGAAGGGCTGAACTTTCAGCAGCTATGTTCAGAGCTTCTAGTATGGCATTCACCAGAAAAAAAGAAGGGTCATAAGATTGTATTAGGTTTTAGGCAAAATGACTGGTTCAGAAGACAAAAACCCCATCATTTTTGAGTGCTTCTCGCAATAGTACTTTATTTGCTGGTTCAGGTTGGCTTCTATGCCACAATGCAGCACCATGTGGAGGCGCTCAGACAAGCTAGTTTGCCTATCAAAAGTAATTTCAAAGCATGGTACTCCACGGGGTGATAAGTAAGGCTTTCCAGAGCTGTCACCTCAGGGCAGCAAGCCATGTAGCCAGTGCCTGCCAGAATTTGCTGTTGCATTCACAGCAGGATTCTGGTCTGAAGACATTCTATCTGAACCTTTTCTCCCCAGAATTTGGAAGTTAATTTTTTTGAGTTTTGACTGGAGTGCTAGCACTCTTAAGAGTTTCCTGTGTTAGCTGAAAGTATTTGCAGCTTTGAGCTACTTTTAAGACAGCTCACAGTGACACACGCAAAAAACTACTGCCAGCTGAAGGAGTTTCCTAGCAGGAAACCATGGGAATACAGCTGCACTCACTGGGTATTCCCTTTGCTATTGTCACAAGTAAAAGAAATTGCATTTATGTTAGTTTAGGAGTCAGATGTTCAATAGTAGATATACATGTTCAAAGTCCATAAAATGCTTTTGGGTTTGGTTTATCATTAACCTGATTAATTTTTTCCCTCCTTGTACTTCAAAAGAAGGAACTGAGAATAAATAGATGCATGTCCAAGCATAAGAACAATGGTACAAAGCAAATAAAACAACAGCCACAAAGGGTATGGTGCAAAGAGCTGGAGTGCAGATGTTCAGGACTTTTATCCTTCATCGGCAGCTGTTCAGGTTGCTACAGGAGTGCAATACTGGGAAGCTGCAAAGAAACAAAAGCTTCTGACCACCAGATGCAGAAAAAGGCAGGCCTGGGTCCACACACAATAGTAAAAAAGGCAATAGGACTGCTGTCAGCATAAAAACAGGAGGGCTACAGAGTAAAACAGATATGGCTTTTCCCCACATTTTCTCCTCTCACCTCTCCTCAACTCCCTGGATGAACACAAGCACCACGCTTGAAATTAAAAACAGCAGCCATTAACACAAGCTCATCCATTACACCAGTGCTCACAAAATGCCACTGCTGGGGTTTCTGACTGCAGCTTTAATGCCTGGAGTTTGGGAGGCTATATTTAGAGCGTGACGAAATCCTTTTGCTAAAGCTCAAGACAGTACAATGATTATCCACACACCAGAGTTCTTTCCTCAAGTCTTTCCCAGCTGTACCCCATGCCGGCGACCCACAAATATGAGAACTATGCTGAAAATTACTCCTTGTCTGAAGTGTTTCATTTCCTCTCTGGGTGATACTCAGTCCTGGGCTCTCCCATAGTCTGGTGAGGAAATCATCAGTTACATAATTACAGATGTTAGCCCAATAATTCTGAACCTGCAGTTGCTCTAGGTTAAAGTGCAATTATGGTCAGAGATGTGACCAGATAAAAATGGCACTTTCTTACTCAGCAAATCTGCTGGATACACAGCTAGACCTTCTGTTTTGGTGACAGAAGTAAGCCTGTACTATTCTCAGTTTGGTTAAAATAAATCTTTAACCAATAGTTTATTCTCCAAATATGTTATTTTGGATCCATTAGTACTGCCCACAAATTAGTGCAAATTTGAAAACAGTTTCGACTAAAAATAAGCAAATAAGATATTTGGAAAACTATAACATTTTATTTAGACATATTTTAAACAAGACAAGGGGTTTTCTTGTTTCAAAGCAGGCTGAAAGCAACCTTGTCAACATCAAAAACCTAAACAGAAAACATAATTCTCAACAAAACAATACCTATGTTGACTTAGACAGTAAAACTGACCGCTCATGTAACATTGCTCCAGAAAATGAGCATGACACACATTTCCCTAGAACAAGTTTCTAGCTGTTACATTCCCAAACCTCTAGCAATATGGCAATCTCAGAAACAAAGGATCTGACCATTCTCTGCCCTTCTGCTGCACACACAGTCACACCCTTTCCTGCCCTGCAAAGCGAGCCTGTGCTCACGCGGTGTGCTCACTCCACGGTCAGCACACGTGCCCTCCCTGACATTTCAGACACATCCCACATGCTGCTTTTGTTTAAGGCTGTACATTGGATTTGGAATGAATATTCAAGGATGTTCTTTACCATCTGTTACAGTCACATCGACCTGCAGCTCCAGAACAGCTCTAGCACCTACCATCACACAATGAATTTCTGATCACCCGACCACACGGACTGCAGTGGGGCAGACAACATCTGTCTTCCGAAGGAATGCAACTTTTCACACCTGAATATCGGAGCAAGCACATTTCATCATCTCTTTAAATATGTCAAAAAGACAATGAGCAATAATTTCTTTTTTGGAATTCTTGCAAAGTGTGCTTGCTTGCTTTAGGTGTTACTCAAGACTTGAATCCTGAACTAGAGGTTCTTGGGACAATACTGGGCCCATAACAACTACCATTCCTCGATGTATTCAAAAAAAGTGTCAGTGTGGCACTTGAGCACATGGTTTAATGGTGAACACGGTAGTGGTGCTGGGTTGATGCAGAACTTGATGGTCCTAAAGGTCTTTTCCAACCTTGATGATTCCATGATTCTATAAAAGCAGTGTTCTGTTTCTGAGGGCTGGGGCCGAGTAAGGCTCTCCCAGGCCAAGACAGAGCAGGAAGAGTCAGGTTTATGGACATTTAGAGGACATTAAGGATACACAGATCTCATGAACAGCACTGCAGTCTGATGGAATTCCACATGGTGAATCTGGGGATTGCTACAAGGATATACGATACACAGAAACTTAGAGAAAACCCGCTCCACTGGAAAAATGTAGTGTCTGGACAAAACAGTGCTTCAAGAATTCTCAAGCTATTCACCAAATTTTAAAGTAAATCATAAAGAAAAGCACCTGTGCTAACGTCTGGCTGCTGACAAGTACTAGATTTGTAATCAGGACTAGGAGCGACCTTGCCAGGTGATCACAACAGCAGCTACCCCGACACATTGACGATTCGGGGCCTTATGTCTCTTCCCCACCGCGAGCTCCCCTCGGAAATCGCTGTGATTTGACGATAATGAAAAAGCACCACCGAGGGCGTTCCAGCACTTCTGGGCACATTGCAACAACAGGACCCTGCCCAAAACCAAAGAGCAAAGAAATGTTCCCCATGGTTTCCCTGGGTGACACGGCGAGAGCGTGTGCTGTGAGGAAAGCTCCGCAGCCCCGCCGGGGCCTGCAGTGCTGCAGCAAGGGCTGCTGCAAACCACGGACCAGCGTGCTGCAAGGGCTGCAGAGCACGGACCAGCGTGCTGCAAGGGCTGCTGCAACCTGCAGGCCCAGCGTGCTGCAAGGGCTGCAGAGCAGAGAGCATGGATACCACACACCCCTGCCTGCGACACCAGACAAACATCTGCAGGAGTACTGTTTCTGAGGTGCTTGAAATTGTGCTGCTTTTTTGTTGGGTGAGAAAAAATGGGAAAAAAATCAACAGGAAAGGGAAGAGTTTCTAAAAATACATCGTTGTGGAGCTCAGTTTGATGTGGCGTCCATTGTTCTAACCTCATTCTCAAGTTTTTTCCCACCCTACCTACAACTTCCATACAAGACAGACATTGTCACAGTATTTCTACAAGCCTCAGAGATTAGAGCTTGCTAAGGGGCTGGAGAGGTTATGACAGGAAACTGTATTTTCAGATAGCATTAAGTCATTGTACTTACAAATTTTAAGAAAACATTTCCCAGTTCATGCTGAGACTGGGGTTCTGGTTGCAAACAAAATTCCAGAGCAGCCAGGAACTCCTTGTGAACACCAAGAATGTCTTCAATGTTAGAAAATAAGATCTGAAATATAAGGAGAAAAACATTGCTAGTTTTTAATATATTTCAGAGATTTTTGCTAACTAGTAACGCCAAAATACCTTGGAGTTCTAGACTTACCGTGATAGGAGCCAAAGCTCAGACAGAGACTTGTAAAGAATGAATAACACCCTATTTGTCCCTTTTGTAGCCCCCTATAAAAATCTTTAATGCTACTGAAGCACTTGCTGTAAACTAAGGTTATCTTTGCAGACCCCTGAGCATGATAAATGCAAGCAACCTCTTTTAAGTCTTGAGAATCTTTCCTATGAGAACAGACACATAAATGGAACCACAAGGCCAAACTCATTTTGCAGGAGACACAAGCAGGGACTTGTGTGGTTTGCCTTCCCTTCTCATGCATCAGAAATCTCTTTCTGGAAGAAAGGGACTTGAAGGTATCACACAAAAGGGTGTTCCTGTAAATAGGAGACAAAATCAGCTGTATGGAATCCAGCCTTTCACTGCCCACGGTACAGAATAATGTACATTTCTCACAAACCTCAAGAGCAGCATTTAGAGTTCCCTTTCACTGACCTCAGTGACACCAAAAGGCACATTCAGAGGGGAAGAGGCTCCTCAGTCAACCTGGTATTAGAAGGTTCAAATTAATACAAGGTTCAGCCTTGTATTACTGGTGACAGTTAAATGATCCCTGTGATTAGAATACACGTGTGCTAAGGGGAATAGACTGCCAGGGTGCAAGATGCTACAAGCACATTATAAATCTTGGTCATCTTCATATAAAATATGAGAAGAAAGTGTGAATCCACATGTAGGAGATGGAATGCTGCCTAGAGAGGGGCAGAAGTCCTAACGTGGGGTGACAGCCCTCAGTACTGGCAGGGACTGGAGGGGAGGCTAAATGGGAAGAGCAAATCCTGCAGCCTGCAGTGACACACGTGTCGTAGACAATGTTTCTATCACTTTGCTTTAATGATGTCCCTTGCAAAGAGAAGACCTGAAGTGCAGTCAAACAAGCTCCCACACTGCAAGAAGCCTGCCAGACCTGGTTCAGTGAGCGGGTGGACCCTGCAGTGTGCAGCCTGACAGAAGCAGCTTTCATCTTTCCATTTGCTATGGGAAGTGATCACGCCTAACATCTCCAAACACTTCCCAAAATGCCTTACCATGACACTACACTCTTCAACTTTATGCAGTGGGATTTATCTACCAGATGTAGCACTGAGTCAGCCTGGTGGCTGGTGATATGGCAGCAATTCAGAGAAACAGTAATCTGTAAATTAAGTCCAATCATTAAAGCCAGGACTGAAACCTCAATTCCTGATTTAAAACCAGGTTCTCTCTGGTATTGCAGGGGTAGACAAGATCAGGAATTCAAGGCCTTCCTCTCTTCAGGTAACAAGGTTCAACTCTATACTTGTGTTATTCCCAAGGACGGGCAGAGTATTTCTCTCAAACTCTCCCTTCAAGCTGACTGCATGTCCAGAGCGGAGCCTGTTGCATCTTCCTTGTCTTTGCTTCCCTACCTCTTCAGGAATTCTGAGATTTGGTTCTGTGCATCATCATTAATGCCCACTTGTGCCTCAGAGCTCCTTTCTAGCTCTCAAGACACTGAAAGATTCCAACACACTGAATTTGCACTGACAGGCTCTGAACCCAAAAAAAGGCCAGGGAGCTAGGATCCTTTCATTGCTCCCTAAAAACTCCCTGTGCTAATTCAAGTGGAGCCTGCAAGTGTTCCGTCACGTGGCTGAAAGTGATGTGATGCTGCAGTAGGCCTTGCCTGCATTGCTTTGCCAGAGGCTGTGCCAGAAGGGGATTAACAAGCAAGAGGAAAACATCTGTCAGGGATGATTTTATCCTTCAGGAGCAGTCTTCAGGGGTGATTTTTGATCCAAGGAATATCTGTGCAAGCTAATGAATTTTGAGGTCATCAGTAAAGCTCTGCTTGCAGTGGAATTTGCAGGTAAGAGCTGCTTAAAAATCAAGGCAGCAGACAGACCTTGACTGCACATGCTCTTGTACCAAATCCAGTTACCAGCCTTGTGCACACCCTCAAGCTGTACTGCCTTCAAAGTGCTCTGTCAGTGAAGTGACTGCAGTGCCAGCTGCGAGCATAGCATAATGTTAACACATCAGGAGAGTTATTCCTACACAAGGCACTGAATAAACTCAAACCAATATTTTTATGATGTTGCTGCAGCTGTTAGTCACTGGTGCACTTGTAGTATCTGGGCCTGGCACAGGACTCAATGTGGCCTTTCTGGAGAGGGCTAGAGTGGCTAAAGATTACTGAAATCTCTGGTGCTTAGCACCAGCTGTAGGAGAAATCTGCAAAATTATACTGGGAGCAATAACCCAACTTAGCTTAAAAAGCACCTTCTTCTCTTGCTCAGAGGTGAGTGACTGCCTGAATGCCCTGTACTTTCCCCTAGGCATTTCTGCCCCATGAAGAGGAAGAGTAAAGACAGGCTTCTCCTTACATACACTGCCAAACCACTTCTGTAGTCTCTTCTACTGTTGGCCATCTCACAGCTCTCTGGTGACTCAAGACATAACATCAGCAGGCAGATTATCAGGAGTCCCAACACCACCTTGCCTTGCTCTACCAGTGAAGTGGGAGAAAGGAGCGGGAAATAAAAAACAAGTCTCTTTCAACTGCAGGAAACACAAATTATTTGGTATAGTGGGAGATGAAGAGTGGAAGGAGGAGACAAGATTGACTCTGGAAACTATGGACACATGAAAACTGTGCCTCCTGATTCTGCTTCACCAGAAACAGGCATAGGCCTTTTATTACTGAAGAGAAGCTCTCTTACTGAAAGCTGGGTATTGTAATAAATGAGGTCGCACAGTGGCCTCAAAAAGACCCCCCAGGCATTTCAAGAATGACACAAAAATAAAGTGGTGCTTCCCCAGAGGAGTGTGAAGAAACTTCAACTACAAATTCTGCTGTACAGGATTTGTAGGCACTGCTTCTGATTATGTGGCAGTCATAATTAATATTCATTTTGATGGTATGAATAATGAGAGAATAATAATTTTCATCAACATCAACGTTGACAAATGGTTGTATAAAGTTTATTTTCACTCAGAGGTTGGTTTTTGTACACTTATATGTACGCAAGATCTACTGTCACTAATCACTCGTCTACTTTTTCTTCAGTCTCCCCTGAAGTTACTCCAGATGCTGGATGGTGAGTTTTTGAAGATTTCCAGATTTGAAGACAGCAAGAGGTTGAGCTCCCCAAAGGTGGCAGCAGCCTTGTTCCCAGCCCCCCCTGATGCCCGGCAGGCAGTAGCACACCTTGCTGGCCTGAAGAGCTGACAGTCAAGGTGGGGCTGGAGCCCAGCTCACCTGGGGCACAGGAAAGAGCTGCAGCAGCACTGCGGCCGTGACCCCCCTCCTGTGCCTGCCCTGCTCCCTCAGGCCGACAGGGCAAAGCTGCTGCTGCTTCAGGAGCTGCAGGACCAAACACAAGTGCAGGAAAGCACCATCCAGTGGCAAACAAACCACGCTCTGTCCCCCTCATCAGTGTGTTCCACTTGTGTTCGTGCATGCAGAGGGGTTTGGGTTCACATGCATGTGTGCACAAGGTGAGTTTTTAAGCCAAATAACTACAAGAAAGTGTTTTGTGTATTTATGACATTAATGAACAACATGCACCCCTGTGACCACAGGCAGTAGAGAAGCCTATACCCCACAGTTCTCTATGTCCCTTAACTCTTTCCAGTGCAAAATTCATCCAGGAACCTCCTCACACAAGGGTCTCACAATATGTAGACGTCCAACAAGAACCCAAATTCCTCTCCACAAGAACACAAATGAAAATTCCTGCCTCCTTCTCATAAGCCCTATTAAATTTCTATTAGTAGAAAACATCAGATGCAAATTGGCTAACTGAATACTGCCAAACAAAAGAGACAAGGGCTGTGGATTCCCTGCCTTTCCTCTCAAAGACATTGGAATGGCCCCTCTGTACTCTACTCAGTGTTCCACAAATCGTGGCAAAAGTTAGTATCTCTGACAACAGTACACTGTTGTCAAATGTTACTAAAATTAGCCAGTGAGATGAAAAATTATGGAGGATGACAGCTATAAGAATGGGCAAACAGATTGACAGATAAACTGTCAACGTGAGCTCCTTTCCTTAGGGAACCAACTTAATAATAAGCATCAATATGACATGAGGATATTTGATATTCATATCCCTGAATCTAGCCTTTCATTGCATACCACTTTCCCTACCAAGAAAACAAGGAAGACAGAAGAAATACCTTAACATTCTCCTCTGTTATGTACTTCTCAGCTTTGTCCACTGCATTCTGTCGGATCCGGTGAAGAAATGCCTGCAGGGATGAAAGAGGATTTATGTTCAAAAAGTTTGATAATAGCTTGATTTCACTCTTTTATTTCCTCTAGGTTCCCATCAACACAGTGTGGCTCATTACCTTTTAGACTGAAAGAATGCAAACACTTATGAACTCCCTACCACACATGTCCAGGCTGCATGCAGGCACTACCAAAGACATTTCCTACAACGCTGTTGGGCTTTGTCTGACAATAGATGTCTTCCCTTTGTTGAAGCTTTCAGCTTTAATGATCTGTTACAAGCAGTAGACCACAGCAGGGGCCATCTGCTCCTCTGAAGGTTTCCTGTGCCTCCAGGATGCAGCGTGGAAGAGAGAGTCACACTGCTGGAGCTGAGGCACCTCAGAGCCATGAGCTGGGGCTAGGGCCAAGTCCAACAGTCTCAATACGTGGGGAAGGGACATGGAATTCACCAGACAGTGCCCGTGATACCCTGTCCTGCTCACTTTATTTCACTTGTTTGAAAACAGACAAGGCAATGCTGCAACTTTTCACTTAGGTCAGGTTTCCCCTTCTCTCAGCTCTGCACAACTCTGGCTTTAACAGCCAAATCAATAAAAAGCTCCATGCCAGATACAAACAGACAGTGATCTGAATAGCAGCCTGGAAAGCGCAACTCTGGCTACTAGAAGTTGGGAGGACCTACTTGCCTTTGCACTGAACACACCCACAAACCTATTTGATTCAGTGGGAAGGGTTCAGAAAAGAACACTGCATGGGATTTCCATCTCAAGACTCCACTGGTTTAGCAACTATAGGCTAAAAGGCACTTCTGAACTGAGAGCAGAGAACTTTCCTATCCACAGGCATCAGCAGAGATGGAAATACCTGCAGGAGAGACTGAAGGGCAGCCAACGAGGACAGAACCTGCTGCAATAAACTACATAACCTCTGCAAAGAAGGGAAGAGGGCTCTCCTCTCTGCTCTTGCCAGTGGTTTCTGACTTGCCTCCCACACAAAGGAGTGAGCCCTGGGGAGTGCAGTGAACAAGGATGAAAGAAGTTCTCTCACCCACCTGAGAGAGTGAGGGGAAGTCAGCCACGTCTTTATTTAGGGCACAAAGCAGCTTTGTTACAGGTTGATAATAAAAACCCTTTAAAAGATGAACTCTTCCTGAGCAAAGCCCATGTCAGCTGGTGCATACTCAGCTTTTGCTTTGTCCCTTTTGCCTGCTGGGATCAGCAGCATACAACCTGTTAAGAAGCAATGCACAGAGCCAATCTCACAGCCTTCACCTCTGGTGTTTTGCTTGGCAGACAGTGAACATGTTCCTCTGACTGACTTTCAGCTCTAAAAGGAACACATCTCTGCTCCAGCTTAGGCTTGGCTTTCTGTCACTCATCAGCCATTCACACTTTACAGGACAGGCACCAGTAAAAATGACATTAATTAATGAGGCACAGAGACCCTACATTTGTTTTTAGCCTTGGATTTTCAACCTGCTTTTGAACAAATTTCAGTGACCATAACCACATTGCTCCTCTAATAGGAAGAAGATCTTGGCTAGATTCCAGGTAGATATGGAGAACTCAGAGGACTTAGTGGGGACTAAGTCTGAATACTAGATTCCTGCATCAAGGGAACAGTACACACGTGCCAGTGGCAGGAGAGTTATTTTATAAGGAGCAGTCAGCCCACCCTGCCAATAGTGTGGCCAGGAAGTGTAGTGCTCAGCAGCTTGGCAGCAGTCAGGGAGCTGTCTGAGGTGAAATGTTGACGATGACTGCTGACAGGAGGAACTGCAGTGCTGGGTGTGATGGCTGAGCATTAGTGACCAGCTGAGCCATAAAGGTGGCACAGCACTCCAGGGCCACTCACTCACTAATGGTGAGCCAGGCCATGATTTTCCTTGCTTTAATCACAAACATGCTTGGGGACAACCAACACAACTGAAATCATCAATTAATCTAAACAATTAGCAGCTCCACTGGTGACTAACAGTTATCTGCACATTAGTCCCAGTATGAAGGGTCTAATAATAGAGAGCTATATACAGAAGTACAAACCACATTAGCTGTTAGAGGCCACTCAATAAAAAAGTGGTGACTGTGTTAATCTAAAAAACAGCTTTTTGTCATGCTTGACTGAAAAGAACATTTGATCTGAGCACAAGGGAGAAAAAAATAGGGGAAAATCAAATGAAAAATAAAAAGGTATAGAAGCAGAGAGAGGAAGGAGGATGAAAGACCTAGAAGGGAAACAGTCAACTTTGTAGACAGTCTTTCAAATCTCCTGCAGCCTCTGATTTGTCTTGATGTGCATGGACAGCAGTCTCTTCAGTAATAATAAGACAGTTACAAGAGATTTTGATCTTACAAATTTAATAGTCTACTTTCCAAAATGCAAGTGCCCTCAAATTATCAAAACTTAGTGGATGCAGAAAAAGTTTGCTTCCCATTTTTCAATACCTACTGAGGTGCAAGAAGAATCTTTTGCAACACAGTCATTCAAATAAAAAGTATACAAAACACAAGCTATTAAACAGCAGCTCATGAAGATAATGCTGCATGCCCTGTTCACATGGCAACACCACTTTCTTCCAAACCACTTCCTGCTTGGAAAAGGCAACCCTTTTCCCAGAGATGTTATTCTGACATTCAGGCCAGCATTTCCCAAACTTCTCCAGTGATTTTTTCTGCTACTTGTTTTATCAGGGTCTAAGCTCATCTCTACTAGCACTAACCCTTTAATCACCTGGTGACACAGACTCCAAGATCTATTACACAAATAGTGAGCATCTCTTTTGGGGGAAAGGAGTGCTATGATCTTTCATTAGACCTATTGGTTTAGCTGGATAATCAGAGTTATTTGGACCAGGACCTGATAAAGGTGATGCCAAAAAGAAAGAAGCTGGTGGATGAATATTAAAAAACTTGCCACTCCTATATCTTATTTATATTCCAAAATATTTTGTTATAGAAGAGGAAGCAGTTGAAAGGCTAAAAGCTTGTCTGGCCACCTACGAAGTTACTGAAACAAACTCTCTGTGGCTGCTCCAACCTCTTCACACTCTACTCAACTCATACAGAAATTCAATGGGTCTGGTCCTTGGCATTTTTCACAAGGAGCTTTCAGGGACCCCACAATATAACCCTTTTCACGTGCAACACCTTCAATCTCTGTAGAAACTAGCCTCAAAGGATATGTTGGAAGCATGGGGGGCAGCTTTTGTAGGAGATCTTGGAAGTACAAGCTGGGCACTCTGAAAATCATTCCTAGGACGCTGCAAGGTGATGCAATCATCCCTCCATTGCAATTAAGAGCAGAATTCTCTACAGTTGCACACTGTTGGTTTCCTCCTCTCTGGAACTATCCGGGATTACTGAAACAACAACCAACTGCAGATCACTGAGACTGCTGAAGAGCTGAAACTGATGAACAGACAACAAAAGCAGGCTCTGCTTCCTTCTATCTTCTTGTTGTACCCTGGTCAGGACTTACAAGGATCACGATTTCACAAAAAGCAGAGATAAGAGGACAGCTGACAGCAGACATCTTTCCTCCTTATCCCCCCCTGCCACTCCCAGTGCTGCACTGTGTTCACACTGGGCCAGGTCTGAGCAGCCCCAGCTGTTTGCGTGGGCAGCAGAGGAAGAGCCCATGGATCCAGAACAAGAACAGGTCATGGCACAAGGCAGGGTAAAAATGGGAAACCAGGCTAATCAATTTTCATTCTCCTGATAAAGATTGTAAAGGTCCCATCTTCCATTTTAATGTGCTCAGTATTAGGAAAACGGTCCCGAGAGGACTTGTTTTTGTTTAAAATTCTGCTGTAGTAACATAATGTTTATTTGTGCCCTGTGACTCGTTGTCCTAGAGGTCTGCTATTCCCAAACTCAGCAGGCCACAGCTGATGCTCCTCATGCTCCTCATGTTGTGCATAAGCACGATTTATAGTCTGTCTTACAGTACAAAGCCTTGCAGGATTAAAGCATATCTAGACAAACTAGAATGAGCAGAGCGAAATGTTTCCTTTCTGCTTCACATTATACTGGACAAGTTCCTCCCAATACAGACTAATAGAAACGTATCCCAAATCTAAAATGAAATTTAAGTATAAAAGTAATTTCATTAAATATGGACTTTTTAATGCCCCTTTTGTATGAAAGTGTTTTGTTCTTCTATTTACGGTCCTCACATTCCACTGTTTCAATGAAATCTGATTGTTTTGATCATCTTTGCAGCACCTCTAAACCACAAACGCACAAGAGTATATTTTAAGGAAAGGATCTGCTAATTGTTAGATGTTGTCACATGAAACAGTTGCACACATGAAACACATGAAGCAACCGGGATTTCTCTCAAATGCTTTTCATACGGGCCTTGTTGGACTCAGCTTGTAGCCTTAATTAGAGAAAATTAGTATTTTCCATCTTCTATGTAGCAGAAGTAACACAAGGCAAACACTAGGGACGAGGCAGTGACAGTTTGCTCGTGCCCCTTCTCAAAATTCATGTTTGAGGCAGATTCTTGCTATTTCTGAATGTTTGAGGAAGTGACTTCTTACTAAACAGCAAGACAGGCAAAGTGTGCCTGCCCCTGAGGGAAACGAAAAGGAGAACAGAAACAGACAGTGGGGAGGCAACTGGTGCCCTGGAGAAGCAACAACTTAAAGGACAGTCCTGTAAAACCTGTTTCCTGAACAGCTGACTGGAATGCCACATTGCACTTAAGAGGCAAGTGAGACAGTTCTGTTAAACTCAGCAGTGATCAGGACTGATTCAGAACAAGGGTCCAGGGATCTAAATGAGCCTAGAATTTTCTGGGTTAATATTAATAAATTGCTTTACACTTGTGCCATGAATTATTTAAAGCTCCTTGCAAGTGTAGAGACCTTGCTTTCAAGAAAATGTGTTCACAGTGACAAATTAAGAGGTGACATGAACAATAAGTTCCAACATTTGACCATCACTAGCATCTTCACCTTGCAACTACAGCACATACATATGAACAAGAAATACAAGCGTAATTTTAATTTCTCTTTTTTTCATCACTTGAATTAGTGTCATCACTAAATTTGGCTGTTAGAAGTCTTTGCCTCCATACCAAAAAAACCCTACTGTCTGTAGCAAAGCAGCTCAAAGGTCCTGTGGGAACACAGCGTTACTGAAATAGTCTGACAAATTAAAATGAGTGTTTGCTGGAGTACATGTTTTAAGAGCATCCTCGCTCATGTTACTCAATTGTTAGGTTTGAACCTTGTCATTCTGATCATGTTCTTTTGCTTTCTATCAGCTATGCAGTTCATAAGCTAAAGCTCAGCACAAATGACAGGAAACTAATACCCTGCATCCCACGTGTCAACCGCAGCTCTCACCTGCAGCGAGCTCCGAAAGACAACACAATAAATAATCTCACAGTAACACGGCAACGAGTGCACAAGGCTATTTGAATCTCTGGGCATTGCCCTTGAGGCGCGCTGGAGGCGCCTGAGCGCAGGCCTGCAGTGACTGCCCGGAGCGTGGGTCACCGGCCAGCCGACAGGAGACACCTCCGCTCCCGCAGGCCCGCAGCGCTGTGCGCCGCCGACCAAGAGCTGCTCGCCTCCAGCTGCATTTCTCTCACAGCTGGATTTTAAAGACACATGAAGTCATTCCTGAGTAAATACAGATGACTGGTTTTCCAACATCACTTGCTGTCCTGCAAATGCCAGTATACAATGTAGAACACTGGGCCTGACTCGGGTTTTGCAGTTGTGAAATTAAGTTGGAATACTGGAAATCAGAAACAATCCTTTGACATTACTAGTGTTACACATGTAAAATGATGCAATATTGAAGCAACTTTACTACTTTTAAAGGGCCTATTACTGTACCTCTTATTGGCAATCCAGTATTCCCTCATTGCTCAATTACTGGCTGTTATATGAATATTTCTATAATAACACATTTTAAATTATTAGTGTCTGGAAAAGGAAGGAAGAACTTAAGCATCAGATGAGTGCATTATACTAAAATTCTCCTAAACAACAGAGCCACAGCTGTGAGAGAGAGCAACTCTGCAAAACCATTGTAGCTGTAGCTGAGATCTACAGGCAAATTAATTCATCAGCAAACACCTGAACAGGGGCTTGCCTGATAGACAGAGGTGTTCAGTAAGAGGAAATAGCACCAGAAATATCTTTTATTGCCCTAATTTCAGGCTTCCTGTGTATCAAACTGGTTTTAAAGCCTCAAAGCCTATTGGTACTTCTTTTTTAAATCTATCCCCTGAAGAGGAACTAAATTATTAGCTAACCAAGACAACTAATAAAAAGAAAAAAGAAAAAGAAAAAAAGTCACATCATGGAGTATCAAACATTCTCTGCAAACAGCTCAGGCAGTCTGAGCTGTAGAAGCAGCACCATCATTTCACACACACAAAAGCACAGGAGTTACAGGAGGCACCATTTCAACCCACAGCAAACTGCACGACCATTTGCAAAAAAAACAGATTCCATTTCAGGTGAAACTGGAAAGACCCTCAGAAAAGAAATGCAAGCTTCAGTTGCAAAATTCAGATACATCGCAAGGGAGAGATCCTTTGACCTGCAGCACATTTTCGATGGTATTTTTGGTGATTGTATAGATACACTAGCAATAAATACATGCATCCATATTACAAAACCACCACTCATACTGGCAATTTAATAAACATTAACTAAGTACTGATCATGGCAATTTGAAACTTCTTCCTCACTTCTTAATCTGACATATGGTGAATGCTGATAAATACTAAATGAAATATAGAGGAGCATTCAGAAACGCTATTTAAAATTGTGTAAGTGCACGTATGAATAAAACGTTTCAATAAATAAACTTAATCATTTCTTTAAATACTGGATAAGAGAAACAGCTACTGCTAATATGAAGTACATGCCTGAGATAATTCCAAAAATCTGATTTGTCCATAGTCAATCCTTTGGCTATGAAGGTTCATGCAGTTATGACCACACTTGGCTGATTTATCTTACATCTCTCTTGTCATTGTTACACTGTCTGTAACATCAAATCAATCACAAAACACCGGCATTGCACAGCGCTGGGACTTTCAGCTGTGCTTTAAGGACTCAGACATTCCAACTGCTTTCTTCTCGCTTTGAATTTCTTGACAGAGGTCCAGCACAAAATGGCTTCTGTCAACCAACCTTTGGGGCTTAAATGAGGATTCACCTCATCTACTCGCACCCCCGAAAGCTGAAGCCTTCCCTGAGTGAGTGACCCAGGTTCCCACCATACCAGAGCAGCCCAGAGGAGGAGTCACTGTGCTTTCGGAGGCTGTTAGAGAAGAGGCTGAATTACCATCCCGAAGGGTTTTCTCTTTCCATCCAGAGTTAGCCTGGGTGACAAATTTAGCTCAGACCACGCTCCTTTGCTGTGCCCCTCCCACAGCACGGGCAAATACACATTCCAGGGCAGTGAGTGTTACTGAATCGTCTCTACAAGTGAACCGGGACTGTCCCAGTCGCTCATGGATCCTTAGGGACACAGGGGCACTGCAAGTTGACACATGCAAAATCCACATGCACGGACATTCTCGGGACAGAGGTATTCCGGCTAATCACAAGTGAGCTGATCTAGCAGCGCTTCCCAGAAAAAGTATTTTACAAAGAAATCTCTAAAAAAACCCCGGACCATTATCTGCATGTCCAGCGTACTGCTGTTTACACCGGAATTCTGCAACAAAAAAACCAGTCAAACCAAATTCATGCTTTGACTGATGGAGGAATTGAAGGGAAGTCATAGAGAAATATGTTGCAGTGTTTCTCACTCCAAAGAGAGATCCCTTTCTTAAGGAGGAGCTGTTTTCATTTGAATTACAAAAAACCTTTTGTGAAGTGAAAGACAGGCTGGTGCTGCAGAAAGGCCATTGTCTGTTCTCTATCTGCCCTGACCTCTGCCAGCCCCTCCTCTCCCCAGTCACTAATATTTGCATTCTCAGACAGGTCAGAAGATCACAATTCACTTTAGGGCCCCAAAAGCTACATTTCTCACCTCTGAAATCCTTCAGGACTTACTACTATTAATTTCTCCATATCTCCCGTACCCGGACTTCTCTTGACTCCTCTTCATGCTCTCCCTCCTGTACAATGTTACCTCTATATCGCTTTGAATAATCCCATTATTGTAGACTTTAAAAAAACCCAAACCCCTCCTCTTCTTTGCTTAAGCATGCCCTTTTGTGAATATTCCTGGAAGATTCCACCCCGTTCTAGTATCAATAGAAAAGGTATTTGTTTGGATTTTCAAAGGAACTTAAGAAAGCTACCTGCATCTTTCTCTCAAGCTTTTGGAATAGTCTCCCTTTTACTGGCCTCTTCATGTCACTTCCCCTGTTCTACAATCATGAGATGATTTTAATCATCTTCCTGTACCATGGCACTCTTCAAAATGTGTTCTGGACAAAGTTCGGTTGAACAGTGTGGTTTAGTTCACTCCACTTTTATGTAGAGAAATAAATCCAAACAAGCCTGTGTCTGCTTAGTCTTTTTGGTACTTTAACAGAAGTTTATTTCAGAAGTAAGGGCCTAATAAACAACACTTGAATTTTTCAGGATTCAATTCATATTACTTACATTCACTGTGTTCATAGTGGAGAGATGCCTGCAGATTACAACCAGTTCTACACTAGAAGTGGCTCCAACTACTAAGATCCTATCAGCACCAGGGGATGTTTACTCAGGTTTCAGGCTCTAGACAGCTACTCTTTTTTCAGGAGGGAGGTAGAAGCATCAGAAAGACTAGAAACATCAACTGGTATCCAAAAAAAGTAAAATCAAGATGATAATGAAACTACAGCAAAACTTAGAATTTCTTTAAATAATATTTCAAGATAACAATCTAAGCTGAAGAACTTGGCTATCAGAAACACTATTCTCTTCCTCTTCTGCTCTTTCCAGTGGTGTGTCTTAATACACTAAACATTAAATAGACAACACAGCGGAAAACTTTAAAATTAAATCTAGTCCCCTAAAGTCCATGCAATATTCTTCATTAGTTGCAACCAGCCCAGGACTTCACCAAGCTGAAGCAAAGCAGTTCAGCTGACTGCCATCAGTTCACTGACACTTGCTCCAAATTACCTGTGAATCTACACGGGCCCACATAGCATTATCTCAGGTGACCCACAAACTTCATCTACATTGCAAACGCGTAACAAAATCCCAGGATCTTATTTCCCTCGGAACACTCTCCATGCCCTGATGATACCTACTTAAGATTGTCAGACTTTGGATCCAAATATTGAGATATTTAGCAGTTTCTTCTCATGGGCCTTGGGTTTTTTCTTCTCTTTCAGAAACAGCACTACAGACCTAGAGGCCACTGCAGAGTGGTCTAGAGCCAACCTCTGGCCATAGAGCACCTCAGGAACACCCTCAGAAGGCTTACTCATGTCAGGGTTCCTGCCCAGCTTTACACACCTACAACATTTAGGCTCTTCACACACCCGCTTCACGTGCCCACACAGACCTAAACTCTTCACTGCACCCAATACTCAGTGGTAACCAGTCACATTTCCTCTTGGACAAGGGAAAAATTATGCCATTCTGTCAGGTCTAAGAACTAGACAAGTCTAAAAATACCACTTGTCCCACTGCCCCAAGCCAGCCCAGAGCCAGGTTTCATAGTTCCCCTTCAAATACATTTGTTTTCTTGTGATAGACTGAAGAAAACCCCTCTCTCGTGGTGGGATTCCTTCCCTGCATACACGTTCTTGCAGAACACAATCATATCACACAGTCTTAAACTCCAGCTTCCTGTGAAGCAGAGTGAAGAATGAGACCATTATATTTTAAACATAAAGGGGAAGTTGAGCCAGTGAAGCCCCTGAACTGCAGGGCTCCAGCAGGCAGACAGCCCTCCCCAGCCTCCCCATGGGCTGGCCCTGCCCAGGGTCTGTGAGCCGGTGCTCTGCCTTGTGCCACCAGCCGTGTTTCTAATCTATGCAAAGTCTAGAGCAAAGCTAAAAACACAGCTTTGGTACGTACACTTGCTCTTTCTTTACACAGGTGCAAATAGATAGGAAACCTTAAAAGGAATTACTAAAATTTTAATTTTAGAAGGGACTTTGTGATCAAGGTTTTTTGAAGTATTATGATGTTTTTAAATGATTACCAGATAAAAATTTGACCTTCCTTCATCTGAAGCCAACTGCATTACATTGCTAGGAGACGTGAAGCACATTTCTCCAATGCTCAATCTGTTTCTGCAACCTGCCCTTTTCTCAGTACTGCCACAGCTTTCTGCCCTGCATTACAAAAACAATTATTAAAGCAGCTTGGGGAGTTATCACCAGGACAGTCCTCTGGAAACTGAGCAACTATTTTCACTGTAGGTATCTCATATCTGCAGAGCTGCAGTTAGGATTAGGTATGACTTTGTTCACCATTCCATCCCGCCACAGGAATTGTCCCTGCTGAGGAAAGGGACATCACACTGCCTGCGTGCCAATGCACTGGCTGGTGAGTTAGTTTAGTTCATTCAGGCTGCCATCTTCTCTTCTGCGAGACTTTCCCTTCAGCTGCCTTTTCATTAGAGGCTGACTAGCAGCACCGAATATCCAGCAAAGCAATTCACACATGGAGTTTCCTTTAGAGCCGATGGTCCTGCCACCCATCCTATCTCCAGTGCAGCAGCTCCCAATCCAAGGCCATCTCCAGTCACCTCAGACACGGCTTGTACTACTTCCCCCAAGGATCCGTCTCCATCAGTCCAAAGAACAAATCTCAAAATATACTGCCAACGCTCAGGTGCAGGCTGGGCCAAAGCAAATAGCTGGTTTAAACCTCATCTACCACATTTACACACTGGATTGAATTTCGCCTTTGCAAGAGTCCCAACTGCATCTGTGAACTCAGCTGATTGCCAGTTACTGAGTGCTCACACAGAGCAGGGCTTTTATTTGTAATAAAATATTTAGAGTGGAAAAACACCACAGAATTTAATAAAAGAAACACTCTCAGACTGCCAGTGCCTTGTGGTGCATCTTTGCAGATGCTTGGAATTCCCTACGTAAATAAAGCCGGAATTTAAAGTTCTGCCAATTAAATAAATGCCTGTTTCAACTCAGTTTTGTATTGAAACAGTAAGCAATTTTACTTATACAAAATAAAGTGTGAAGTCCTGGATTATAAATAGGCTCCATTTGTGGATCTCTTTTCACAGTTACTCTGCCTAAATAGCTGACTGTTCAGAGAAAAAAACACACCAAATTTGCATACCTAAGCACAACTGCATTAGCCAACTTAAAAGGCAAAACACACACACAAAGCTGAATTTAGACATCAGACATCTTAAATAAGTGTTGAGTCTATTCTCATAGAAAATGCAATAGATCTAAAAGCTTTTTAAGAATAAGCGTTTAGAAGCTTGTAGAGGCAACATCTTTTCTAGTGAACTGTTTCAGTCTTTGCACAGTAAAGGAAATTCTGGATGCTCCATCAACTGTCACATCAATACAGGATCCTTTATCAAAACCTTTTCTATTTTAGCCATGTACCAAATTAAGGAACTGTGTCTAAACGCACTACAGATGGTGAACAAAGCAAAAACAGGAGCAAAACTGGAACTGCAACCTTTCCTTCTCTGCTAACAGCCTAAGCAGAGCATCCTTCTCATTGTACTCTGGGAATCACCCCTCAGAACTAGGAAGAGCCCATCCTCCTTTTTTCAGTCCACTGACACTTAAGCCCTCCTGTGGTTTTCTTGGGAGGAAAGCTTAGAATACTCTCTGCTAGTCTTCTAGCAGGAACTAGAAGAGAAGCAAAATAAGAAATGCTTAAAAAAAAATCACCAGGGCAATTAAGTGAACTTTGACACTCCAACCCAAAGCCCTGACACCAACATCCCTAACAGCACAAAAACAGCCACGCCAAAGCACAGGGCTTTGCTCTTGCTGTCAGCCACTTGGGACTGAAAGCAGGTAGTACAAAACACCCACGAGAAACACTGAAAAACCACAGCAGGAAGTAATAAGCACAAGATGTCACAAGAAGTGTTTATATTTATTTTACTTATTCTTTAATTCACCTCCTACAAACCTAAAATCTTCTTCAGGGCAATGCTCTACTGAAAGCACCTCACAGCTGGGAGCACATCACCACTATAGCTAGGTGGCTGCGCATGATTTCATTCTGTGCTTACTATCTTTTCAATGGAACACATGGTTTGTCATGCTATCAGTGTCTCCAGATCTGAGTGGAACCTATAAGCATTACAATCCCTTTTTATATATTCTGCCAAGGTGGCTGGAGTTTTTGTTTTGACTTTTATTTCTCCCCTAGTAGGATGGTTCTCAAGGCACTGCAAGATCCCTCAATGGGAAAAGGCTGCTGCCTGCTCAAAGCCCTTTTCAGGGACTCCCGGCTCTCTCCAGTTAGCAATCCAAACTTCACTTACTGTTCTAAAAAGCAACGTAAGGCAAGATGAGATTACCCACAAGTCTCTATCCTACTCCTAGTTTTATTACTTCTAGCAAATGGAGTAGAAAACTGTAAAAGCAGAGCATTTGATTACTGCTTGCTAAGTACAGAAGCTGTGCAGAGCCTCTATTTTTTGAATACCACAGCAAAGCCACGCCTGACCATTCGGTTTGAAACAGACCACACCTATGACTCCCTGCTGCTGTGTTGACTCTTGCCTGGTTGCTCTTCTGTCACTGGCACCATTCAATAAAGCACCAACCTGTTTCAAACGCACATGCTTTTTGAATGGGTATAATTCCACAGAATTAGGAAGTTCTGACCTCAGCCTTATAAGGGACAGGTCCCTTGGTACTGATGGGATTTCTGGCTCCTTACCACAGTGCTAATTTACATGGCTTTTATCCCATCACTCCCGATGCTTTGTCAATTACTGATTGGAAGGGCAGGCCGGTACCTCACCTTTACCGTACCCCTGGCCCTGGGGCTGCCAGCAATGCCCCTAATTACACTGCTGTCACAAACCAAACTCCATCCTTAGGGCAGAGCTCTCACAGGAGTGAACCACACATGAGGGGATGCCAGAAACCTTCTGAGATGCAACCCATGGCCCTGGATCCAAGGTTCTCCTGTGCATTACAGTGCTGCTGGCGCTTCATACAGGAGGCAGGAAGCTAATAGCAATGACTGTTCAGAGTCTAGATGATTAATTATGGTGCTTATTACTTACAAAACCATCCCATTATTCTAGCATTCCCTTCAAAATCCACTGTTCTTAATTAAATATAACATTACTACTAAAACAAATAATATTAGGCCTTATTACCCAAATGAAGTAGAGTAATTTCTAGGAAATGCCTTCCTTCCATCATAGATGATGTTGACATTTTTTATTTTCTAAGTATTTAATTTTTCATGTCTGAATGCTGAAGCAACAAAATAACCACAGGGCTATTTCAGGAAAATCTGCTTTGAGTGCTACTCGGATTTGTTATCTTTTCTACAAAAGCTTAATAAATCACCATTAATTTCTAAGGGAGAGACAGCATGGTTCAATCAAACTCTGCAAAACACTAGAATATTTCAAACACCTCTGTAAAAGAAACAGAACATTGATCATATTAATATAGGTAAAAACTAAGCCTTTTCAGGTAATTATGAAAGGAAGTTTGATCAGAAACTGGGTAACAAAGTAAAAAGAAATCCTAGTACGGCTATGAACAAAGACATGCTATAGAAACCAAAGCCCACTGTTCTCATGAGAATAGTTTCATGATACCTACATCCACATTTCACAATTATCCAAAAGGGTTGAGTAAAAGGAGGTACAGCACGAGTGACAACTTCCTTCCCAGAATTCAAACTTCTTTCCTTCAGCTTTTTCCAGGAACAGCAGAAGGAACAATAGAGAATATGGGGGAAGGAGACAGGCAGACCTGTGAAGAACTGAGGTGTGTGAACAGAAGGCAAATTTTTCCTTACAAAAATAAGGTGCCCTGGCATTAGATAGCACTGGAGTGCGAATGAGCTCGCACCTCAGGGGAGTGACTGCAGAGGTTCCTTGCTTAAAATTTAGAATATGCCTAAATGCTGTCTCTGAAATAACTGATTCATTTTGACCTAATGCAGAATTAAATACTGTCTCTGACATGATAAAATAAGTGACAGTAAGACTATAAGCACTGCCCAGAATCATTTTGGCACGTCTTGCCAAGATTTCTGCACTCCATTGCTTCTTTTTCATTCTTTGATAAACCCAGTTATAACATACTTGCTTTTAGGTCTATGTGTGATGGGATATTTTGTTCTAGTTTAGTGGCAAAAGGAATGTAAAGGAAAGTAAATGCATTGCTTGTATATCAGAAGGTGTTTTTTCTCCTAATGGGACAGCTTTTTCCAGTCTCACAAGGACAGGGAACACAACCCACCCTGGCTCCACAGTGCCAGCTCACAGAGGTCTCTAAGACAGCAGACAGTGCTTGACTGATCTTGGCATTGCTCCAAGACATGCACTTACGTTTAGGATCTGTTACTCTTAGTCTCAGTGCCTTTGCATTTGGATCTCCAAATTTCATGCTAAGCACTCACCACTGACCTCTTTCTTAGAAAAAGAAAATGGGAAACTCCCTGTCAGTAAGACCCTGTGGGACACGACTTGGATGTCAGACCACCAATGCAACTTACAGCTGGTTAAAAAGGATTCTGATTTTATAGGAACGATCTGTGGCTTTTACCAAGGTTTAATTTTTTATATTAAAAAGTACACAAACACATACACATCTTCAGTTCCTCTAACCCTCGCTACGCT
Organism: Cyanoderma ruficeps; assembly: GCA_008694505.1. NCBI lineage: Eukaryota > Metazoa > Chordata > Aves > Passeriformes > Timaliidae > Cyanoderma > Cyanoderma ruficeps. The sequence goes on along the minus strand of VZDJ01000175.1, from coordinate 11,418,930 downwards.
TTCCCTCTCCCAAGTGTCCAAGAAAGTGTGAATTGGCACATAAAGGTAACTAAGGTGACCACCAAACCACACCTAAAATGTAAGGAGTAGATTTATTTCCTTACATTGCTAACAAGGCTGGGTGGCAGAGACGGGCACACGGGCTCTGTTAGGCTCAGCTCATCCCGGGGCAGAGACGCACAGGCNGTAACTAAGGTGACCACCAAACCACACCTAAAATGTAAGGAGTAGATTTATTTCCTTACATTGCTAACAAGGCTGGGTGGCAGAGACGGGCACACGGGCTCTGTTAGGCTCAGCTCATCCCGGGGCAGAGACGCACAGGCGACACAGACTCCACGCAGCTCAGCTGATTCCCGTAGACAGTGGCGGGGGAGGGAGGCCCTGCCTGCCCCAATATAAAGGACTTCACACATGCAGGATTTATCACAAGGCTGTGTTTTTATGATCTGTCTCTCTCCCAGCAGGAGGCTCAAGCATGTCCGTGAGAGTGTGTTATCTTTACACAGGAATTCTACTTCTCAAAGCAGGCAGAGGATGAACAACACCAGGCATAATAAATGGAGTTTCCCCACACTGATACCCGGCATTCTCAGCTGTAAGGTCACATTGAGCAAAGCTACTCCCTCCTTGCCAAATCTTCTGGTTTTAACCCGTTCCTCCCAACACAAGACTTGTTTGGGCTAAGAATTTCACAGGATGTATAAAAAAACATTTTTCTTATTTGCTTCTCTCATGAGAGTCCAGCTTGGTTTTGTTTTTTGTGTTTCTTGTGCATCATTTCTAGAGACTTCAGCTTTCTTAAATCAACATGACTAGCCCAAGAGAAGGGAATTACTTAACCCCCTGCCAGAATACATGGGATTATTTAGAGAAAAAAATTTGTATACTGATGAAAAGTAATTATCTTTCACTGTCAGGGTTAATTTTTCTGGTTCTCTAGTCTCAATCTATTCCCTGTTGTTAAGTTTAAACACAGAATGACAAACTAGAAATTTCTGAATTTAAATCCCACCAATAAAATGGTGACATTTATGACCTGGAGTAATCCACCAACAGCCCACACTAAATCCTTTTGGATTCTCCACTGGCATTTCTCCATTTACAAAACATAAACAGCATCATTTATCTTTATCCTTGCCATGACAACATAAATAATGTACAGATTTAGACAAAGCCTATTTATCCTATCTCTTAAGAGTCGTAAGGAGTAGTTCCTAAAAATAAAAGGGAGTGGCAGGTCCACCTCCTTCCTATGCTGGGGGCCCCAGAGCTGGACAAAGATCCAGATGGGGTCTCGGGAGAGCAGAATAGAAAACTCACATCCAAGCCATGGCTAAAACACCAGATTTTAGTTAAGGGTGTTAACAAATGTTTCCAGGGTAACCTAATGGAAGCGAATTAAAAACAACACAGAGCTCTCTTACCTTCCCAAATGGACACAACAATGTACATAACTGGGGCTCTCTTGCACATGAGCACCTTCTACTCCTGACAGCCACCACCAGTTTTGCATTCCTTAAGAAAGCAGGTACCAGAAAGCTTCTTGAGCACAATGTGGAAGCTGAGCTATTCAAAACTATTCAGCAAAGAGTTAAATTAATCAGTATATACCTTATATCACTGAGACATATACCACAGAAACATCCAAAGATGCTGGCAAACACTAATCCTTTCTCTTTACCATTCCACTCACCAAGAGCAATTAAGTCTGAGTTGCATCATTGTTTTTCCATTGCAATGTCCTCACACTGGAAAGCAAAGCTTTTAGAGATAAAAATGATATGACTGAACTACATAGAGTTAGAAACTGATACAGCTGAACTACACGGTAATAGAAGCTCTCTGCCTAAAATGCCCAGAGAATTACTGCTTCACCTGAGGGGGCATCTTCTCTGCTGACTCTCACCTGCCAATCAGAAACTAAGAACACCGTTTATAAAAAAAGCCTCTCCTATGTCCTTCTTTCTTTTGAGTCATCACAGCCATCACTGATACCCTTCAAATTCACTAAAAAAACAGCAACAGAGGAACGACATTTTCCAACTGATTTCCTTCAAACAAACTTTCACGTTACCAGATTTTAAAGGATTCGTTCACATACACTAGCATAAATTACGCTCTATCACGTAAGGCACACACAGAACAAATGTTTAAAAGACATGCTCTGTTTTCCAAAGGTTTATTAGGGTGACCATTAACTATGGGAAGGTTTATTCCACGTAACACTAGTGAGACATGCAAGGACATATAAAACGCTCAAACTCACCAGATGAAACTTCAATCATTGTAAGAGCATCTTACTGAAGCATGTTCCAGAAACAATTCTGCACTGGCTGAGTGTCTCACAAGCGATTGTTTCTACACCCTGTATTCCATCATGTTACATTTTTGATAGTTTTTGTAGCACGTACACTTAGAACTGGCCTTTGTAAAACATCTTAGACGACTGATAGATTGCGTTAGAACTGGCTGCACGAGCAGGGAAGTGCATTTTTTTCTGCAAAACACCCAGACTCTTCACACAATGTACACCAGAAAGGACAAGCCTCTTGCAGAGATCCACAGCTACTTTGTATACAGCAGGTGCTCTTAAAGAAATCACTAATTCTACTGTATCCCTGGGCTCTTATTGATATATGATCTTGATTATCAACATGCTAGTTGCTAAAACCATATTCTTGTCTCCACAAAGTATACCAGTGGTAGGATAATGCAGTATCAAACTCCATTCACATCTTGTTCCATTGTAATGAAGACAGAAGTATCTTATCTATAATCTAGGTGGAGAACAGAGAAGAGATAAAAACAGGTATTATTACTCAGAGGTGATACCAGCTGCTGGAATGGCTGTGCTTTGTATGGCCACTCAGGGAATTACCTAAATTCCCTGACAATGCAAAAAAACCAAAAAATCAGGCAGGCAGGAAGAGAAGGCAGCGAACATCAACGTCAGCATTTCTCGAATGAAAAAAATGTAGCTGAAATAATTTGGTGGAATTTCTGCTCAGAAAAAATCCATCTCCTGCATAAAGACCTGATGGACAGAAAATTTCCAATAAACCTCCTGAATAGATGCTACTTTTCAAAGAGAAAGAAGAATCAAAAAGGAAGGAAAGTAGAATCAAAGACACAGCACAATTTTGCAACGTGCTTAGTGTATCTTCCTCCTGCAGTGCATTTTCACATCATCTTTGTGAATAAGCTTTTTAAATAATGCAGCTCCAGGAAAACTTACACGAACAACAGAGAGCAACCAGTATTCCAGTGAAGCAGTTTTGTAAACATCTGCACTTTCAACAAACAGGTACAAGGCAGGCTTCTCAGAAACCAAAAACTGCAGGAGAATTAAGTTAAGGCCTAATAACCAAAAAAGCCACCAGACCTAAACTTCAAGATGGAGCCTGTGGTCAACATTACTTTTGCTTGCATGATGTTCAGTTATTTTTCCCACTTTCTACTCCTTTAGTTTGCATACCCCTGCACTTCAGTGCTGAAAATGTGACTACAAACATAGGACATGAAAAAAAGAGGAAAAAAACCCTAAAAAGACCCCAGGTAAGAATTCATACAATTTCTAGTCAAATGTTGCCATTCAAGGTCCAAAGAGATTTTAGCTAGGAGCCACTGAATTCTTCAGTGCTTATCAAAAACCTAAACCTCCTCACCTCACCCAGTGAATATAAGAATTACAAAATCACAGAATAGCTGGAATTAGAGGGGACCTGGAGATCATCCAGTCCAACCCCCCCTGTTCTTGCAGCTTAGCAACAACATCTGCCAGTTCCCTCAGCACCCTTGGGTGCATCCGATGGGGACTCATGGATTTATGGGCATTTAGTCTGCCTGGCTGAGATCTAACACAACCCTCTATAACCAAGGATAAATCTTGTCTTCTCCAGCCTTCTCCTCCTACCTCCAGGGCCTGGGAGTCCTCCAAGCTGACCACTTGTATCAAAACTTAACATGAAAATGGAGAGGTATCGCATTTTTCAAATGTGGGCAAAAGACAGTATTTTGATGTTGCTAATTTAAAGGGATTTAGTTAAACAGGTGCAAACCTCAATGCAGACACTTTGATTTCTATGGAAGTATCTTAGATCAGGCTAGTATGAAAGTGCTCCCCATAGATCTAAGCTGAACTGCAAACAATCACTGCTAAAAGGTTTGCACATGAGTAGCACTTTGGTTTAAAATTCCTTCTCAGTCCCACAACCACAGCTGTTTGTGTTAACAAGGCCTAAGGTGACAGTGTGCACATAAAGGAGAAAGAGTGGCAGATGAGGTTGGGAGGAAACAATTCAAGGAAGAAATAAGTACTTCTTCATGCAGGGCTATACAACAATAATAAAAGAAGTCATACCCCAGCTCTATCCATCCTTTCAATGTCTGCGAGTCACAATGAGAACACAAGAACTATGAGCCTTTGTGAGGCTGACATTTGCATAACATTGCCAAGAGTTCCTTTGAGTCAAGCTTCTGCTCAAGGCCCAGTTTCATGGCTATTTGCCTGTGCGGATTGCAATGAAAGGAGCTCCAATTCTAAAAGGCCCCAGGAACATTCTGTTTGTGGCTTGAAATCTGGAAGGGCATTTTCAATAGGATGTGTGATTTTACTGCTCAGGTATTGAGTGTGACACTGATGTTACACCTTTTGTCAAGCAACACAAGGATGGATTCCAGCCCTTGCTCTCGAATAGCAACCCTTACAACTGACACTCCAAGCTTCCTCTGTTATTCAGTAAGGATCACATACCCAGATGGTGAAAAAAGGATGTACCATTTCTAAAACCTGAGGATTCATGAAGTTCACTAAACTCTCACTCATGAATCTCCAGCATTCTCGGGACTTGGGCCATTTAACTGACAAAGTCAGAACAATCAGACATGCCTGATCAACTCTGGACATTCACCTAGAACCTGAATGTACCAAAGGCAAGGTCTCATCAGTGTGTCTGATGGTTCAGAAACCCTCCCTTCTGCAAGCTAAAGCAACGATGGCACGATCAGGCTAACTGCAGGACCCCCAAGAGCCTCCCAAGTCATCCTACTCACTAAAGATGCCCTCTTCAGTATCACCCGCTAAGATGAAATACGAGGAACTGAAAGCCTCCCTCACAAAGAAATAGGCTCAGTTACCACAATGTCACATGGCAACATAAGCTGTCACTGACCCAGAAGCATCAATTTTACATTGCACTAAGCACAATGAGGCAGTCACCGAGGCTGAGGTAAGTCTCCCATCACAAACAATATTCCTAGCAGTATTTCTGCACACAGCAGACCTTCCTTGACAGCTTGCACTTCTCTAATTCTGAAGTCTTACCAACAAAAATGTTCTTATAACTTCAGTACCCACAAAAGAAGCCACTGGAAATCTGACTATCAAATGCAAGTAAATTACCAGTGCTGAGAGCACTTAAAAGAAGAAGTGTGCATACTATTTAAATTTTGTTATAAATAAGATGAGCAACTGATCAGCACAGCTACCTCTAGAAAAATCAAGTGTTAACAATTCTGATAATCAAACCAAGACATGCAAAACAGTTCACGTATTTTTAATGGTAACGTAGGTCAGATGGCAGAGCATTAGTCAAATGCTCACAAATCTCTTAATTATTGCAGCACAGCGAATGCAAAAGAATATTGAAATAGAGGTAAAACGTTACAGGCAAACAATACAGGAATGCAGAACAGGAATGATTAAGGTTTTTGTGTTCCTAAGGAAACCATCTACCTCTCGCTCTCTCCTTTCCATTAATATCCCCCAGAATGTCAGCTCCAAGTTCTTCCCAAAGCCTTCAGCAACTGAATCTTGGAAACAAGCCTGGAAAGTAGAATCAGGTTCTGATGTGAGGGGTGTCCTTCCCTGGAGGTTTTAGATTTGCCTGTACACAAATTTCAGTGCACTGTCACGATATGGTACCGACAGGGGAGGACTGGTGACATTGTCAGCTCCTTCCACAGTGGGCAAGAAGCCCCCTGGACCCCAGAGCAGCCGTGCAGCAGTGGGAGGCTCCAGGCTTTCCCCTCAGCACAGCAGGGCACTGTCCTGGACCCTGACCAGGGCTTGCTTCCCACACTCTGCTGCCCCAGTTACTGCACAGCGCACTAGTTCTGTGCATCAATTATCTGTAGCAGGAACTGACTCTGCAAAACATGAATACTATGATTTAAAAAAACACTATGGACTGAACAGATACCGAATCATATTGCAAAAGCCTTAAGAGCTGTAATTCCTGGACAGCCTTGACCCATAATCCAATTCCACAATGAGCAAAAGGAATGCTGGTTAATCCTACATGTTAGAATCCACTCCTCGCATAATTGGAGCTAGCCAATTAGTGCTGATTTGGGATGAGAGGACTTTCTGAAATATCGGAAGTTATCATATAAGAGGATTGATCTGAATTTCAACCAGCTCTGCATGCAAGATACTAGACAGCTTCCCAGCAATGCACTGGAATAGGTCTGAGAGCAGCTCAGAGAGACAGATTTCCACAGATGTAGGATTCTCAGTTTTATCCATTCATCTTGAAAATAAATAAGATCTGACTTAGACATAAAACTCTACTTATTCTTCTGTCTATTAGAGAAGACAATTTTTGGGGAAAAACAGGTAAATATATATATAAGCAGCAGCCCTTACAGCAAATGCATCCAAGGCTATATATTGTAACTGCACTTAAAAAGAAATTTGGATTGTTTTATAGTTCTAATACGAGATTAAGAGCTTTGCTTTGTATTGATGTGACTAATGACCGAGGTTCTTGTAATAAGCAAATGCAGCTGCCCTTGACAATGGAGAAATCTCTGGGGAGGAGATGAGGATTGCATAATGAAGTTAACAAGGAGGGGAGGACACAATGTTTTGTAGAGGATCTGCATGAAAGCACAGACAGCTCTCATCTCTCTATGCTATAGAATGCTTTCATAATTAATAACATTTTCAGGCCACATGTTTCACAAAAGGATACATTTTTTAATTAGTATGAAACTAGTACAAACTTTTCCATTACATAGTTTTTTACTCTGAAAGGGCCTTCACTTTACAAAAATAAGATTGCTCAATATATGAAAGTATTCTTTAGGCACTTCAGAAAAGAAGATTATTTTCAAGAGGTAAACCTTCTTTCCATGATAACAAAAATATTGAAAGTCAGTATTAATGACAACCGGTAAATATTATTCTTTAATACTCAAAGCTGTACTAATGGAGAAACAAATATTAACATAGAAACAAGAGTTTATGCCAGCAGTTTCCAAAACAGAAAACTTTCAGTTGCTCCAATCAGCTTCAGAAATCTACCTAATTTTCCAATATCCCAAGTATGCATTTTCTCAGTGACATCAGTGATACCTGCTGACCAAATTCCTCAAACTCAGGTAGCACTACTTGGCGAGATCCTGGGTGGTTTTCCTTTCTAACACGAACACCTTGCAGGACTCTGCTCTCCCTGGGCTGGGTTACATGATTACATGATCTGCTGCCTCCTGGGCAGCTACACCAGGGACACCTTTGCTGGGGGGTGACAAAACCAGCACGAGACACCAGCTGCCTTCAGCTCGTCGGGCCCAGGGAGGAGGAACATTTCTGTCTCTTAAGAGGTAACACTGGAATACACCAACCAAATAACTGGAGCAGACTTTGCTTAGAAATAAATAGTGAGAACTCCACATTGTCTGATGGTACAAATGAGATGCTGCTCACAATAAATTCTGCAGGTAAGTCCTCCCCTTTTCTGACATCTTTTACACAGTTGCTATCATCAACAGAACTACATAACCAGATTTCATTCTTTTAAAAATATGAGACTTCCCTTCATTTAGTCTGCAATAAAAAAATAAGCAAGGTTATCTAGAAAAATGTAAGATAACTCTCTAAGTTGTCTCAATGAGAATTAGAACTCCATGAGCAGCATGGCCAAAGTAACTCCAAGATTTTCACATGAAACTGATGGACATCATACCTGAAAAGTGTCATCTTTTGTCAGTGACTGTCATGTTCTGGTAGCCAACACAAGCGCCTTTGTACCAGAGCCATCAGCTGATCTCATTGGCACTTCCCAAGCACAGCAAAGCTTCAGGGATATTTTGTAGTATCATCTGTCCGATCCTCTACTTCGATCTCCCTACTCCTTCTGGAACGGGACTCCTTCTTACTTTGGTTACTTACCCTCTCAGCAGCAAGGCAGCCACAATTCCCACCCGGGGCAAGACACGTGACAAAACAGTCCCCTGAGTATTCATGGCTGCTAGGTACGATCCTTCAATCCCGGATTGAACTCACATATTCCATTCATAGAAAGGACTACGGATGAAATAATATTTAATTCAACAGCTGACAAAGCTTCTTCAGGAAGACTACTAAGACAAAATAATCTCTTTTTTCCCACTAAAACAGTCACTGTTGAGACTGTGGTACTTCATGTATGACTGTATATATTAGTAAAGACAATACATTAAAAAATACTGAAATAACACCACATGAAGAGACACAACCATCTGGGATGTCTTTAGACCAGGATATAATGTACATATCACCTTCAGATTTCCTATAGCTGCCCTGACAATCAGAGCCAAAACATCTTGGTGGTCTCAGGCTGTAATCAGGGCTACTTCTTTAGACTTTAGACAGATAAATCCTGTGAGCAGCAGTGTTTCACTTCCAAACTCTGGGATCTTGCTAAGTATTTTTATTATTTATCATTATCTTTAATAGATGGAGGCAGACAGAGGTTTATACCTTGTAAATGCTGCAGTGAACAACTACAGAAGGTCTTTAAGATGCAAGGAATACTGGAGGATTTAAAAACACCTCTGCATTATTCCTGGGCTCCCTTTGATTGGTGTCCATAACAAATAACTCATGAGAAGGAAAGGCAATCTCCATGCAGCGCTGCTCTGCAGTGGTCTCAGCTGGGAGAATGTCCCACCGGGCAGAACCATCTCCTGGAGATTTGCCCTCCTTTTCTTCCTGTGAACTTGTATAAAATTGTCTCCACTCAAGTGCTTCTGAATAATGTACAACAACAGCTGAGCAGCAGTGAGTGCCAGGGGAGCTCCAGCCCACGGCAGCTCAGTGAGCCCATTGCTGTGCCCCAGCTTCCACGAGCATTGAGGGAATCAGAACAACACACGCTCACTCAACAAAGATTCAGACTGTTAAAAAATGCATGTGCCACGAGAACAAAGAACACCTGACAGTTCACTTAGGACTGAAACAAAAGTCCCAAATCACCTTCTGCTCACTATTTTCCAAACTAAAACCTAGGCAACTCCAAAACCTATACCAGACATTACAAAGTACATAAATAGATTTCCTGACTTTTACAACCCACTCTTCTACCCTTGGTTACTTCATCCTTAAGAGAAAACTCTGTTTGATGACAAACAGAATAAAATATTTGCCTTTTTTTTTAATAGGATTCAAGTGCTGATAGAAAAGAGGCATTCACACTTTAGAAAATTAAATATATCAAAAGGGGAACATAACGTTCATTACATTTACACTTGAGCTGTCACAACTGCCCAGTCAATCCATAGCAGCCTTGCATCCTTCAGGCAGAGGGAAAGGTGTAAGTATCTGTCTCACAACAGCCTGAACTTGTACCAATATTTAAAGAACTGCTAGTCAGAGAAATCACTGAAGGGGGTCTCCTTTTTAGACAGAACCAGTGTAAGGTGTTTCAGTTTGAATAGTCTACTCCCACACCTCACCCCTTCACATCAGTGAGCCTGGTCATGTGTAGATATGCAAAAGGATGAAACCTTCAGGAGAAAATGCAGGAGTCACAGCAGCCACAAAACACAAAGAGCACAGCAGCCAGAACACGCACCACGAGCCGCATTACTGAGCTCCACTCAACTGCACATGAGCTACACATGAAGCCCATCACGTAGCCCTTCCACCTCAGATACACTGAGTTAGGAGGCAGCTGTGTCCCTTACTCAGCGTTCCACAAACAGACAGCATTTCCTGTGTAACACAGCCCCTCATTCTCAGCCACACTAACTTGCAGTGCTGGATCTCTCCTTGTGTAAAAACACTGTGCTTCAGCCTCTGAGAGAAATGATTCTTTCCTGAAAAGCATGGACCAGCATCACCCGTCTGCACTGAATCCAAGAGACAGGTCAACGACTTTACAGCAGAGGACAATCTCTTTCCATCACATCCCTTCACACAACTCAACTCTGAGAGCTTGTCCCAAACCCCTACCAAGACGTTGGCTGATATTGCTTAGTTTTCCTTGCCCTCTTTTCTTACTTTCCCATGCACACGTGTATTTTTAAAATGCTGGTCCTGCTACCAAGGGCATTGTTGCTGCTGCATCTGTTTGTAAGCTGTATTACATTACTCAAGAATCCTGCTAACATACAGTGCAAGCCATTACTGTGACACTACTTCTTTACATTGAGTTCTTATTACAGAGAAAAGAAGAAATATTACATAAACCAAGAAAATAATTTCCGTCTCCTTATTTTGAAATCACAGTGAAACCTGAATAGGAGTGGGAAGGGGCATCAGTTTACACTGAGGCAAGAGTTCATCTGGAGCTAGGGACAGATGGAGTTTTCCTGATGTGAAACTCCTTTACAGTGCATCATTATGGCTGTGGGTGCAGGACTGCAACACAAGAGATCTTTGACAGATGTCAATTCCAGCTGCTAACATACAGTCAATCTTGCTAAGAACAGAAAGGTTTATTTCTTCCACCTGACTTTGATTCCCACTTGAACCTGAAGTCTTGTCTTTTTCCCATTGTTCATCCTGTCCTCCCATGAATCTGCTGTCGGTTTCCACCCATCTCTGCTCAAGCAAAGAATCACGGGTTATGTGCTGGCCAGCTGGCCACCGTGACAGGACTAGAAATGCCACTGGAAGGTGAGTGTTTTCAGAAACACACAAATACGTGCCTGGAAGGCAATGGTCCTTCCAGGGATTTGGGTTAGGCAGCAAAGACCACTCATGCAGCAGCCTGAAAGGCCTCGTGAGACAGAATGTTCATGAGGCAAAGCAAAATGCAGCCGCGGAGGTATTGGTTATCGTGATTAAATCGTGTAGATGACAATGCAGAATAAATTTAATTAACATGGCTTAATTCACAGTTTTTCCATATGCTAAAAAACAGAGAGGAAGAAAAGAAATTAGAATCAGGCACTTCTTCCCTTAGACAAGAATCTTGGCACAAAGGTCAAATTACCAAATTAGCCAGAAGTACTGAAAAGCTAGAAAAGATGGGAGAAGATGAACCTCTGCGAGTAAAATTCACAGCAATGCTTTCCCTAACCACAAACAAGACTTTGGGAGACATAAGCAATCTCAGCTTGGGGAGATGCTTTACTTCACATTCCATCCCAGCCTGACTGCAAGCAGCAGGCATATATTGATAGCACGTATTTAGGACAGATCCGGCCCTGTGATTGCTAATGCAGTTCTTCTGCAAACTTGGGAAGTTCCATAAAACTTTTAGGGGCTTCCTCCAATCCAAGACAATGTGAATACATACCTAATGTTCCATGTCACTCCCAGACTTCCAACCATGTCGTAGTTTGTGATCAAAGGAGTTGTTCATTATTGATGCCAGCAAAAGGCAAAATTTTCACTGGGTTTCCTGGTCATGTCTGGCCATACCTTGCAGTGTGAGGGAGTGTATTATGTGGATAGCAAGGTGTATTAGGCACAGAACCCAAAATCCACACAAGGCTGGTGCCACCATACGCCTGCACAAATCTGTCTGACATGGGGTAGTGCAGCACAGCATTTGGTGCCAGCATACTTGACTGTAAGAAGTCATAAATGCAATAACTACATTTGCATTGTAGAGACAATTTGCAGACAACTGGCATGAGGCAGCCAAATGTCTCCTTTACAACAATGCCTAATCCACACAGCACTGCGGCAACAAAAGGAACTCCAAGCTTTGCATCAGCGTTCTGTATCTCTGCTCTGCCAAATGCTAACAGAAAAACCTGCTTGTTGTCCCTTCCACAGCAGCACCAACACGGGTCAGCATCTCAAATCCAACCCAGTACATGTGAAAGAAATAAAATAACCTTCAAAACCATCAAACAGATACAACCTTGGAAAGAAGTTAAAAGGAATTAGCAGAATGTTACAACAGTATCAGTCAGAGAGGATATCAAAATAACCACCCCATTCAAGGGCTTCCATCAGCCTGATTTCATGTGCTGAGGCAAACTGGTACTGGAGTTGAAATGCTACCAAGGACTCAGGATGACCTACTTTCACTCTCTACGGGCTAAGACACACTGTAGTCCCTACTAATAATATACACGCTTTAAACTATACAGTTTAAATCACGTGCTACAATCTGAACATTGCTTCAGTCCTCAGAGTAATAAAAACCCAAAGAAACTAGTTTACAGAACCATCTTTAATACATGAGCATTTCAGATGCTTGCCACAGACTCATGAGATGAGGCTTGATCCTAAAGAATGTGTTCCTTTTCTGTTGACTCCTTACTGAAGTTAAATCTCCTTTACTTTAGTGAGTTTGGCAGATTATGGCACAAGAACCTCCCATCCTGTTTTCACAGATTATGAATTTTGTAGATCTGATGTTAAATTCAACAAAGCATCTTTTGTGTTCCACTAAGGTTTTCATAAACATTAAGAAAATCTATTTCCATTCCATTACCCAAAAGGCATATGGCAAGGGAATAAATGTGACAGCTTTATCCTAACCTGTCAAATCCCTGTTTGCTCCTGGTTCCCATGAACCTCACACACCCCCAAATCCCAGACAAAAGAATTCCAAAATGCTTTCAAAGCTCTATGTTTTGATCATACTAGTTTACCTTCTGACCAGAAGCAAGAAGCACATGGACTCACAGGAATAAGTGGGGATTACCTCTCACCAGCACAGGTTGCTAGAAATGTATGTGAACGGCCATTAGGAGAGTAGGCAACCTTTTACGCTGTCTTACCTGCCCCCAAAAATATAAAAACACAAAAAAAACTTCAGAATCATCTGGGCAGCCCACAAGGTAACAGTCCTGACTCCTTTTGGGTGTCTCCATACTGTGAAATAATCCAGGAAAAACTGATCAGGCATGTGTAATTTTCCAAAGCGAAACAGGAGCCAGTTGAGGTTATCTAGGCAAAAGATCAAGAAAAATTCAAGCAGCAGACAATGTACGTCCAAGCCAAACAACAATCAAGGTTCACAGAGCCTCTCAGAGAGCTTGGCCTGGGGAATAAACCCCTTGCTTAGTAGAAAGAGGCCTGTCGACTCAGCACCATGAAATTGAATAAAACCTCCCTTTGTGGCAGCAACCAGGGGAGAAGCACAAAGGGTCTCTGCCACCGCAGCGCTTCTGAATGACAGAGGCCTCCAGCAACTCCAGCACTCCTCCCACCCACAGCAGAATCCCAGGAAACTGAGTGCTTATTCATGACTTGGGCTCTGTCCATTTTCTGAGTTTCCCTCTACATCCTCCAATGCCGACCATTTAACAATATCTTCTTTTAGCTCGTCTTTTGTTTGTCACTTCCGCATTTAATTGCAAGTTCATGGGTATAAAGTGGCCTGAACAGCTGAACTCAGTCATCCTGATTTGAAGGCTCCCTTTCCTCATAAAAGGGGAAACAGTTCTTTCTCTGTCTTTCTGTCTGTCTTCATTTCCCTTTCCTTGGCCACTTCTCCCCTTCCCCCTCCAACCCGGCAATTTTTCTCTTTCCTGTTCCCTTTCCCATCCTGTATTTGTTTCTGTGTCTCTCTCTAAATCAAACTGATACTCCTCAGAGATGTTGATGTGTGCAGGGAAGGGAAGGCAAAGCTCTCAAACGCTGGCCCCCGTCCTTAAAGGAGCTCCCAGGCTCCTTTAGCAGTTCCTAGTCTGTGTCTGTCTGCAGAACAGAGCAGTCCCTGCTGTCCCTCGAGCTGAATGCACGGGCAGGCAGCTCGTGTGATAACACAGCTCTCTGACAACAAAATCTCTGCAAAGATAGCAGATCCTCTGTCTCGTACAGCAAGTTTTTGAGGAAAATCTGTACACTGAAGCTGTAGCTTCTGCATCAGTTAACTGGAAGGAAGCGGCAGCACAGACAAACGGTGCACTTGAGTTCTCCATTACAACATGAATTCTGACTGCACTGATGTCACCTGTTCTCACTCACTGGGCAAAAGAAGTTTATTAACACTGTAGTGTGCAAAAAAGAAAAAAAATATAGTAAATAAAGGTGGCAACAGGTGTCAGCTTGAAAGGACCTAAAGTTCATGCTGGCCTGTTTTTTGACAATTACCATGCCAAAAAGGGGGAAATCTGGTGTTAAGACCAAGAGCCATAGTAAAACCACTAATTAATCATGGATCATTAATTGCCATTTACTACAGATCATAAAATAGTATTTTTTTCTTATTAAGCTCAAAGACCACTAAGTCTTTTGGAAACAGTTCTGACAAAATGGCACATAAGTCTAAGCAGATTTTAGACGCTACCTGTGCTGCTGTGGTAAACAAAAGGATCCAGTTCCACTGACTCGTGTCATTTAATGAAACACAACTTTGATACAGCAAAAATAACACAGGAATCCTGAAAGGAGATCTCCCAAAAACAGACCATCAGGCATATGCTCAGGCAGATCATATCTTGCAAACAGATTTCAGAAGCAGACTTGAAAAAACAGCACCATCTGGATCAAATTTGCAATCCTATCCATAAATAAGAAGGGACAGCTTATGGCACCACTGCAAGCATATTTATAAAGTGTGGGAATACCCGGCTGTGAGGCAAGAGTGCTAGTGGGAAATACCGTCTACAGGAGCAAAAAATGCAGCTGAACCACTAAAGAAGTGGAGTGAGGAAGCCACTTCTCAGCAAAAGAAAACTATCCAGGACAAAGATGAGTGGAAATGAGGCAGCTGGATGCCAAGAATTTAGAAAAAGGTGAACCCAGCAAGGTTCTGGAGCTAAACTGTAATTTATGAACAAGGGCAAAATTCTTTTGAGTGCAGAGCAAACTTCCTTTCCACTGCAGTGCTCCTGTGTACAGAGACAGCAGAGGCGGGCGTGGAGGGAAAGCTGACAGTGTCTAGTTTCCCCAGGAGAGCCCAGAAAGAGAATTCCAATGTACAACTGAAAACGGGCCAGTGATTTATATCTTTGAGAATCCAGGCAGACAAAGCACACTTATTCTTTTGGCCCAAGTGACTAGCCAGAAATGTGGGGGAATTACACGCTGTCCCAATTAGAAAGAGAAAATTCTTAAACAAGTTAGGTCATTTTGCTTCAAATGACAGAGGATATTAGTGTTCTGACAGTCACATCACAAATTCATATTGTCATCTTCTGCATTGCCAGAGAATCTTGAAGTCCCTGTATTTTCAGGACATGTTTGGAACCAGAAATAAAACAAATCACCTGGTAAAAAAAGATGATTTAGGCAGTAATTTTATATTATTAACCTCTCCCAAATGTGAAACACCCACCCAGTATCACAGGATGTCCCCCATGGTATATTTCCTACCACTGGTAACAGCCTTATAAAACTGGATTTCCCATTTTTACTTTAGTCAAATGCATACTTCCAAGATTACTTTTGTTTCACTTCTTTTACTTTTTTTTTTTAAGAAAGAGTCCAGACTTTTTATGTGTCTTTATGGATTTGTTCTATTTTTAAATATGCCTGGCTTTTGGAGAAGCCAGAGTACATTGTTTGGTTTGACTTACAAAAGTAAGTCACATTTACTTTGCTAAGTACTGGAATGATTTAGGATTTCAACACCTCTTTTCTTGGTTATCCCTCTGCTGCTGGAAGCTGCTGTCCCTGCTCTCAGCCAGTTTATGTGGGCTATTCCTCTGCTTCAGCATCGTGTCAACCTGCTCAGTTCAAGGTACCAAAGAAACACCTCAAACTAAACTTCCTAGCTTTTCACTCAGTTATATTAAAGAGCCCTCACAAATTGCAGTGAGACCAAAAGGATAACCATTACGAATACATAAAATCAGGTGGCAGGAAATAATCAGTCAGGGAAGCTGCAATCCCAAGTGGGTTTCTGAAGGAGCCCAGCCAGGGCTGCCTATCCCGACTGGCCCAGTGTCCACACAGGACATCCTTGGTGGTAAAGTCAGCCAGGGGAATATGGATTGGCTCCTTGCTTTTGGATACAGACACTCAGGGTACAAACAGGACAGGATACGAAGCAGCATGTCAGGCAAGCGCCTTTTCAGTTGCTTTTGAAGGGAACAGTAGACCTCAGTTCCTGAAGTCTACTCATTGCATTTTTTAGCCGTTCTCTTCTCTTTTCAAAAATCTTCTCTTAATTCACTTCCAGGGACTTGCCTATACCTTAATGTGCCTACTCTTGGCTCTGCTATGAGCACAACTGTTCTCCAACACAGCAAGCTATCACCCAGAAATTAAGAGAAATGCTTTCTTGTTGCTCCCTCATATCTGGCCCTCGGAACAATCATTGTATTCTGCTTGAATTATTTGTCTCTGAAGAACTTCTGGCCTCAAATTCCTCCACTCATTCACAGATTACATTTTTTCCTCTTAGAATTCAAAGCAGCAGGGACTGAAGTTTCTCCAGTGTTCCCACCACTGAAGCAAATTTATACTTCCCCGGCATTTTATTTAATGAAAGATTTGCATGGTATGAAAAAATAGCAAGTTTTTCTTGGTTCATTTTGATGTTTTGCTGAAGAAACAGCCACTGCAACTGTGGAACTCAAAACCCGGAAAGCAGATATGAGCTGCTAAGGAGGAGAAGCTTCATCTAATATTTAGCATCACAATCTTTATGCAAGAATACCCCACATAACTCACTTCAGATTCTGCCAAGACTTTATGCATGTTTTAGTAGTTGTACCACACATCAATAGTTTATGCATTTGGAGTTATCACTGCTATGTAAACTCATTGAGACTCCACTCAAATTGGTAATAGACAAGAATTCACTACAAAAAAACCAAGAACCCCATAATTCTGCTACAGACTAGAAGGTACCTCTCACTAATAAACAGGCAAAGTATTTATATATGCACATAGATGTGTGTGGGTGTGGTGTGGGACGTACTATTCTAGCATAAGTTTTAGAAACTAAACCAGAGCCTCACATGAAGTATGTGCAGGAAACCATGCTGAGTGTCTGGGATTGTGTGTCCTACCCAAAAGCTTCTAAAGGCAGGAGAAAACAGACAAGTTTGACAACTGAGTATCAGAATAGCTACACACACAACAGGAAGATTTCTATCTAGCTCCTGTCACTGCCTGATGTTTAGACTGCTGGGAGAGACATTTTCTTTAAGAAAAGATTTGTATAATGATGGGTGAAGACAGAAGTTACCAACTTAGCCAAATTCCACTTAAATGCACATTACAGTGGACAGGTAATATACCTCTAAATGAGAAGCTTTTCAATGAAAAAAACTGAGATTTCTGTCACTGGTGCCACAGCTGGTGTATCATTAAACAAAAAAGGGCACTCAAGCCCAAATTACTCCCCATACACACACAAAAAAACCCCAAACACCAAAAAACCCACATAGGAAATTTGCTTTCACTTCATAGCTGAGTCTCAACCCTTCTGACCAATTCCATCAGCTCAGCTGAAACTTACTTACACAGCAAATAGAACAAAATAACATAAGCCTAGAAAACAGAAGCAGACTAAGACAGTACGTTTCTCTTCCTCCTTTGAAACTGCAACTCAAACATCATCTGTATTTAAAATTTCTTGATTCTAAAAATCAAGGTAAGTGCCTACTCCTCAGCCACTCCAGCTGTCATCTCCCAGTCAACTACAAACTGTTAATTAATGTGCATTTGGGCTAAGGACTGTGACTCTCATTTGCAAATTGATTTCAACAGACAAGTGAAGCAGTTTTTGTCCTCTATTCTGTTCCTTCCTCTCCTGAAGGTTAGACCTCTCTTTCTGACAAGACTGCATCTGTTGCTTAAACACCGCCCTCTACAACTCAACATTTAAGCACTTAAACAAACCACTGCAGCCTTTAATCTGCATTTTTGCAGAAAGCTGTAGCAGCTGAGAAGGCAAACCCAGACACCCACTCACATTGTGGGACTTCACCTCCAAGCAATGGGGCCAGGCAAACAGGCACGGCAATAACTGCCACGGTCACCTCACTTTAACACGCTTGCAAACACAAATCAAAGCTCTAAGCAGGGAGTAAGAGTGAAATTGGTGGGAATATCTTCTGCTTTGGTCTACTGCACTCTACAATAATTAATGGAAATATGGATTCCAGGATAATGGCGTATCACATACACTGGCATTTCCAGCTGTTTGCAATGGCCAATACTGAAATTATGATCTCAAATTATGCACAATATTAATGTTGTGTTGTGTTCTGCATCACCCAGTCCTGGTGGACCTTTACCTGTCCACCTCCTTTGAGCCATGCAACAGTGGCAATGCCCTGCTCCAGCAGGAAGCTGAAAACACCATGTTCTCTCTTTTCTTTCCCCTTGTACAAAGGTACTTGCACCCTCCTCATGAACTGCTGGAGTGAAGCAGAACAGAAATAGATTGTGGGGACAGCGGAGAATTTGTGCTGTGGGACACAAGACACAACAGGATGCTGTAGTGGTGCAGGGATGCAGAACTGAGGAAAGCAGTCCAAGCCCACTCTGTGCTACAGCACCCACCAGAGCAGGTGTCTCAGCATGTCTGGATTCTCTAGACAGATCACATCAACTGGCATGTGAGAAAAGGCAGGAAGCACTCCTCTGGGGCATTACCCCACCTCTGCACACACCACTCTTGCTCAAAATCTCACCAATCTGTTACACAAATGGTTCAATAGTCTCGGGATTTGCAGAGATGTATCATGCTACTTTTTCATTTTGGTACTGGGTTAGTTGGAATAAAGTAGTCATGGCCTCTCAGAGTCAGAGCTGGTGAACAAAAATATTTTTATATGAAAATAAGGAGAATTTTTTAAGGATAGCACCCAACAAGTATGGACTGAAGAGGTATCTTTAAAATGAATGAAAAGGAAGGAGGTGAAGCTGTAGATCAGAATTGTGCAGAGGGGTACAAAATCTACCAAAAATAAATGCTCTTGTCCCAGAGCACAAGTTTCTACAGTGAACTTCAGGATTAAAATACTTCTTTAATTTGCCTTCATACTTCAAGTCTGAACCTTGGAGCTAGAAAATTACAGAGGAAGAAACTTCCTTTCTGTGGCATCTCTGAAGTTCCAGCTCCTCACCAAAAAAAAGCAAGTGCAGAGAAGCCACATAAGTGAAATGTTCTAGATACTGACTTTTGTAACAACTTTTTCAAAATTTCATCTTGGATTCAGCTTGGCATTAGACAGTTTTATTTTGCTTGACCAGACTGGTTTTTTTCTAGTGAATGCAGGGGCATTCAAACCCCTGCACATTCAAACCATTGGCATTTTCACTTCATTTCTGTTTTTTACACCCTTTGTGCTCAGTATGTGCTTGATTGCAGAACTCGGGCTTGCACTTACTGCTTTAAAAAGTACTTCTGCATAGTGTTGAGAAGGATTTGTTTCAGCAGCTAGCACACAGACTAGGCAAGCGTGAAACCAGATGTCCAAGTGTTTGCACTTGGACTTGCTGAGATTTTACCATGAGCACAACTGTTCAGACAACTGTCACTGAGTAATTCTGAGACCTGACATAGCTTCTTTGTTTACATTTTTACTACTTCCTGAGAGTATTGGGAAAGTGGTGACTGGCAGTTCCTAAAGGGCCAAGACTTACCTTCTACCCCTTATGTTCACACATGAACGTTTCGGCAGGAAGACTCTCCCAACACAGTCTCTGCACCCAGCAGAGGTACTCCCAGAGGGGAAAACTCTTCATGCCTCCCATCCCCATGGATTCTTTGTCTGTGCACAGACACTGCCTCTGGTTATGCCTAACAGACCCCCTGGAACCGAGCTAAGACCACCAATTTATTGAGTGCAACCTGCCCAGGATGTGTCAGCTGGTTGTCAGAAGATTGAATTGAAGAATGAACATTTTTGTTGCACTTTTCACAAAAAAAGTGACATCTTTTGCTCAGCTTTTTCTCCTAAAGGTAAGAAATGGAGACAAGGGTCTGTTAGTTACTTCATTTGCACCCTTTGGACAACTCATTTTGCCTTTCTGCACCTCAGTTTCTCCATCTACTAAATACTGGTGCTCTATTTTGAGATGATCCAGCCAAAAAAGTGCTGCACAAACCAGCATCTTTATTCTTAATGCACTTCACAACAAAATTTTCTTCTTCTCCAAGTGAAATAGTCGGAAAAGGTTCTTTCCACCGGCTTGAACTGGTTTTTGATGCCACGCTGCCCCAGCAGCTCACCCAGAGCCACACTAAAAGAGAACTGATGTCATGCAGCCTTGCCTCCACACACCACCTGGACATGGTAACTGCTGCCACTGCAACTTCATTCTTGCTTGCTGTTTGCAAATTTCAGTTCCTCTGGTTGTGTGCTGTAAAAGCTTTGATTCATACTTTACTTTCCAAATATTGTGGCTTTTCTTGTGCAACTGCTTAAGAAAGATGGCCCCTATTGTGCAAACGGATCTCTTATGACAGTGTGTGGACAGTGTAACAGACAAAGCCCATGAAGAGCCTGGCTGCTCTTCCTAGCTTTATTTCACATCAAGATGCATATTAGCTGGTTTTCGATAGGGAAGAAAACAGAGGTCACAGTGGAAACACCAGATGTACCTTGCTGTTCACCATGGTCACATTCTACAAGCAGAAGGTGACGGGTACCTGCGAGAACAGGCTGAGCTTTCTCAGCTCCTCCTGCCTTCTGCACCCCTCAGGATGAGGTCTGTAGAGGCAGCAGAATCCACAAAAGGCTCTCTTCCAGACATCATGCAAAACAGAGTATCACCCTACATATTCCTTCTTTTTCTATTTTCCTCTGCTACTCAGTGTAACTGCAGAAAACTTCCAGCACCCTTCACCAACAGATTGATCCATAAAGCAAGTTTCATCAGCTTGATCTATTCACCATGCCAAAAATCAAGATGAAGCCAAACACACTTAGAGAAAGAAAGGCTTGCCTAACTGTCAAGAAGAGGAAAGCACACATTTCTCCAGGGACTGTCTTGCTCACTGAGCAATTGCCATATTTGGCAAACATACAAAAAACCCAACAAAAATCCAACCAAAGTAATAAAAACTGTGCATAAGTATTAATTTATAACAACAGGAACTGTCCACAGCTGATTTTTTTCAGAGGACCACCCTAGCTAGTGAATGGTGAAAGATTATGTAAGGATGCCTGTCATATGTCTTAATGACCCATTCTAACCACAGAAGTATTTACTTCAGTACAGAAGTGTTAATCTGTGCTTCTTTTTGACTCCTTCCATTCATCTAAAACCAATACCCTTTCCAATTGTGTTTAGTTCAAAAGTCATACTTTCGATTCAGTGGTCCAATTTTGTTTCTAAATGCTTTTTGCTCTCGTTCCCTAACACCTAAGTGCAGTTATTCTGGCAAATGCTTCTTCTAAGTGTTGGAAGGGTGAATGCACAGAAGTGAAAAAAGGCATCTACAGTAAGATTATCTGTCCTTGCACAAGGGCTTTGCAATCATTGGAAAGGAAGGCAGTAGCAAGCAAGAACATGGAGGCAATGCCACAGCCGGAGGACTGAATACAGCACAGCCCTGGGAGTTCAGTGCTGGCACAGCTGAAGGCTACTCAGTAAAAAGCCCAGCAAGGCAGGTACTGCAACACTCAATGCACCACATTTCATGTCCCCTCTACCATTTAATGACTAAGTTAAAAACTCCCATGGTACCTTTCTCTGGTATAAATAACTTAATTGGTAAATCTCACTTTTCAGCTATACCGCCCCAAGATACTGCCTTTGGTCCATACAGCCTGAAAAGTCACTTATTTACTGACAAGTTTTCAGAACACATTCTCCTCCTCTCCATGTGAACAGATGACTTGTGCCAGCACAGAAGATGGAACACGCATTTGTAACAGTGGCAGTTTCCCATGTACATTCTTAAGAGCCAACAAAGAAGACAAATTCTGTGAAAAGTGTCTCCCCAAAATGCATCTCTCCTTTTCCTGTTGAGGGTTCATGCTCAGACAAACCAGTGCTCAAAGCAAATGCACTTCTGCAGCTCTCTTTGGAAAATTTCCCCCACTGTTCTGCCCTTATTGTCCTGTCAACACTCCCTCCTCACGAACAGCTGCTTCCCATCTGAACTGATTTCTGAGCACAGTTTCAGTAACACAACAAACAGAACCACCAGCACGCAGAGAGATACGAGCTAAAAAATTATATGCAAGTGTCCAGTGATTCATTTGAAGCCTTGATTTTCTTCAATAGAAAGGGAAGTAAATTGAAGAGAAATGATCAAGCACCCTTCACAGGAAGGACCAAAGTACTTTCAATCTACAGTATCTCAGCCGACAATGTTCACACTGAATTAGGTAAGTAACATCCAGTTCCTTTTCACACTGTCCTGAAGTAGTTGTCAGGCATTCAAACTGTATTTCCTTTCTGTCTCCTCCTCCACAGATTAAAGAAAATAAAAGATCCCAAGTAATGATGACGAGAGTCAGTAATGACAAAATCTAAGGAAGGCTGACAAAACATA
The DNA here is from genome assembly GCA_008694505.1 of Cyanoderma ruficeps. Lineage (NCBI taxonomy): Eukaryota > Metazoa > Chordata > Aves > Passeriformes > Timaliidae > Cyanoderma > Cyanoderma ruficeps. The sequence continues at coordinate 11,396,344 of VZDJ01000175.1, read as the reverse complement.
TTTCTAGCATTTCTGGCCTGGCACCTAGAACTTTTATATAATAACAAAGCATCGGAAGTAACACCAACACCCTCAAGGAAAAGCTAGCACTGGGTCTGGGTGTGAGCTCCAATCTACCAGAATCCTGCTTTAGCACTAAGTGCCAGAGCCTGGCATGGGACCAAGGGCCATGCCTCCACTGGTGAGCCCACAGGGCCAGGACACGCACCTGAGCCTTGCAGTTCTGGGACAAAACTGGCAGAATGTTTCCTGGCATGCTCTGGCCTCGACCTACCAGCGCTGTCCCAAACAATTGTCAGGCATAGTGCCAGCTAGGACAGGCCAAGGAGCAGTCCCAGCAGGCAGCCTGAGCGCAGCCATCCTGCTTTCAGAGCTCAGTGGTGCAACACAGGACCAGATCGTGCCAGTTGGCCACAGGGCTCAAGAGTGGCACTGTTTTGTTTACTGCATTTCTAACCTAAGTCTCTTGCTTAACAATACAGGGCATTAACCACTGTGAGATCAGGTCTCACAACACAGGTAAACTTTTGCGTCCATGCCTTCTCCTCTGTGACCTACATATTAAATAGCACACAGCCTACTCATTTATACCTACATTGAGCTTGTCCATTTTTTCCACAACAACATGGATGCTATTTAAGAATCAGGTTTCAGAGTTCAAAAAACTTTTACAGCCTTCCGTTACTACCCCTTCCTACAAAACGGAAGGGGCTTCTTTAGCCACCTAGTGATGAGGTTAACAGCCAAGGCTGTCACCTCCCTGTGAGGTGATGCATTCAAAGCAGTTGCCAGATTAGACAGAAAGTCCCATGGGACCAGAGACTTTGCTGTGTAGCGGAAACCCACCCACCTATCTGAGATAAGAATTTGCATTTTAGTGAGTTCTTATCAGGAGTCTGCTGCCAAAGCAAGGCTCTCCACCAGTGACACACACACCTTGAATATCTCATAGTCATCTTCCTCAGCATCCAAAATAATCCCTGAATGCAACCTTTTATGTTTCCCCTCTTTCCTGACAAATATTTCCTTCATGTATCCCACGCCAGGGTGTTCCAAATTAACCATGCTAGGATGCCAGAAACATGAGCAGGCAAAACTTTCGAAACAAAAGTGTTATCACTAATGTGATTTACTGTAGATAAAAGAAGGTGTAAGAGGATATGGATGATGTTGTTAGACTTTTTTAAAATCTAAGCCCATTCTGTCATGTGCAAAGGTAGTAAACATCTGGCAGACATCCAGTAAAATGAGACTCTTGGGTCTAAAGCTGTTTCTTAGTAAATTGCTCAGATCCCAAAGATGAGCATCAATTCTTTGGTGACAATCTCAGCAGTCAGGGTCACTGGTGTAAAGGACTGTAGCAACCTCTCTGTAAAAGAGGTGTTCTCAGGGAAGGCACAAGCAGTGTGCCTCTCAGGGATCAGCATTAGCCCACCCCGACACCTTGGGCCAGGACATGTCAGCAGGAAGGATGTGGGTTTGGTGTCGCTGGCAGCAGCTCTGCTTCACAACTAAACCAGCAGCCTCATTTGTGCAAGCCCAGCTCCTGGCTCACATCAAATCACATCAAGTTTCACACCCAAAACATCCACTCAAACAGTTCCTAACATATGCTTGAGGCAGGAGCCCTGGAAATGTTGGTCCTATCACTTACCTAGTGGTATCTTAACAATTAACAAATCCACAGGGAATATATAAACAGCACTCTGCCTATCAAATGGTTTTCTCCTTCTTTTCTTTTTAACTGAAAGTGTATTACTGAGCCAAATAAATTAAAACTAGTCTACAAAGATTTTTAAGGACTAAATAACTGCACTTGTTTTAAAGAATAGTGTCCTCATTTTAGATAAGAAAAGTGGTTTGGGAACCAACAAATTAACCTGTTGGCACAAGAACTCACCACAGCAAAACCAGAAGTACAAAATGAAAGGTTAAGAATGGTCACAAAATTTACTCCACAAGTCATGAGACATCAGATTAACTGCAACAAGGTATTATTTGTACGGCTGATAGGCTTCCATAAAAAATAATTTCAGCAATGGGAATAGCAGTGAGAACAACCCAGTATCCTCACATGAACCTAAATGCTCCTGTAACACAGTTCCACAGTCCCATTATCTCATTCCAACCTTTAAATAATCAGGATTTACAAATCTATGGCCCTGTCTGCAACTCAGAGATACATGACATAAAATTGTCACTGTTTCCAGAACCGTAGGAAGTGGCATTGCCAGCTGGTTTGTAACAAGTTCTTGTGCTGATAGCACTGGGTGAAAGGGCAGACAGGCCAATAGTCAATTCTCCTTTCTGTCCCTAGGTTGGAAGTGGCCTGTGTGAGCAACATTCAGCTTGGGGCACTCAGTGTCTCATGGCCTGACATATGGCATTCAGCTGTATAAGCAAGGAGGAAGACTCATTAGGAAGAGTGAAGGAACTGTTTCCCATCACGGAGCTGTTCTCACTCGCTCTGCTCTGGAGATGTGCGGTTCAAAGGGAGCCAGTGTCCATTCAGATGAATGGCATCTACAGAAGGGTGACAGTGATGTGCACAGGTCAGGTGTTTTAACCACACAGCCACCCTGAGGTTCTGTCCCAGTACAGACCCAGTGCAGTTCTCTGTGTCTGCTACGGCTTGACCCAATCACACCTGCAGAGGTGGTGTGAAAGCTTTAATTACGTCTGACTGGGTAATTATGCAGGACCCTTCATCTGCCGCAATATTTAAATCCAACACTTCGATCAGATCTCACACATGCTGTTGGTGCAATCTCCAGTCCAAGCCTACAATTTGTGACACAGAAGGGAAGAGCAGTCAAGGGTAGTGCTCAGTCTGGATGAGATGGCTTTGCACAAACTGCATCACTCCACAAGAAGTCTTTGTAGCCAATTGAGAAACGACATGGTTGCTTATTTCAAGTTTTTCCTTGTCTCTACCTGTACTCACTGCTGGTAACCAGGACTGGCTGCCATTTGCACAGGAATTTCAAGCTTCATCAAAACCAAAAAATACATCACCATTTTCATCCTAAATCACATTACAACTGTGCAAGGCCTTTACCACTGCCGGCTGGAAATCCATGTGGGGAGACAAAAACAGAAAAGGGATCCTATAGCTGGAAAGAAGACAGAAATTCACACAGTCCTTTTATATTTTCTTGTAAGTGCTTGAAGCAAGCAACAGGCAGGTAACAGAAATAAGTAATTGCTTGAAAGCTTCATCTGTCACAGACTTCTGGGTGCCCGAAGGCAGACACTGTGCTTGGGGGATCCTGCTTTCTCAAGCCTCAGAAACCCTCTGTGTCGGATGCCCCTGGGAGTGCCAGGATGCGCACACAGGAAAGCTGGCCTGCAAACACATCACCCTCTCTCTCCCCCTTAGCAGGGTTCAGTGCTGCACTTGCAGAGCACCCCCGGAAGTCGGATTACCTGACGGCTCCCCTAAATGCTTTATGCCGACACCTAGTCACAGTCACTGGTATGAGCAATGAGCTGTCCCCAAATGCAGGTACAAACTCAGACAAACCTTTCTCTCCTGTGACACTAATGCTCTGTATACTGTACAAAACCTGTTACATAATCCACTGCCTCACTTGGTACTGCTAAAGCCTTGGGAGTGCCTTGCACCTGGTGTTCTGGGCACTGGAGTTCAAGACACAAACGGATTAGAAATTCCAGGTAACAGCACAGGAATTACCTGAAGTAAAATTAAATAGTTTTAGAGAAAGCAAATTAAAAATTTTGACAATTTAGCATAATCTGAAACAAAATATAAAAACATTCTTGAAATATTTAAGGGATTGATGCAAAGGAAAAAAGAGCCCTGAAAAGATTAGACCCTATGTTAGGCATTAAGAAGAAATTTCTAATACTGACAACATCTAAACACCGGGATAAACCATTAGAAATGAAGATATTTCCATATCAGAACATGATGGGATGGTTTGTCAAGATTGTCTCCAAGGCTACTTTTCATGATTCTACGATACAATGTAAAATTGAAGAATTACATTTCCCATCCCTGCAAATCAGCACTCCCCTCTATGGCAGAAACACCGTGTAACCTGCGGAGTGGGAAATTATCAAAGCTTTTAAACTTTTTTGCTTCCTATATTTAGGGACAAACAAGTTCCCATCATGGATATCAGTCTACTTCCTGCAAATGTCAGGCAAAATGTTGTAAAATCAAACATGCATCCATACAGTCCAGCTATGTACTGAGCAACTCTAATATTCTGCTCTCTGCAGTGCTTGGTTCACTTTTTGATCCCCATGCCCTTTCCTGCCAGAGCCCAGGGACTCTGTCCCTCCCTTCCCTCAGCTCCCACAGGCCTATGGCAGGAGAGTTTTGTTGCAGAGGCACCAGCGTGGCTCTGGGAAAGCCCAGGGCAGCCAAGCACTCCCTTCTCCCTCAGAGATAATGGCACATGTTCAAACAACAACGGGCATCCCTGAAATGAGAGGGAGGGACAAACGGCAAAAGGGCTGATTGATCACAGCACAGCAACCAGGAGGTGGGAGGGATGCAGAGCCAGAACGAGGTCAGACACCTCATTCCGAAGGATGCAACAAGACCAAAGTAGGCCTGAGATAAAGGGTAACAAGGGTCAGACGCACAGCAAGCTGCAATGAGTTAAGGGAAGCAAAAAGAAATTTGTTTTAGTTCTCACCTGTATGGCAGTAAACTGGTGAAACTGCACAGGGAATTCATTGATATTTTCTCACCATGGAAATTTTGTGAGAGTGCAGAAAGAATAAATATGTTCTTTCGCATAAAAACCTGCTGTACTCCTACGTAACTGATTTGTAAAGCCTCACTGAAAAGGCATGAGCTCGGCACACTATTCTCAAAGTGACACACTAAGCTCATGCAGCTCAGAGCAGGAGAGGACTGGGTATTCTGCATCCTCCAGCCCTGATCTTAGACCTGTGGCTGTAAACTAGACCACAGGGCTCTCTAGACCACAGCCTCAGACGAATAAATATTTTCAGAGCTTCTCTTTGCTTTGTTTTGCCTTTCAGTTTCTCACTTTTGCTTCATCTTTCTACATCCAAACTGTTTTCTTCACTTTTTTCTTTGTATCTGGGGCAAAAGAACCTTTTAATCTATTTGCATTTCAGCCTTTAGCTGCTGATTTTGCACTACACTTGGTCTAAATAGAAAACTCTACTAGCAAAATTGCCAACCCTAAATTCAAGAGTCATAACAAAAGCCCCTAAAAACTCAGGAGCATTTTTGTTTTGCTAATGTTCTAATCTTCAATTCGTGCTTTACAACCAAAAGGGCTACAAACATGTCATTTAAAATGAAAGCCGTAATCTTCCTCAATTTACATACATCAGGAAGCAGGCTTTAAAAACAAAAAAAGCTCCATGACTTGAAAACTGAACAGAACATCTCGATAGTTTGCTGTTCTAACAACTGGCTGTAGGTGACCAACTGACCGAAAATAACAGATCAGCAAAGCTAATTTAGATCACTTCCAAACAATTTCCTTTCCCATCTCCTTCCTCTTCCCCAAGTGCTCTTTTAGCTGTATCATAATAAAGGAGCAACATCACCCAAACCATATGGTTCACCTTCCAGAATCAGCGTTTATCTGTCTCTACTGAGGGTGAACAGGGAGAGAACAGGGTAGGACAGGAATCCACAGCTCACAGCTGAGACAAATGGTCTGTCTGCTACCTTATTAGAGCACCAGAGCCTCATTTTGGATGCAAACAAGATTGTGAAATAGAAAGCGAAGGGGGGGTGGGGAAAGACCAAACAAAGCCTGTGATGCTTATCACGTTTCAAGATGGGTGGAGTGCAAAGCCCAGGGCCGGATCAATTACACCTACAAAGCAAGCAAGAAAGGGGAGCAAAACATAAATATTTTGAGTCAGTAGGATGTGGGCTAATTTATCTGATGGCACATGTCCTAACTAAACATTTATACAATTGATAGAATTGAAGAGGACTTGTAGTTTTCATACAAAAATAAAGGAATGCGTGATACTAAAACCTAAAAATAGTACTGGTACAATTACTTATCCAATTTGATTCCTATCTGGTATAAGAAAAATTCACCTTTCCTACTGTTTTTACGCCTCCACAGAACAAACAGCAATTGCTCAAGCTAAAAGTACATCCTGTCATTCTGACATTAAAATTTACAAGTTGGTGGTTTGTCTCTGGAAAGATGAAAGAGACATATTTATATACAATGTAGAGAACAATTTGGCTTTATATATTCACAATTATCGAAGCTGTGGGAGCTGCATGTGCAGGTTTGAGCTGAATGTTCAGTGAAAAAAATGAATGTGGGGGGGAAAGGTGATGCAACAGAGCATCTACCACTGCAATCCAGCACATTGGATATCTACTGCTCCAACACTTCCACATGTAATTCATGATTATATCTACAAAATGGTAAAAGAAAACCCTTTAAAAACCTGCCAGCTAACTACTGTGTACTCACCATTCCATCTCTTTTTAGAATGATGCTCAATGGGTATGTCTGAAATTGCTCAGGGCTCCTGTGTCTCTTTACTCGAGACCTGGTCTTTAATTACTGAAATACCAGTGTCAGATTTGACTGGGTTTCTGTGGAATGACCATGCAACAGTCAAACACACCACAACCTTTCTTTCCCCAACAAACTGTGCGTGACTTCTCCAGACCAACTGATGCTCAAGAACAGTTTCCAGAGCCGGGGTAAGCCGAGGGCTGCGCCCTGCAGATGCTGGACCTCCAGCGGTGTGCTGGCAGCCCCACATTCCTGCACAGGTCTCATGCCACCAGACAGATGCTGCCATTTATCCAGCTGGTCACTCTAAATTATCACCTGGTGTGATTCCGTCACACTAAAAAGAAGTATTTACAAAATTAAACAGGACAATATAAACATTTCTGTATATGTTACCGAGTTAAAAGAGGCCAAAGGATTGATTGAATCCTAAAGTCTGGAGACTGAGGATCCTTATGCTTTATGATCACACCAGAAACTTACAAGAGAATTATCTGCCTTTAAGTCTTTGAAGTTTATCTTACTCCTCAAACTTTTACTAAAGTTCCACTAGGTTCTGACAATTTTCCACTTTGCTGCTTCTGTGATCAGTAGTTCTTTAATGATGTTAGCAGCAGTACATTTCCATCTACTCCATGCAGTTTTCCCTGCTGCTTAAAAAGTTTGGCTGTGTAATGAGCATTTACCAGTACAGTCAGTAACACAGCTGCATAACTGCTGTACTGTCTATTAATACTCCTGAGTAACACAGCACATCTTCAAGGATGATTCCATAATTAGCAATAATACCATCCCTGCCTCACAAAATGGCAAATAAGACAGGACACAATATTGTGTGTGTCTGTATTCATAACTGAATCAGTAACTTCGGGTCATCAGCTGTGAGCTGGTAGAAAAGCGTTTTCCCCTCTCCTTCCTTATTTTGAGGAAATATCTAGGACAGCTGGGACTATTGAAATAATTGCATATATAGTATCATATTTGTATTATATGACAATTTAATATATAATCCAGACTCTTTTAAAAAACAGCTATATCCCTTGGAATTGATCATCTCGCCTTGTAAGATGGGGAACAAAGCACAGGGTAAAGCTATTGACTTTCATTCTCTCCATAGTTATGATACATTATACTATAATAGATAATACACTATTAACACACACACACACACATATAATACAAGTATCAACAGGAGTACCAGAAACTAAACAGGAGCTAAACGGGCTAGGAAGGCCTTCTCATGTCCAAAATTAAATGGAATAAAATTGCTACAAATCACATACAAAGTGAAAAATAATGGGACATCCAAGTTAATTTTGCAGATACAACTCCATTTGTCAAAATTATTTTAGATATGAAGCATAACATTCTAGCGACTATTTTATTTTAAAAAATAAACATCTGCGGCATTTTCATTAAATGAGCGCACAACTCACAACAAAATATTCTTAACACTGACTAACACTATTTTTATTTATTATTTTATTTAACACTATTTTAGAAAATAGAACTCCATGTTCTATAACTTTAATTACTAAATTATAACTTTAATTACACTTTATGTACTCACTTTATTAATTTATGAAAGCAAAATATGGAGCACAATCTTTTAGGCAAAGCAAATAAGGACCAAGTCCTTACGCTAATAATGAACCTATTTTCCCCGCAGCTAAGTGGGAAAACATTTCTAAGCATAGAAAAATAAAAGAAAAAGGAAACCTTTCCTTAAACATGATCACATATTCATCTCCTAAAACAGATTAAAATGCAGTAAGTAAATTGAAGTTACTTAGATTTATTTGCAACCGCATAGTATTAAACACTGACAAGATTCTAAATACTTAAGAGATCCTTGTACATTACCAGGGAACACAGGAAGCTGCTGCTAGCAAGCGACTTCAGTGCTGAGAATAAACCCATAGAATTTAGCTGTTTGCTTTTTAAAACATTGTTTATTGAGAACACTTAATGAGGACTAGGGCTTCAATAGCAAATATTTAACCAAGAGCACAGATTCCCTCACATAAGCACAACTGTCCCAGCCTACTTGGAAGAAACTCATCATGTTTATGAAAGATACGAGATTTAGCTTTCCTTTATTTAACCCAAGCTATTGAAATTTCTTAAGCAAAGGAACCCATACCCCACATCTGTCTCGTCTCCTTTTTGACAGGAACAAGTTTCCAGAAGATCTGGGTACTGCAGTTCTCCTTCACAGAACCGCAGTCCTTCTGTGCAGCCAAAATTCCATCTGGATCAAATGGAGTCCAAACCATTTCAGTACAATTCACACCATGGAAGAAACATCCAACCTTGGCCAATCACACTGGAGTGTTAACCTGGTGTGTCACCCAGAGAGTGTAACAGTGCACGTTCATTGTGCACTGGGTGAGTGCTGCCCACACAGAACGTGAGTGGGGGAAACAGAGATCCGTGGGGCAGGAGGGGTGGCCCCTGTGCAGCGATGCCAGCACGCTCAACAAACACGAGTTATGTGGCCTGCATTTGTAAGGCCAAGCAGAGCTGAGAGAACAGAGTCCCAGGGCTACAGCAGTGCTTTCATCACTGTCATAAAGCAAAACTTTTGGCCTATAACTGCATCTAATCCCAGTGATTATATAGATTATATTATCCTTGCATGTTGTGTTGGCTGTCCAGTGTGGGAGATGGGGCAGGATTCTTTCCTGTGGGCTGTCTTGTTAGAAAGATTAAGTTATGGCCATCCACATAATTTATGCAGAAAATATTTCACACTCCAAACTGTATTTTTAAAAATTCCATCCCACTACTGCTCCTTTTTCCCTCACACGCTGCAGTAGATCCTCCTCCTTTCCTTGGGGCTAACACCATTCAGCTATCCAAAGGAGTTGTACAGCGATTCAGTCTGTAAGATGTAGGTCAGTGACTGAAGAAACTGACATTATTTAGGACAGCACATGAATATTTGACATGTGCACGCAGTTAATCCTGCGTATAAATGCTGCTCTAAACTAAGGCCCAGAGATAAGCAAGATCCTATCCCTCAGTGCTTTATTCGAACATAATTACCAAAACACAAATTCCGTAGGGGGGTAAAGCTGCAATTCCAGAACCAACACCAAGATAATACTGTAACCACTCCACACCTGGTGACAAAGTGCCTCGGAAGGGCTCTGACTGCCAGCAGAGCCAGCCAAGACCTCAGCGAGTGCACTCTGTCTGTCAGGATCTTCTCCTGCCATTACCTAGGGCATATTACTCACTACTGCCCTAATGAAAACTGCCAAGTTAATGAATACAAATAAATAAAAGACTTGTTTTGGTTTTTTAATACGTGAAAATCCCATTTAGCTAACACTGTGAAAACATTCAGCTGTAAGAACCAGAATTAGAAATATATGTAGCTTGACTCTACATTCTAGCTTGCCGCTAACAAAATCTCAAATTCAGTACTGAGGACAGAGGAGTTTTCTGAGGGATTTTGGTTTTGTTTTGTCTGTAGGGTGGGGCGGCTCTTCTACATTTTACAGCTTTTAGAAAAAACCTCACACTGAGACAAAACCACAGTTCTAAATGAAGCTAACTGGCACTTCAGTTGGAAAACTCAAATTAAAGGCTCTGAGTTCAACTACTGGAGAGAGAAGAGGAGGGTTCAAGTAGAGACTAGTTCATAAAGCAACCACATCCTTGTCATTTATCTTTTATGCTAGACAGTTTGCCACTTTGGTGGATCTCAAAAACACTGAAGACAAACGGATTTAAAAACAAACAAAAATCTTGCCAGAAGGATAGGTCAAAAGGGGCCCAGGGTCTAAGCCCTTTTAGATGAAACCAGAGTTTAGTCTTTATCTAGGAAAACACCAGAAAGAATTTCTGCCCTGACCAACCTTTTAGAAATCTCTGCAGAGACTTCCTTTGCTTTGATTTTTGATCTCTCTGTGATCACTAGTTTATTCTTCTTCTTTTTTTTTTTTTTATGCTATATCTGTTATCTAGTAACTTTTACTGCAGGCTCTTCTAGTCATCTGCAGGAGTGTGGTGGTACACAGATGAATTCCACATTTAGAACCTTTATAGGAAAATGGAAATATCCAGATGGATTTTTTTTTTTTGCTTCTGAACTAGCCCGTGAATAATTTCAGAGGCAGGTATAATTGTTTCCACATGCAGACCCCCCCGGCACAACCACAAATTTATGTTTACCATTAAACAAAGATATACGTACAATATTTGTTTATAAATAACCGACAGTAAGGGTAGATTTTACAAGTGGGTGTCAAAGCAGCTTCTAAACAACAACAGCCAAGCGGACGAGACATTCGGAGAGAAGATGCGCGGCCGGGTCCGCGGGGCCGGGCGCGCTGCGGGGGCCGGCGCTGCCCGCGCTCCGCGCCGGGGGCCAGAGAACCGCGGCTCTGCCGGCCCCGCGCTGCCAGCGGCCCCCGCCGCCGGGCCTCTCCAGCACCAACTCTGTCTCGGCGCTGCGGACACCCGGGCACGGCCACTTCCACAACTTGCGCCCCGCCGCCCTCGCAGCCCCCGGCCCGCCGGGAGGAGCCGCCCCGGGCCGTCCGCCCGGCCCCGCCGCGCCCCCGAGGGCGCTCCCCAGCCCCGCGGTGCCACTCACCGACTGCAGGAAGCGGAGGGTCCCCACGTAGTCGCGCTCGGTGTTCAGGATCTCGTTGAGGACGCAGAGGCGGAGGCGCAGCTGGCGGTCGGTGTCCTTGGGGCAGCCGGCGGGCTCGGCCGCGCCGGGGGCGCCGGGCGGCGGCGGCGGCGGCGGCTCCATGGTGGCGGCGCGGGCCGGGCGCTCCGCTCCCCGCTCCCTCAGGAGCCCCCCATGGCCCCCTCGGCCCCGCCTCGCCCGCGGCCGGAGGCGTTACAGAGGCCGGGCGCTGGGCGAAGCCCGGCTGCGGGACATGCCCGGGTAGCGGCGCGGCTCCGCTGAATAGAGCGCGAAGGGAAGTCCCGGTGGCAGGAGGGGGGCGAGGGGAACGGGGGACGGGGCGGGCGCAGGCGGCGGAGCCCGGCCCCGGGGGCCGGCGGAGGGCAGCGGGGCGGGGTGAGAGGGGCGGGAGTGTGGCGTTCGCATCTCCTCCCGCACGCCCTCGCAGCCGTGTGTGCTCCTCACACTCAGCCCCTCACACACACAGCCCCTCACACGCAGCCCCTCACACTCAGCCCCTCACACGCAGCCCCTCACACTCAGAGCCTCACACTCAGCCCCTCACACGCAGCCCCTCACACACGCAGCCCCTCACACACTCAGCCCCTCACACACTCAGCCCCTCATACACGCAGCCCCTCACACACTCAGCCCCTCACACACTCAGCCCCTCACACACTCAGCCCCTCACACACGCAGCCCCTCACACACGCAGCCCCTCACGCACTCAGCCCCTCACGCACTCAGCCCCTCACACACTCAGCCCCTCACACTCAGCCCCTCACACACACCGCCTCGGATCTGCCCTCCCTCACCGCTTCATGCCGTGCGCTGCACATCCCGCACTCCTCGCCCTCTCGCCCCCTTGCCCTTCACAGAGTGTCGTGTTCCCGCACAGCGCGGCCACACAGCCCGGCCGGACCCAGGGCTCACACAGCGCGGCCGAACCCCGGGCTCACACTGCGCGGCCGGACCCCAGACTCACACAGCGCGGTCACACAGCGCGGCCGGACCCCGGGCTCACACAGCGCGGTCACACAGCGCGGCCGGACACCGGGCTCACACAGTGCGGTCACACAGCGCGGCCGGACACCGGGCTCACACAGCGCGGTCACACAGCGCAGGGAATCGCCCCCAGCCCTACAGGCCCTGCTCTGCCCGCCGCTGAGGGGTGGTCACACTGACAGCTCCCTCGTCACACAGGAATGCCCACAGCTCGATGGACACAAACGTGCAGAAATAAGGTCTCACAGACGTCTGTGCCAACAAAGAACAAATACAATAAACATGTTTCATCGCTGTCAATCCAAAATGCAGTAGGTTTAAGCTGGTTGCGATTGTCTGTGCAAAGCATAAGGGCAAGGATGAACAGGGCAAACTGACCACAAAACCAGGCTCAGGGCTGCAATTCAGCACTACTCCCCCATTCCCAGAAAGCTAACCTGGTTCATACCAGAGATTCTCCAGTATGGTTCATCTTGGTTCATCTCTTGGTTCATACTGGTGGAGATTCTCCCAAATATCTTCATTCTCCCATAACAACACTGCCAGGTTTTTTGTCAGACTACAAATACTTTTTTCTTTTTTTAAATAAAGGAAAAAGGTTTGAAGAGGAAAATTTAAAAATGTCAATAATGTGAACTCCTGAGAGGCATAATAATAGTGACATTTATTGGATGTACTACCTTAAAAAGTAAACTCAACAAAACTAAATGTAACAAACAATGTAATAATTGTCATCTTCCCCAGGCTAAACCAAAATACCTCTTGATCTTTTCTTATCTCAACATGGGCTTTTTTTCCTTCTGATTTGACTGATCATCATTCTGATTTTTAAGTTTTTTATTCAGGAGTAAGCGTTGGTAGTGTAACATACCCAATTGTTATTTCAAGGCTTCATGGATATTGCATTTCATGGGATGAAAAAACAGCTCTTGAGTCAAGACAGTTGCAGCAGGCTGCAGGTCTGCAGTGCACAGACAACATCTCGAATGCTTTCAGCCCTAGATGTGGAAACTGTCTTTATTAAGGAGGAGACATGGCGAAACAAAATATTGTCACCTGGGTCAAGGTGTGCAGTGGTCGTGGCTCTCGTGGTACCCTGCAGCAGCTCTTTCTGCATCCTCATCAGCGACAAACGTTCCCCTCACTCCGAGTCAGTCTGAAACACGGTTGTTCGAAAGGGAACGCGTGGGAAAGGTCTTGTCTCCCTGGGTGTCGGGGCTCCGAGGGAAAAGCACCGAGGGGAAGGATCGGGCAGCGGGACTCCGGGCTCTGTGCGGGTCTCAGCGGGCTGAGGAGCGCTCCGGGACACGGACAGGGAAGCAGAATCTCCAGAAGGCGAGATTAGACTCTAAATTCACTGGTTTTCTTTCAAGTTATTTACATTTAACCTTTCGTTTTCTTCTGAAAGTCACTACAGCATTTTCATTTATTTACTCATTTTGTGACCAGTCGATCTCTTTTTTAAAATCATCAAATGGTTTTCTTTCTGTTTGGGGCAAGAGGCAGGAGGCAAGACCTTCTTTTAAAAGATCCTAATTAAATAACAAAGCACCCTGTTAGGAGAAATCACCATCACCAAAGCTACGCCCCCACCCTGTGGCTGAGTGAGAAAGTTGTTAGTTTTAAAGCTGTTAATTTGCCGTCTGTCTCCTGTGTTTTCCTCAAAAATCCTATAAACATTTCATTTCCGTAGCAAGTGCAGAGACGGGAGCCCGTCGGAGCCTAAGTGGGAAGTTACGGGAGCGATGCCTCCGTGGAGGGCGAGTGCCTTTTGTCGCCATGGTGTACAAGCCACGTTGCTCAAAACACTCCTCCAGCTTTAGCGGCAGTATTGAAAGCATTACTGTGTCAGGATTTAAAAGGGATGGTACTTGTGACTGGAAAGAATAAAATGATAAGGAAAAAGGCTTCCATTAACGTTAAAGTCAGATTTTTCACTCCTTTTTAGAAAGTGTTTTCTTTTGGCTGTAGGAAAATTCATTTTGGCAAAGTCCAAATTATTGCAGACATACACATAACCCTTACCTTTGAATGGATATTCTATTGCTTGCCAGTGTGGACTTTTATTTTAAAGAAAAAGAATATGTAAATGGCCAGCAAGCTCTTTCATTATTGAAAGGCTACTCTATGATAACTGACTAAAACTCCACCTGAAAATATCTTCCTTCTAGCTTGTTTTTTCTCTTTGTTTAAATTTTTTATATTTTTAAAAAGGAAGTAGTTTACAATTACTGCTCAGTTTCAAAGAGAATTTTTATTGCCAATATGTGTTTTCAAGTGAGCACTTCAAAAGCAAACAAAATAATTCTGCTACTCTGTAAAATGGTCAGGGAGTCAATTACAAGGAGTCTGACATCAATTACCATGAATTCAAGGTTTTTCATGAGGATGTATTTAATTTACATGTGCTTGTGAGTTGTTTGCAGCTGTAACACTTTAACGTTGTCTCTCTCAGCAGCAGCAAGGTGGTAAGGTCTCCACATGGTATCACAATACCGAAGAAAATAATCATCATTATGTGTTCCTCTGCATACTGGCTGTAGTCAGCCTTGTAGGAGAAAATGTTATTCACTCTTGGCCTGCTGAAGGCTCTAGGAAAGTTGTGTGAGGTGTGATTGGTACCTTATTTGCTGTAAAAATAAGATCTAGAAGTCCTGAGTGATTGCAGAGTTTGTCATTTTATAGTGCTCTACCCTTTAGACTCAGCAAGAAAGACCTGATAGACCACACACTTGACTTTCCCCCACATCTTTCTTCTCCTTTAACCACTGCTGTTCCTTTCTAAACAGCACTATCTGTTCATCAGTCCTCCCAAAAGCATACTGTTCTGAACTTTGATAAGTTAATAGATGTTTTTTCTGCTACCTTCAGGAAATTTTGAAGCAAATCCCTATTTCTGGCTTATATGAGAATTGCTGCTCCTGCATAGTTTCAAAGCGACTTGATGACTAAGGCAAATGTGGGAGTGCATTACATATTCTGCATGACCCTTTGTCTGTGAAGACAGTGTATACATGCTTTATATCACCAATTCCCTACACTTATTTGTTTTTGTGGTGCTAAATAAATTCCAGCCTCTCACGCTCTGATTTACAAAAATGTTTATACGGCTTTTCAGTAGAAGTCAGCACACCACAATTTCACAGTTTATTGAAGCTCTCTGTGGTGAAGAGGACAGTAAGAAATATCAGGTACACCTAGGAGGGAAGGTGTCTGAACTTTCCTGTCCTGTATTGATCTCCACTTGGTCTCTGTGGGCATGTCCACACAGCTGTGTTAAGACACTGACCTGCAGAGCCTTGTTGCTGCCGTGCCCGGGGAGCTGTCTGCCGTGCCCGGGGAGCTGTCTGCCGTGCCCGGGGAGCTGTCTGCCCCTCTGGCTGAAGATGGCTCTCAAACAGGCTGCCTATGGCAAAGATCTCCCAGAGAAGCTTTGCCTGGAGCTGCACAGCAGCCAGGAAAGCTGCAGTAAGGCAGGCCAGCAGAGAGGGACTGCTCCTGTGAGCGCAGGTGCCCTGGTTCCAGACTGGGCACACAGTGTCCATGGGGCACCCTAAATTTACCAGTTCAGTTCAGCCCAGTTCAGCTTCAGTCACAGCCCTTTTCCCTAAACACTACAGAAGTACCCAAAGACTAATGGGAAATCATAAGCTGGTTGAAATGTGGTCCCAAAACAAATGTGGCACTCAAGCCTTGCGTGTGACATATCTGGCTCAAGGTAGCTGAAGAATTTCCTGATCTAGAGGCTGTGTCTGGACCATTGTTTTATTAGCCAACAATGGGCCTATTTCCCATTGAATCCTCCTTTGACACACATTTAGGTGTTTGGTTTTTCCAGGATCCTTTAGCAGTTTGTTCCACATTTAATGATTACTATATGAAAAAAAAAATCCTTTTGCTTTAGACCTGATAATTTTCTTGGTTGCATCTTAACTTCATTACTTCAAAAAACAGAGCTCAGTCATTGTCTATGCCTTACTCATCACTTAAAGATCTTGCAGACCTTTAGTTTATTTCCTCTCAGTGCTTTCCACACCAAATTAAAATGCTCTATTAGACTCTCCTCATACTGAAGCCATTTTGCATGGCTAACCATCTTTCTTGCACTTCCATGTACTTATAGGAGCTCTGCTATACGCTTTGAGAGACAGCAGTAAAAGGTTTGTGTGAGATATTGAAGAAGTCTGTGTGCCAGGCACCTGTTCAGGATACAGCGATGGTCTGTGTGCTGCTTCCACTGAGGGTCTAAAATGCTGCTGCTGAGCAGAGAATAAACCCTGACTGCAGCACCTGTTTATTGAATGGCAGCAGCTGATTTAAATTCCAACATTGCATCTGTAGATACACAGAGTAATTCTAGAAGCTTCAGTCAAAATGGTGTCGTTAATAGAGGCTTCCATGTGCGTGGTTAAATTCAGGTTCTGGGCTCTGTGCAGCGGACACGAATCACTTTTCACCTGCCCCTATGTAATTCATTGCAGATAATTGATTTTGCTAAAGCCACTGCTGATTTATTCTAGCTAAGAAATAATCCCTTTGATTTCTACAAATGATTAAACTTCAAGCAAGATATATGGAGGTAGTTTGCAGTGAGCTTTGCAGAAATAATTTCTGAGCTTCCCACTCTTCAGGAACCTAGACTGCCAGTGGAGCATTTGCATTTCTCTTTTTAACATCAGCCTAAAAATAGGTGTAAGATAAAGATGCTCAGGTAACTTGACAGCAAAGTGACTTGGAACAAACAGAGACTTAGAGTGAGTATGGTGAACAAAGAAAAAGAATTGCTAGGAAGGGTTGGATGGAATTCTCTGTGATTAGACGATAATACAATACACACATTTAGTTAAACTCTGAAAGCGCTTAATTAGACACGTGGCGTGTGGTAGAAGGACATAAGAATCACGTCCATTTGAACACAGGAAGCTGAGATGGAAACATCTGAAGTGGCTGCCCAAGAATACTGAGAATATGTGTAAAACAGCCCCAGCTCAAAGGGGCTCCCGTGATGTCAGAGGAGTTTCCAGCCAGCAACGCAGGTTTCACCTGTGGGGCTTTTAGGCCACTGTCAGTGCGACCGGACAGCAGTGCCCAAGGCTTGTGCGTGGCCTCCCTCCTTATCTGACAACTCTAATGTCCCAGAGAAAACTGAAGGTTAACACCACCTCATGACAAAAAAAAGACTGGGGAAGAAGCGTGTGTTATTTCATACATTCTGTAGTCAAGTCAAAACATTCAGTTTTGGAAGACACTCTGGGAGAAGGCTATTTGCTATTACTCACTCCTCTGATACCTCTTTTCTTTCCACGGTCTGATTCACTTCTTTTATCATATTTCCCATCTTTTGCTCTTCCTCAATTATACCCACCTACTTAAAACTAATCACGTACTAAAAAGTGCATAATTAGATTTTCATTATATTCTTTCCTGACATCATTTTTGATTATGTAATTAAGGGTTCTCACTGAGCTCTTGAACTGGGAGAAGATTTTTGGTTTAATTAATCAAATGGTCCTTCTCAATTCAGGGTATTTTTAAGCAGTTTTGTTTTTAAGTCAGGTGGAGAAAGTGTTTCTATTATTCCTGACATAATGCTATATGATCTGATCTTTACCCTCTAAAGCCAACAGTGGAGAGGCATTGCCTTGACAGCAGGCTCAGGTATATTTATCTAAAGAAAAGAAGATGCATCAAGCTTCAATATGCTTGAAGTAGGATGACTTTTTTAATTTTGAAAATTCTTTTTTTCTTTTGCAAATTGGAAGATTATCAGATTTTCATTAAATAGTCAATTAAACTTGGGTTGTTCCAAGTGATTTTTTTCCCATATGAGACCATTTACAAGTTTGCAACTCCTTACATTTTTTTCTGACAAATTAACATTCTTACAAAATTTATTCTTTTGGGGAAGTACTAAAAAGGCTGCTGGAAGCTTTGCAGATTGCAGGCAAACAAGTGTTTGCCCTGAACTAACACAATCAAGCAAAGGTTCATTGTCTGTATTTTGTTCTCTGTAAGTACATGAAATAAAAGTAACATGAACAATAGTGCTTGTTTTTGTTATAAATTGCTTTTTCCTGACTGCATTTGCATTATTTCCTCTGCCAGTACATCGAACAGGAAAAGCCATCTACCTCTGTGTCAGCACGAGCAATGTATAGAAATTGTAATGATGAGGTGGAGGCTGGAATTATGGGGCTGGCTCAAAACTCACGGTGTTCTCACTGCTAAAGCTGGAAAGAATCTTCTGCGTGGAACAGAGAGTTGAAGATCAGAGAAAAAATGTTTTATGGCACATAAATACACGTGGAATACATGGCATCCATCCATCTGCTCTTCTTTCCTTTCCTCCAGTTCTATTCTCTGCTTTTCCCGACGCACCTCAGTGGTGCTGAAGGTGCTGAAGGTTTTGGGACGAGGGGCTGGCACTAGCTCAGAAGGTGTAAAAGGTTTTTGGGGTGAGGCGCTGGCACTAGCTCAGAAGGTGCAGAAGGTTTTGGGGCGAGGAAGGGGCTGGCACAGCTCAGAAGGTGCAGAAGGTTTTGGGGTTAGGGGCTGGCACAGCTCAGAAGGTGCGGAGGGTTTTGGGGCGAGGAAGGGGCTGGCACAGCTCAGAAGGTGTAAAAGGTTTTTGGGGTGAGGCGCTGGCACTAGCTCAGAAGGTGCAGAAGGTTTTGGGGCGAGGAAGGGGCTGGCACAGCTCAGAAGGTGCGGAAGGTTTTGGGGTTCGGGGCTGGCACAGCTCAGTGTGTCACCTGCTGCCTTTCAGCCGTAAGTGCTGAGGGGTTCGGGGATTCTGCTCACCCAGCAGCAGAGCAGCCCTGAGGGAATGAGCGGGCTGGGGCCACTCCCTGTGCTGGAGGAGGAAAGGGAGGGAACAGCACACAACGTGCTGCTGCATCTCCTGTGCCTTTGACACCAGAGTTCCAAGGGCAGCTGTACAGAGATCTAACTTCTGGCATTTATCATCTGCACCTGCAATTTAGGTCAGATTTATTTTAAATACTGCACTATATGAGTAAACTCACATGCATTTGTGAGATGATACATGAATTCTTCTCCACTAAATACTAAGAGTGATGGAGGTCTGCATTTGATAAACTAAAGATCTTTTCTAAGGATGGGCTGAGTCAGTTTGATATCACATCAGCACGAAATAGAGAGCATAGTCATAATACATAATTTTGCCACTTATAGGCTCCCTGTGCATCTTGTATCCAGTATAAAACTCTCTCCACGGTTAATGTAGTGTACATATTTTGTATCTATAATGCTGAATTCATGTAACTGGGAAACATTTAGTCCTCTGTGTAGCTTGGACTGTGTTTTTATAGTTGAACTTGAGTTAACTGAAGTGTGAGCTACCCTTTTTTCCCTTTCGACGTTGCTGCATGTTTTCACCACTTCCTTTGTGATACTGTGGTGAACAGGATCAGGAACTGATCAGCTGATCCAGCTCAAATTAACTGGAAGGCAAACAAACAAAAGGTCCTTTTTTAAGTCAGATTTGCTCCCTGACAGGCTCAGTGTGCACCCCCCAGGAGCTACTGCTGGCATGAGAGGAAGTGCTCACCCTGATGGGCTGGGAGAAGGATGGGATGCCTCTGTTGGCAGTAACTCACCTGCAGATCAGTTTAATGCCATTTGTGAAACTACAGCCTTGCACAACTGCCTGCATCAACACTTGATGCTGTCTTTGGAATGATAACCACTTGTATAAAGTCAGTGCAGTGAGCTGCCAGGACAGGAGGAGAAAGACGTTCCAAGAAATCATCACCAGCTCTAACAGAATACTAATCTACTACAGCAGTCCCACCAGGGATGGGGAATCGGATTTTTTGTACTATTGATATTTTCAAAACAAGTTTTTTCTTTTTCTCTGGTTGATTTTGTGCAGAAAAATTAGAAGTAAGTGCAATAAAAATACCATTAAACTGACGGTGTCACGCGTGAAATCACAGAACACTTTGATTTGAACTTCAGTGTAAATGCTGAGCAAGTCTTTACAGGAAGACACTGGTGACAGAGTTAGGAGGAGGGTCACGTGCTTTGCCATGCAAGATGGAACTGTAGGCTCAGTGCTATGCTGGGGTTGCTTTTTAGGGGAAAAAGAAAAGATAACTTGATAGAGAATGCTTTGTTTAAACAAAAACTACTTACCACAGTCATAGGTATCCGTCTCTGGTCTGCACAATGTTTGGCTTTTATAGCTCATAGGGTCGCCCTAGTGTGAGGCGAGTGTAAAGTGTGCAGGGTTAAGCAGAATGCTCTTCCCCATTCTCAGCATGCTTTGAACTGGATTGTGCAGTCAGTTTTACAGCTTTACATCCATTGCTGATGTCCGTGATGTTTCATTAATCAATAGTCGCAAGTGCTCAAATGGACCTCCACAATTCAGACTTTTCTGGGAGTCCTTGGAGACTTCTGACAGCAGCCCAGAGCTCCGTCAGTCCCTGAGGAAGGTGGGAAATGTCTTTTATGCTTGCTCTCTCCCAAGCACAAGGAGAGAGAACAGCTCTTTAGAAGTGTGCAGACAAAATCTTCTCTTGGCGTGGCTGATGCTCTGGACATGGCTTGCACTAGGCCTGTATTGTCACCATTCCAGCACCAAAGTCCCACCTTTCCTGCTCCTCCAGAGGGGTGGGAGCAGTGGTCTGTGTGTGAAGCGTGGGCTGGATCTCTGTTTGGTACCCAGCAGGGCAGCCAAGCAGGCTCGTGTGAGTGCTCACAAAAAAGGGCAGCTGAGCTCACTGGCAGTGCCCACTCCCCGAAGGGTGCAGGGGCTGGGTTAGTAATTCTGAGTCTTCACATTTCACTGCAATGATGACAGAGAAATTATTTTTCCATTCTACTGGCTGAACAAATTACAGAGCCATTTCAGTTTCAAATTGAACATGCCTTAGAACACCAGAGCAGGACAGTTAACAGGTTCTTTCTCTGTGTCAGTTCAGCACGTTGCAACTCAGTTTTTGTACCTTTGTTTTTTGTAACTTTCCTTAAAATGGTGGCTGGGACTTGAGTGATGAAGTACAGAGACAAAGGGAAACTAGAGCACTAAAACAGTGGTTTTGGAAAGAAGGTCAAAAGATATAATATAAAGATAAGACAGAGATGCTCAAGAAGATTGTGGAAAAGTTTCCATTGACAACAGCATAGAAAAATAATTTTGCACTTTATAAACTGAAACCAGTCTGAAGGGAGAGAGAAAGGGTATATTCCATAGCCCCAGTTTCTACACACACTCTTTAGTTTGTTAATATGTTTCTTCTGATCCAGTAACATTTAGTCTCGTAAAGCATTTGGGAAATACTGCAAGGTCAAAGAAAACAAAGCTTAAATAAAATAAGAGCGACTGGATAGCTCACTGGACCAGTTGGGTTATGCATGTTCATTCCAGTCCAATAGGAAGAAGATACAATCAGCAAAGCCAAAACAAAGCTCCCTTTGTCTCAATGAAGATTCCTCTAAAGAATACCTAACTGCAACTCAAGAATAAATGAGTTCAGTAATGAGCAGAGAGAGGAAGGCTTTCCTGCTGAGAGGAAAGGAAACAAGGCTCCTTAAATCTGAATCAAGGAGCCAAGGAAGCGGCTTTGTGAAAGACATGAAGAGTTCTGCACATACATGAATAAGGTCTATACTGTATGGTGAAGCCAGGGACATTTCTTTATGACACGCTGAGTTTCTTACAAGAAATGATGAGACATAAAGAACAGATCAAAGGTCAGAGAGAAGGTCATTTATCATTTTAATCCCTCATAGAGCTACTCATATTTCCTGACTGAAGTTATACTGATAGAAACCCTCTACAATTGAAAACCAGGATCTTCAGTAGCTCAGTATTCTGTTTCCTTTGTTTTTACTGAATACGAGGTTTCTGTCAACAAAATCTGCCTCATTATACACCTACCTTGGTGTAAAGCAGAGTGCTGTGCAGAGCAGGCTGTTCTGTGCACAGATACCACCTGGAACAGCCAGTTCTGTGCCATTCAGATACACACAGCTCTAACTAGCACTTGCTTGTGTGACAAGTAAAGTCTCATTATCACCTCTCAGACAGGAAATTTGAAAGTGAGTGATTATCCAGCCCCGGGTCTTCCACCTCTCCAGCACCTCAGGGTGTGGGAACTGCTCAATTGCATTTGCATCTTTCCAAACAATTACACTTCTCACTCTGCAGGCAGAAGCAGGAGTTGGCAAAAATATTTTTCCCAACCGCTCCCTCACTCTGGCTGCTATCTTTTAAAAATAAATACACTTTTTGTTGTTTTCAAAACATGTTGTTTCTAATGTTTCTCTGTATTTAGGTAATTGCAGACATTTGTGGCCTAGATATGGTTCTAAACACTGTAAAAGGAAAATAGTTTGAAATTTTCAAGCCTGACTATGTTAAGCTCTTCAAATGACTGTGTTTAGGGCTGCTGCTCATGAGAAACACACACTGCTGCCAGTGAGAGCAGTGCTTGTTCAGTAATACGTGCCATGAAGGCAATCATATTTGAATATGATTTGAAGACTTTGATTTAAAGTCTGGTCTTCAGATTCTATTGCACCCCTGGCTGTCTGAACACTGTTACATTCCTAAACCATCCTCTTACGGTTGAGTATTATTTGTTATCACGACAAGGAATAGAGGCTGAAGTTCAGCATTGAAGGGTCTGTGTCTGCTTCTGTCCAGCACAGAATCTGTGATTTATTGCAATACTTTCATGTGAGTCTGGTACCACAGCTGACCTCAGCATTGGCTCCTTCTGCCAGGACAAGTGAAAAAAACAAATTTCTGACTTAGTTTTGATTGAAAGGTGGGATTTTAACAAAACTATTCTGTGGGATAATGTCTGCTGTCTTTGGACAGGCTGCCAATCCTTTGAAATGTGAAAAATATGAAAACTGCAGATTTGGGGTACAGCCAAAGTATGTATTTCAGATATTTTATAAGAAAGTTCAAGTTCTCTTGTGAGAGAGAACTGCAAATCTGATCTGCCCTGATGGCTTTATAAGGAAAGAAGAATTTAATTTGTATTTACTTAAAATTGTATAAATCTCACATATTCCAAATACTCCTGTTATCCTTTGTAGCTTACTCCAAGGTAAAATACTGGGCTAAAAGGTAAATCCCAGCAGCGAGCAGAAGAGCTGCAGTCAGGTGTGAGAGCCGGGCGGGGGCTGGCAGTGGTGCAGGGCTGGCAGTGGTGCAGGGCTGGCAGTGGTGCAGGGCTGGCAGTGGTGCAGAGTTGGCAGAGGTGCAGGGCTGGCGGTGGTGCAGGGCTGGCAGTGGTGCAGAGTTGGCAGAGGTGCAGGGCTGGCAGTGGTGCAGGGCTGGCAGTGGTGCAGGGCTGGCAGAGGTGCAGGGGCCGCCTGCAGCAGCTCCTGCCTGGCCTGGCCCAGCTCGGGGGACAAGCAGCTGCAGTTCCTCTCCTGCCAAGTGATTTTTCTTTTCATCTCATGACATTGCACGGTGCTGTTTGGATATATTGTCTGCCCCTTTTCCCATTACGCAGCTTCTCAGGACAGGAGGGCCAGTTCTGTGCCAGGCTGCTGGCAGTAAGATGGTCAGAAGACACAGAAGGTCCGAGTCTGGGATTTGAAGAAAATAGTGGGAATGAAAGGGAGAGCACTGTCTATAAACATCATGGTGAAATGTCTTGCTAATACCACATGAATACTTGTATAATTACTCTTTAAATAGTTACCTCAGTTACACTGCTAGCAGTGGGACAACACTTTACTATGTGGCATTATTGATTTTAGGGCATGCAGTGCTCAACTGGAAAAAATTAGAGAGCTGACTGAGATAGTGGATCAAATGAGGACCCCCCTGGGAAATCCACGAATAAGTACATTTCTGGACAGCAGGAAGAGTGGCTGGAAGCCAGGCAGGATAAATAGAATCAGTCCTGAAGGAAATGATTAAAAACGGGTAGAAGAAGGGAAAAGAAGTTTTATGCTAATGCTGGACTGGGAACTAAGCTACACTACAGACCAGTGCTGGTTTTCCAAGAATTTTCCTGTCCATTCTGCATCTATTTTTAGAGTGTGGTTTCCTTCCTAAAGCAAGCTATGTAGCAACATGCCAGTGGGAAAGTGCTGCGAGGTTAGTCCTGTCAGTCAGCACAGAACACCTGGCCTCTGGGCAGAAATCCAGAGATGCTTCTTGCCAAGGAAGTAGCTTGTACAAACTGTGAACTCTGTCCACCTGCTAGGCATTGTTTGCTCGCGATTTATGTCTCGCACTACAGACGTATTTGCCACAATGAGCTATTTCTAGCAGTTTAATAGTAATTCCTGTAATTGGCACTGAATCCACTGGCAAACACAGGCATGCAGATGATGTATGTATTTCTTCCCCCTCGGTCTGCCTTCTCTCCCACTGGAAAGGCTTGCTTTCTTTGTTTGCCTGCAGCCAGTGACACACACATGCAGCTCTGCTCTGCAGCACGGTGCTGTGCTCAGCAGCAGCATTGCACTGGGCCACGATGCTTTTGAATTAGCCAAATAACTCACGTTCTTCCCTCAGAAAAATAGCTGCTGTGATCTTAACATATTTTGAGGAAAAGAATATTTGAAAATATGAATGATATCAACCCCATTATTCTTTCACTGGTCGAGTTACACAGTGATGTCAGTGTGGGGAGAGTCCTGTGTGCTGAGCGGGCAGAATTAGACATTAGAACTGTTTGTCTCTGGTGATTGGGACGTTCTGTGGCCTGGGACACCCCGAGGCATCATGCCACATGCTGGGAAGCCCACGTGCATCTGGTGCTCAGGTGAGAGGAGCCTTGGCTATAACCAAAGTTCACCCAGGAGAGCGTGCCATCCACCAGCTCCGTGTTCATCTGCCCCGGCAGTCACAGCTCACTGTAACTGTGGCCTGCTACTGACAGGGCTCTTTGGAACCCAAACCAGGACCTCAGTGCAGCCCTGCACCAAGGAATTCAGATGCTACTCTGTGATTTCAAAAACAGGGGCTTTGCCTGATGGATTTTTTTTTTTTTTAAATCTCTGTTAAACTGTCTGTTCATTCTATTTTCTAAAAACTAGCCTGTACCCATTTGCTTCTCCCCTGAGAACTAATCCTGTCCCACAATAAAAACCCGAAAATCAGAACTGATAATTTGCCTGACAATACGTGAAGAGCTCTGCTGCTTAATTAGTTCTGCAATCCTGCTGACAGTAATTACAGCCTCCTTTTGTGTCAATAACTAAGTCAGCAACTCTCAAAAAAGATTCAGGGCCTTATTTGTCTTTTAGTTATGTCACTTGTGCATCACTGTAATTTCAGTGATAACAGTAGAATTATCCTGAATGTGCCGCAGTGTAAGGGAAAGGAGAATCACATGCCAGACTCGTACATTGGGGGTTGGGTTTGCAGTCACATTTCTGATTGGGAGCATATTTAGAAAGCAGGTGTCTAAAAATACAAGCACTGGTCAATCTTCCCTGGGAAATAATACTAAACTAATGTTTTGCACAGGTATTTGGAGCCTTTGTTAGTGGTTTTGGGGACAAAAATTGCAGTTATTAACAAAGAGTCAAGAGTCCTGCTGTTTGGAAAAAAGGAAGCAAAACTACAATCTAGAGAATCGAATGTGCTTCGGTATTCTCCATTAGATGTGGCTATCTGAATTTGAAGGAGACTTTTGTGGAACTTCATGGAAGAGACGGCTGTGTGCGGTGATGGTTAATAGAGTGAGGAGGGTGTTGCAGTAAATTTGGATTATTGCCACAGAGCGTGCTGGCTTTGGAGCCCAGAACTGCATTTCGGCTGTGAGGTGCTTTACCACCTAGGCAAAGGGTAAAGGAAGAAGATATAACTTGGAATAAGGTTAATAATTTCTAAGGGTTAATTTCTGTGACTGAAAATTTAAATTTTAGTGGGTCCTCATTAACGTACAACTTTGGCTTTTTCACATTGGCTCCCTCTCCATGGCTCGTTACAGGACCCTGTGAGAGTTAACAGCAGTAACGCGAACGATGAGATACTAAGGTTAGAAGCATTTTAAAACCGAGTATTCCACCAAGGCCACTTCCCGGACAGCAACTCACGGCCGCATCCCCTCAGCCTCGAACCCGCCCTCAGCCTCGGACCCGCCTCAGCGTCGGACCCGCCCTCAGCCTCGGCCCCGCCCTCAGCCTCGGCCCCGCCTCAGCCTCGGCCCCGCCCCTCACCCCGCTGTCACCACGCCCATTTCCACGCCCTTTGCCCACCCTTTTCCCCGCCTTCTGCCCCGCCCTTTGCCCCGCCCTTTGCCCCGCCCTTTGCCCGCCCTCTTCCCCGCCTTCTGCCCCGCCTTCTGCCCCGCCTTCTGCCCCGCCTTCTGCCCCGCCCTTTGCCCCGCCTCCTGCCCCGCCCTTTGCCCCGCCTTCTGCCCCGCCTTCTGCCCCTCTCTTTGCCCCGCCTTGTGCCCCGCCTTGTGCCCCTGTCGAGTCACGTGACGGTGCCATCATGGCGGCGCCGTGGCGGCGGCGCGGCCGCTGAGGGAGGCGCGGCCCTTCCGGGTGGTGCCGCGGGCCCCGAGTGCCCGCCCGGCTCTTGCTCCCGGCCTCGTCATGCAGCCCCCGGCTCGCGAGCAGGACGCCCGCACTAAGAGCATGTTCGTGTCGCGGGCGCTGGAGAAGATCCTGGCCGAGAAGGAAGCGAAGCGGCCCCCGCACGGGCAGCTGCGGACAGCCTGCCAGGTGGCGCTGGGTGAGTCGGCCCGGCCCGGCCCGGCCCGCACGGGGCACGGGGACGCGGCGGTGGAAGGGGCCCAGCCCTCCGGCACATCTCCCCGCCTGCAGGGTGCGGGGGATCCTGTCGGGACCCTGGAGCGCAGGGGGAGTCCTCTCTCCAGGGCAGGACATGTAAATAGGAGGGGAAAGCCCTCAAATACCTGTTTTATTAAGATCTGGTCTCGGTGTGAAACAGGAGGGACTTGGTCTTAACGTTTTGGTTTTGAGAAAATGAACTGTAGCTTTTAGACTAGGAAACAAGAGTTTTTAAGGCCCTCAATTGCGGAGTCCCAGAGCTTGTCGGTGTGTTAAATCTGACCTCTAATCTCCAGGTCGGGTTCGGACTGGCTAAGGACTGTTGGCGCTGTGGCCAAGTACACATAACATCTGTGATGTTTTCAGAGCTGAAAGTGCTTTTTGTGAATTTGGTGAACTGGTCCTGAAATCTGCAAGTACAAGCTTATATCAGGGTCTCTGTGTTAAAGTTCTGACAACATACGGTGCGTTGCAGAGGGGGAAAGATCGGCCGAGCAGAATAGTGGAGCTCTGCAGCTGCAGTTCTCTGTGACCCTTTCTTAATTTGCAAAAGTGACACCTCTCTTTCAGTTTTGTTTGCTTCCCATCAATATTTTCCTTTGAATTGGGAACATTTAGTGTATCCAAGACAGAAAAAAAGACAAGTTGGGTACGTAAGGAGGCTGGGCAGGTGCAAGTTCTGTCCCAGGCAGAGTGAGATTGAGCTTAAAGAAATGCTGTCATTTTTATATTCCTCCCTGCAGTCTTTACTGCCAGGAGATCTGTAGGAGCTGCCTGTAGTGGCAGTATATCCGGAGAAGGGCAACCAGATAGAAGGGTATTTTAATTGTTATTTAAAGTTGGCATTGTGAGCAAGAGAGTAACACAGGAGAGAGCCCCAGCAGCTGGAGACTGCCTTTCCTAATGAATTCCTTTTCCTGATCTCTTCCCCAACTGCCCCCACGTGCCCCGAACCCATTTACAGGGCTGAGAACCTGTTTTGCTGCTATGTAAATACATTTAGAGGTTGGGAAAGGGAACTTCCTTGTCAGGTGCCCGGTGGAGATCTGTGTTGCTGAGGCGTTGCAGTCGGTGATTTTGGGAGCAGGGTTGTGCAATAGCCCCCCTGGCCCCTGCTCCCTGGGCTCTGCCATTGCCATGCCTGCGTGCTCTGGGGCACACTGTGCTGGAGGGGAGATAATGCTTGTGGTGGTGGACATTTCTGCCCGAAACTTGCTGTGAGAGGGAGTCCATGGGCTTTCCTGGACTAAAGCAGAGGTCAGCACAGAGAGAGAACCTGTTGACCAACTGCTGGGGGCCTGGGTGACTGTATGGGAGGATCTCTGTTACATCTGGTGAATATTATTTGATCATTTTAGGTTGCCAACAGGAATGGGGTTTCTTTTATTTACATGTGATTTTTTCCCCCAAACTTTATTCTGTTTTGATTAAGCCTTTTTTTTTCTCTTGTCGAGTGAAAAAGTTTTATTTCCATATACTTAATTGTAATTAAGCTTATATTTTGTATTTACTAAGACTATGATGTCAATTTAAACGTGTCAACTTAACGTTCAAGCTCTGTGCAATAGTAAATATGTGAGGAAATGTGGGAAGAATGTTACTTCAGTCTGAAGAATTCAGGCCAAACTTTGTAACCTACACAAACTGTTGTGGATGATAGTAGCTTCATTGTTGTGAATAGTAATAAAAAGTCCAGTTAACTCTGAATAAAAGTAGTTCAGTTTGGAAGAAATGCAGTCATTGTGTCAGCTGTTGTCTGCTGCACTTTTCTCCAAGTTACACTTTGAATAATGAGAAAGAAGTTTCTAACTGTGAGAACGATGCTCTTGTTTTCTTTCATGAGTTCTGTATTGATTTGTACATGTAACTCCTGAGAATCTGAGTAAATTACTGCTGAATATTGCTGTTTCTCTTGTGTAGAAAGTATAGATATTTTTTAATTCTAATTTTAATCTGCTTTAATTGTTCTAAAATTAAACTCTTCTTACTCTTTTTTCCCTGTTCAGTCCTTTCACTGGACTAATACTGATCAGTTTTGGACTGCAGACTGCACATGACCTTGTAGAAATCTGAGGTAACACAGGTGTAAGTAGGGCAGAAACACAAGAAGTGTGGAGGAAAAGGAACAAAACCATTTTACAGTGGTGTTTTTTTGAGGTTTTGGGGTATTTTGCCTCTTTCCACCCCCTCCTTTGAAATACACAGCGTTAATGTTAAGTAAGCAGAGTTTGAATAGATTCCTTCATTCAGTCTCTTGCTTCATCAGTGTGTGTAACGGTTGTCTCCTGTCCCCTGTAGTTGTGGTGCCAGTAAACCCCAGGAGAAACTGGGAGAAACTGGAGGGTTTTAAACAGAGAAGCTCTTTTGCTCTGCTTTAGAAAACTGTGTTTTAAAGAAAACTTGTTTTCAGCAGACCGTTTTGTTGTATAAAATAGTTGTTTAATAAGCATTTACATTTACATGAAGCTGCAGGTACCCATGACTCTTAGTAAATCTACTGAAATTGTCCTGACAATTTGCAGTGGAAAACTGACAGTCTGTGTCACAGCAGTTTGTATTAGACTAATGCTAACTGTGCACCTGGGTCACTCACATAAACTATTACTCCTGCCCTACTGGGGCTGTCTGCAATGACATTCTGTGCAGCCACCCAGCTTCTGCGCCTTCTTGGATAGCCTGGGCAGCTCCACAAACATATCTTCAAGCTTTGTAAACAACAGAATTTGTTCAGCTGCCTTGTTAACGAGTTAGAATCTTTTCAACCGTGCCTTCACTTCGGAATGTGGCTGAGTGTTTAGGAAGTCTCTGTGTGTAAGTGACAAATGTCCAAACTACCTTGTGCTTGTCAGTCTGGCCCCTTGGCCGGTGTGTCAGGGAGCCCTGGGGCAGGGAGCAGGAGGCTGTGGTTTCCCGGAGGGCTCTGCACAGCCGGCTGTGATCGATGCCCGCTGGGGTTGGGCAATGCTCGGCTCTGCCGGGCTGGGGGAGGGAGCTGGGGCTGCTCCTCCGCGTGTTTGTGTTGGCGCTGCTGCTGTGCGAGGGCACAGCCGTGTCCCGCTGCCAGCACAGGCCGTTTTCTGCACAGGAGATCCCTTGCTGCCACTGACACCCGCCTGGCTCCACGGCCACAGAGCAGGCAGCGAGCTGCAGGCAGACAACAAGTGTCCTCTGTTTTAATGTGTAGTTTTTAATACAAGTGAACTGAACCCATCCATCTGCCACAGAAAGGCAGCTGCTCAGTGTGAGCTTCATCCTGCTTTTATGGCCAGAAGCTCTGGAAGAAATTGCTGCAAGGCCGTTCTTGTTCCAGTTCTGTTGCGTGGTAGGAATGCTGCAGGGGCTGAAGATGTGTCTGGCTGGAGGAGATGCCGTGGGAGAGACAGGGAGCTCTGGTGCCTAAAGCACCAGCTGGGGGGTCAGCATTGTGCTGGAGTGACCAGATTTTGACCAAATGGGGACTGTTCTGTAGCTGTGGAAGGGAGTTGAGCTGTGCCCCTTACTCCTGTGGCTGCAGGAGCACAGGACCAGTGGCGGGTGGTTTCTGGAAGCTGCCAGTGTCTGCTTAGGGCCTGGCAAGCTGTTGCTGGCACCAGACTTCAATTAGGCAACTATTTCTGTTTCACTCACTTGTGATGGTCAGACCACCAAATGTGTGCTTCAGACATGGAGGTTTTCAGAGTGTTCTGATGCAATCAGCAGAAGTGTGCCTGTAGCTTCCTTTTGTCCTTTCATTTATTCTTTTCTGCCAGCATTATCTATGGCATAGTCTTCTGTTGTGGTGAAGACGTTTTTATGTGGTTTTAGAAAAGCTTTTATTATAATAAAATTGTGGGGAACTTGGTCAGGCCTTGGTTAGATATTTGTGTACTTCTGAGAGTTAGACTGTTGTTGCTCTAGTATGGGATGCTATTCTGGCATTATTTTCTGGTGCAAGATCTGGCAAGTGACAGCTGTTCTTTAGGGCCGCTGGATGCGGAGGGGTGTGCTGGGCTTGAGGAGAGCTGGGAACACCCAGGACTCTCCCATTTTCCCGGTGTCCGTGGCTGACTGTGGGGTGGATAACACTGCCTCAGCCGTGGAGCACGATTAGGTGCCCTGAGAACTGGGGGATCTCAGACTGATGCTCATTAATGAGCACATATGGCTGAGAGAACAGCAATCCTGGATGGAGCTTATCACTCACACCTGTAGTTACACAGGTTTTCACTAGGTTCTGCTTCAATTTTCTCTATCCAGTGTGGGTAGTAGTTTTACAAAATCGGTACACGCTGTGAGGATTAATTCCTGTGCCATTCCCTGACAAGCAGGCCTGTACAAAACCCTCTGATCTGTGTTTGCTGCAGTCCTTGTTCCTTGGTGTGATTTGTGTATTGATTCTCCTGAGGTTCACAGACAACTCTGAAATCATTGAACTGTGGACATCTGATCACAAACAATGGTGCCTCTCCAGAGTAATGGAGAACAAGTACTGAGTGAATGATCATTTTCTAATACCTGCAATTGCAACAAGATTTGTAAACATGGTAATTTGCAGAGTCAGGGTAGTTTGCAGCACGTGCTGTAGGGTGGGATGGAAGGCTCCACTGGTGTTACAGATGGTGTGGTTGTGCAGCCTTACTGTGGGTGCTGGTTTAGATATGGATTTGTCCGTGCTCACAGGGGGTGTTGTGCTGGTCTGTATTGTGCATCCTGGTGATACCTTAGAAATCCTTGAAAAGCCTTACTAGGATCTTTGGGATCTGCTGCTGTATACAGGAGAAATGAGAAAGGAACTTTCTTTCCTCCTATATTTAGTTTTATGAAAAGCTCTTTAAAAGTGTAATTTAAAAAAATCTGTTGGCAAAAGGACAGAGTGCATTTGAGATTTCCTGTCTCCTGGGAGCTTGTCCAGCTGATTGCTGTTGTAAGGCTCAAGGCAAGCAGGCTGGCTGGCACTGCAGGGAATGGCAAGGTTGGATGCATTGAACTCAGGGTTTGTGCAGTAGCTTAAAGGCTTCTGCAGACCTGAGTGCTCTGTGATGTGGACTCACACTTGAATAAAAGTTGCATACTACGCCTGAGTGCTCTAAAGATACCTTTTGTTGAGAATGTTTGGAAAAAGCAGCTTTTAAAATGTGAAATTGGAGAGATACACCTTTCAATAACTGGTGGAACTCTGATCTTGGAAGCTGAGGTGTTGCAGGAATGGAGTAGCAAATACTGAAGTGCAAAACTGGATTTAAACAACTTTGCTTTATTACCGTGTTATTGATAATGATAACTAAGGCTTGAATTTTTTTCTCTCTTCCAGATGAAATAAAGAGTGAGCTGGAAAAGCAAAGGTAAATTATGAATTACTCTAAACATTGTGTGAAAAGAACAAATGGAATAATTTTGTGGAAGTGTAAGAGTGTATATCCATTACAGCAGTGAGTTTGTGAATACCCAGTTATCCACCTTTCTGCCAAGAACATGTGGCCTGGCCTGTGTGTTTCACTTACACAATGTTTGTGGCTGTGGGTACTCAAGCCATAACTGCCTGTGGATTTCACCAGGAAAAAAATTGCAAAATTTCTAAAAGGTGCCGTTTTCCTGCTTCCTTTTATTGGACTCAGTAGCCTGATAGGAAATCATGGGGAGCAGTACGTACCCTCTGTTTGGCAGCGTGTGCTCTTCATTACCTACATTAAGAATAGCAATTTAAATGTAACTTAGATAAAAAATTTTAAAAAGTTTTCCAGCACTGTGTGGTGATTGAAAATGAACAAGTGGGCCTCCAAATGTGTTTGTATTTGCTTAGTGTTCTGCTTATGGGCACTGTTTAATCCATTTTGAATGACATGGATGGATATATCAGTTGTGTAGGAGTTTTCCAATATTTCAGATAGTGGGATGCTGTTGAAGTACAGTGAGAGAAGAGTTAAGCTGAAGAAGATACAAAGAAGATAAGATAGAATATAAATAAATGTAAAATGGGTTTTGTGTGATTTTAAAAGAAAATTGGTCTTTAAGGAAGTATATGCAAGAAAGCTGCAGTACATTTGTATGCTGCTGTGCATTATTTAGCTTTAAATCTACAAAAAGGAGAAAGTGTAATTTGCTGTGATATACGTGTTTAGAAAAATTAATAACTCTTCTTATCTGACCTAGAGAAGGCACTGCTGCTCCACCCAAAGCGAATTTCATTGAAGCAGATAAATATTTCCTTCCATTTGAGCTGGCCTGCCAGTCAAAGTCTCCACGCATCGTCAGTACTTCCCTGGACTGTTTGCAGGTGTGTGCTGTGGTTGAGCTTGGGCACGGTGAGCTGGGGAAGGCTGCAGTGCCCAGCTGTGGTGGGCACCTCCTGCAGCGATGAGCTGCTCTGCCTGGGGTGACACTCGGCTGGGCGCTGGGCACTGAGGGCTGGGCACTGAGCACTGGGCACTGAGGGCTGGGCACTGAGGGCTGGGCACTGGGCACTGAGNAGCACTGGGCACTGGGCATTGAGCACATTTGGCCGGGCACTGGGCACTGAGGGCTGGGCACATTTGGCTGGGCCCTGGGAGTGCGGGTGCCCTGCTGTAGCCCCTTTGCTGGGGCTGGGGGATCCTTACACCGGCCACTAAAGGTGCTTTGTCTGCCCTGCTCCACAAGGAGTTTTGCTGTGGGGTTCCTTGTGGTGCTGGTGTGACACAGCAGGTCATACTCTGGAAAAGACTGGTGTTGAAAAAATTTTCTCTGATTATGGTATGAAGAAATGACCGGGGTAAAAATGCTTTTGAATCACACTAAAATCTGTTTTGTCCACATATGCAAGCAGTCAAAGTATTTGGTGGCCAGACTATAGACGGTGTTAAATTTTTGAATTAAAGTGAGGCATGCTGTCTAAACAGGCCGTTTTATGCTGTTCTGAACTGTGTTTTCCCTAACAGTATACGGTCATCTAAGCTGCATTTTTTCTGTCTAGAAACTCATTGCCTATGGGCACATCACTGGCAATGCTCCGGACAGCGGAGCTCCTGGGAAACGGCTGATCGACCGAATCGTGGAAACCATCTGCAATTGCTTCCAGGGTCCTCAAACAGATGAAGGAGTACAACTGCAGATAATTAAGGTATTTTATTCAATTTATTTTGGTGCAATATTAATTTGCTTTCTCTCTCTTTCATTTTGTAACTGGAAAAACAAAAGGTGAAATATTACTGCAGGCCCAGTTGCTCCATTTCTTCCACTCTCACTGCATTCAGGGAGACTGTCACCAGGGCAGAACTGGTGAGGAAAATGTACTTCCTGTTGGGAAAGCAGAATGTAGGGGAATATTTTATAAATGTTTGTCCTTTCTAAGATAAGCCATCTTCCAGAAAGCTTGGTGCTCCTCTTAGAGGGTCAGCGTGCCCTCCCTCAGGCCAGGGAATTGCTTTCAGCCCTGACAGCAGGCCCTGGAACTGGGATGCAATGCCACGGGAAGTTGTTCAAGCCTGTCTGCTCCCCTGGCCATTTTGCAGACAGCTGCCAGTGCGTGCTCTCAACCAGGCATGGTAATGTCTGTCAGTGGTGTGTGTTCTGGCTCTGAAATCCACTGCAGCTCAGGTTGGAAGCTGGTGAACCGTCCAGTAATCCAGCTTGATGTTAGTGTAGGCCAGTTGGCTCTTGTGTGGAAATGAAGCTGCGGAATATAGTAACTTCAGTTTCCAGCTGGAGTATCTCCCTTGGTGGGAAATTAGTTGTGATAAGACTAAGAACAGCTCAGGAAGCTCAGGAGAGAACAGAGATGTGGAAGTCCTTTTAAACATCTTTGATTTGAAATGTTGCTTGTAAAGCCTTAAAATAAGATATCTGTGTTTTGTAGCAAACCCAGTGATTATTCTGGAAGACATGCATGAAGAAGAGCATGAAGACTATTGCTGCCTACTTGCTTAGGTTTCATTTTTACTGTATTATGGACTTTTCTAGGCTCTTCTCACTGCAGTAACATCTCCATATATAGAAATTCATGAAGGAACAATTCTTCAAACTGTTAGAACCTGCTACAACATCTATCTGGCCAGTAAAAATCTTATTAACCAGACAACTGCCAAAGCTACCCTCACGCAGATGTTAAATGTCATTTTTACACGGATGGAAAACCAAGCTGTAAGTAGCTATTACTTTTTCTCTTCCCAAATGTTTAGGCTTGCAAATGACTGAAAACTTTTTTATTATTGTTGTTTCTAATGCGTATGTCATTATAGTTGCATATCTGTTGATTTGTCCTGTTAGAAAACCTGTCAAATCCTGCAGTGAGGCATACTAACTGATTTGAAAATAAAAGGTGATAACAAGGTTTCACACCGTAGCTTCTGCCAAATGGCATTGGATAAACAAGTGATGCTTTCCAAATAAACTTGAAGTGTATCTTTTTAATCTTATTGGCCAAGTGATTGTAGTTTCCCTCTTTCCTGCTAAGACGTGAATTCACAAAGGATCATCAGTCATCGTAGACAGGATTTCTCTCAGTGTATTTTGTGCTTAAATGAACCTTTCCACCTGTATTTTCAAGCTGCAGGAGTCCAGAGAAGCAGAGCGGGCGCAGAAGCCGCAGTCCCCCGCGGTGGCAGGGCCGCGGTCCCCACGGCCCGGGCAGCGGCAGCACGGCTCCTGGGGCGGCAGAGCCGGCACCGCCGGCACCGTGCTGGCCAACGGGGAGCCCGGCCGCGGGGAGCCCGGCCGCGGGGAGCCCGGCCCGGGAGAGCCCGGCCGCGGGGAGCAG
Source organism: Cyanoderma ruficeps (assembly GCA_008694505.1). Lineage (NCBI taxonomy): Eukaryota > Metazoa > Chordata > Aves > Passeriformes > Timaliidae > Cyanoderma > Cyanoderma ruficeps. Next base: position 11,360,733 of record VZDJ01000175.1, on the reverse strand, counting down.
CCCGGTCCTGGAGAGCCCGGCCGTGGAGATGTCAGCTGCAGAGAGCCCGGCCGCGGGGAGCTGCCCGCAGCAGGTGAGCACGGCACTGCCCGCAGCAGGTGAGCGCGGCACGGGGTCTGTGTTTTGCCGCGGGGAGCTGCCCGCGGCAGGTGAGCGCGGCACGGGGTCTGTGTTGGGGAGCTGCCCGCGGCAGGTGAGCGCGGCACAGGGTCCGTGTTTCACCGCGGGGAGCTGCCCGCAGCAGGTGAGCGCGGTGCGGGGTCTGTGTTGGGGAGCTGTCCGCGGCAGGTGAGCGCGGCACGGGGTCTGTGCGCTCACAGCCGCCTGTTGAAAAGTGCTCTGGCGGCCGCTTTGAGGAGCGGTGATGGGGCTCCCTTGGCTCTCCTTAGACTGTCAGTGTGCTGCTTTCCTCAGCTTGTCTCTGTACTGTAACTGCTGCAGAAAGGTTCCTGTTCTCCCTAGAATTCCAGTTAAACCATGTGTGCTTTATCTATTATAATTATCTCAAATTATAATTGAATTTGAGTTGAGTGGGTTGATAAACAGTAAGGAAAGGAAGAGAATTGTCATGGTGTGTAGGAAGTGACAGAACCGCTCTCAGGTAATTGAAGTCCTGTGGTAAAAATGGTGCATACTGTGAAGACCATATAATCAGCACATACCTGCATCCAAATTAGGAATGCTTGTAACATTTGATAAATAAAAATTACAAAATAACTGCATTAAAAATATCAGTGCCTTAATTCAAACAACATAAATAACATCAATGGGTATTTTTGAATAACCTCTCAGAAATTACTTTCTATGAGAACTGCTGAAGAAAACTGATAAATTTTTATACTTTTGCCTCTGTCATGTTTTTCCTTTTAATCCTCTTCCTAAACAAAAATACTAAATTAAAAATTCTCTCTGTGTTTCATTAGAGGAAACAGCTGGTGGAGGAAAGGAAACGGTTCAAGGCATTTTGGAAGATGTAGTGGAGTCAGCTGTGAAAGGTAGTGAAGTCTTCTAAAGTAAAATAGTTGCATATGTATTGATTCTAGAAGCGTGGAAGTAAAATTTTTGTTACTAAGTATCATGACAAGAACGAAGTATCTTGTGAAGCCAGAGCAGGTTTTGATTGTATCACAATATTCTTTTGCCGGTAGCCGAGAAACTTTTCTCCTTTACCAATGCTGCTTCTGTGCCACTCAGAGCTTCACAAAGCCATGGGATAGAAAACTCTTCATGCGTGATTTTAATCGTTTTTCCTTTTTCCCCTTTAGTGGCTGAAGAAAAGCAGGTAACAGAACCTGTCAAGGCTCTTCCTGCGGTAGAGACTGCAGATACTCCTCTTTCTGGCTCTAGCAATGAAAATGTACAAACAAATGGGATTTCAGATGATGGGCAGTCTGTTTCCTCCACTGATAATCTGGTAAATAACTGCACTGGTTGCCAATATACATCTACAAAAGAAGAAATGGTTTTATTGTGACAACTAATAGAGTGGGATTTGGCTGAAGAAAGGGACTGAAACTCTGATGTGTGTGTCCTGCTCAGGTTCAAAAAGGAAGCAGCGGCTGCAATTTAAGCATATATTGAAAATACCTGTCCTGAAATTGATGATATTAGTTGTATTTTAATACAGAGTGGCGGCAGAGATAAAGGGTCAGTCAACACGTGTGAAAAGATCTAGATCCCTTGTAATCCTGTTTAGCTTTAGTTGAAACTGTAGCCGATTCTCAGAGGAGCTGTGGAATCTCCTAATTGCTCTGTTGCTTTATCTCACTGAGGGTGTGTTGTGTTTGTTACTCTCAAGGAGACAGATGTGTCTGGACATCAAGCTGCTGCCAGGTTTTCCCATGTTCTACAGAAGGATGCCTTCCTTGTGTTCAGGTCACTGTGCAAGCTCTCCATGAAACCGCTGGGGGAAGGACCACCAGATCCCAAGTAATGAATCTGTATTTATTGTTCTGTCCTCTCCTGGTAGCTTTTGGACACGGTTAAGTACCTGCTGTATAGTTAAGCAGGTATTCAAAATCCACCTGTCAGGCCCTTGGTTTAGTTAGCTTGATGAATCTAGGATTGAAAATAGCTTCAAATTATTAAGAATTCAGTACTTGAGATTTTTAGGTTTTGCATAATAGGCTTATTAATCTTACCAGTTGGAGTGGCCTTGACTATTAGTATTTGTGAAGCTTTTGATGGGACAGTGGGGAAGTGCCTAAGAAGCACTGAGCTGCATTTATTAAGCTAGTCTAAGATGTTAATATTACTGAAAAAAATTTTCAAATTTGGATGGTAGAAGTTCAAAAATCACTTGGCTGATTGCCACCCCTCTTGCCCCCTGCATTTATTAAGAAATGCTGCAGTGCTAATGTTGAATGCAAGTATATAGTAAAAAAATATAGAAATGTATTTAATGTTGAATTTTTTCTAGATCCCATGAGTTGCGTTCCAAGGTTGTGTCTCTCCAGCTGCTTCTCTCAGTGCTGCAGAATGCTGGTCTGGTTTTCAGGACACACGAAATGTTCATCAATGCAATCAAGCAATATCTTTGTGTAGCATTATCTAAAAATGGAGTCTCTTCTGTTCCTGATGTGTTTGAGCTCTCTCTTGCCATCTTCCTCACACTACTTTCAAATTTTAAAACCCATTTAAAAATGCAGATTGAGGTGAGAGACTTTTAATCTATTAATTGCATATGCTCTAGTTCTCAAAATACTGTAATGGTAAAAAGACAGCTGGAACTTCCATTTTAATGTCTTAGTTTGGTTTGCTTACTAAACTGATATATTACTACCGTATCCAAATTCTACTATGCAAGAAATGTTACTCTTCAAGAGAAATAACTGAACAGAAATTAATCTGTACATTTGATGTGGTTCTAATAAGTTTCGGATAATCAAGTCCTTAACGTTATTTGTTTTGCAGGTGTTCTTCAAAGAGATCTTCCTGAATATTCTAGAGACTTCTTCAAGTTCCTTTGAACACAAATGGATGGTGATTCAGACTTTAACTAGGATTTGTGCAGGTATTTCCACTGTGTAAAAGAATCACTACTTCTGGCAGCAGATGAAAATTATTTTGAGAAAAAATGCCACATATAATGTTTAAGTATGAAAATTTGAATTTGATCCTAGAGTGCTTGGGTTAAATGTCTGGATTCATCTGCACTGCCTGCTCCAACTGATTCCTTTGACTCCTTTCAAGAATCCTTTTGCACAGAATTCTAATACTTCCCTTTCCTTTTATTTTCCAGATGCCCAGTGTGTAGTGGATATTTATGTTAACTATGATTGTGATTTAAATGCTGCTAATATATTTGAACGTCTTGTAAATGATTTGTCCAAAATTGCCCAGGGACGAAGTGGGCATGAGTTGGGAATGACACCTTTACAGGTAAGGAAAACAGCTTTGAGGATAAGGTGCTATTGTTTCATAAACAGTATCTTTGCTTTGTTACTGATACTTCCAGAGGTTCATGCTGTCTGTAACCTACTGGTAATTTACTCTTCATTACTTTGATGAGCTGTATTGGACACTGACTTTACTGCCTGTTTGCACCGTGAGACCAGGCTGGTTCTGGTCTCTTTAGTTGCACTGCCAGGGGAGAGAGAACCAAACAAGCCTTTCTCTGCCTCAGCTAAATGACTTCCTTTCTGGAGCTCATGAACCAGTGGTACTGTCTGTGGGTTTGCTTTGCACAGACCTTGTGCCGTATCTCCACCATAAACATTTTATTTTTAAGGTTATACTTTTCCAGTCCTTAGAGGGAGACTGTTGTAGAGACTGTTTTCAGCAGGGTTTGTTGGTTTGGTTTTCCCTTTTCTATTTTATTCTTCTTCGTGTTTTAGGAACTGAGCCTGAGGAAAAAAGGACTTGAATGTTTGGTTTCTATTTTAAAATGTATGGTAGAATGGAGCAAAGACCTGTATGTGAACCCCAATCATCAGACTAGCTTGGGTAAGATTGTTTCTGTGTGGAGAGACTGACTTATTTAATCATTCTTGTGTTTGTTCAGTGTTCAGAGACTATTCAGAAGTGTGGAGGCCAGGTTTGTACCTAACAAGTTGTTTACACGAGGGAGCTATTTTACAAACAGTTTTTAGTGCTATTGCAGTAATTGATTCTCCAAGTGTCTGGTTTGAATAACTGGGTTCTGTTGATGAGCTTTAGCCAGGTCCTTATCTACTATAAAAGCTCATGTAGAACAAGACATGTGGACAGTCTTGGAGTTACTAAGCTGAAGTGCTGGAATTTCTCCGTAGATGTTGCTGCTTTTCTGCCTTTTGTTAGATTATTTTAGAATTGCATCAATAGAGCATCTTCATGTAGTATAGTGCAGACTGCCAAAAAGTGTACATAGTAAAATAAGAATATTGACTCACAGATTTCTGCTTAACAGTTCTGTAACTAAAAGCTCTTGACTGAACCAGGATAAATGAAATCTCCCCTTGTTTGTGAATAGGTTCATATAAACCATCTGAACAGGAGATGGCTGAAGGTAAATGCCTGGACACTGGAGGGAGACGGAGCAGTGTCAGTTCCTTGGACTCCACTGTATCCTCAGGAGTTGGAAGTGTTGGCACCCAGACTGCTGTCCCAGATGATCCAGAGCAATTTGAAGTCATCAAGCAACAAAAGGAAATAATTGAACATGGGATAGAACTGTAAGCTCAGTATGACAGGAAAACTAAAGCTCACTAGTAATAAAATGTATTGTTATGGTCTCACAGTCACACCTGTAGGGACACTTACAAATTGATATTAATGCTGAAGACTCTCACCTGCTGTTGTCAGAAAACAGTGCTGGAGCTGTTACAGTTAAAAGGATTTTCATAAAATCCTGGGTGGAGTGGAAGGGGTTTTCACAGCTTTCCTTTTTGCTGGCTCAGCTCCACAAGAGTGTGTATGTCTAGAGAGAAATTGAGGGACACGGAATCTTTGATTTACGAGGACTCTGTAAAACTCAAATTTTATAGGCTGTGATATTTTTAATTGTATGCCAATTTTCCCATGTTTTTGTCTGAATAGGTTTAACAAAAAACCAAAGAGAGGAATACAGTATCTGCAGGAGCAGGGAATGCTTGGCAGTACAGCAGAGGACCTGGCACAGTTCTTGCACCAAGAGGAACGCCTCTGCTCTGTAAGATTACACAGCACAATGAACCTCCTGCCCCAGTACCTTCAGGCCTGTCCTGGTACCCGTGTGCCCCTGCTCTGGAGTTCACATCTTGGAGAAATGAGCGTGCAAGGCTCCTCACGGGCACCCCTAGTGCCAAGGCTGCCTGTTTACTTGCTGTCCCAGGCCTCTAAGTGCAGTGCTGTGTTACAGTGAAGTGCTGGGGGTTCCCTGTCAGTGGGATGTGCATTTTGTCTGTCCCTGGGGCTGGAGGGAGACAGAGCAGTGTCACTGGCTGGCAGCCCCGTGCCAGCAGAGCAGGATCGTGTGCTGCAGTGGCAAAGCATTCTCTGCTGCATGTGCAGCTGGGCACAGTGCAGCTTTCCCTGCCTCTGCAGGAATGCAGATCTTGCCTTTGGCAGGGAGGAAAGCAGGGAAATGCAGACTGAGGGGGAATATTTGGTACCCCTGTCCCTCTCCATCCCTCCATAGCCTGCTCTGTGGTCAGTGGGGTGTCAGCTTTGAGAGCTGAGCTGTGTAAGTCTTGGCCTGGAAACCCTCTTGCAGAGCTGGCACTCGGATTGCACAGTAACAACTGTCTCCTGTGTTTTTTAGACTCAGGTAGGGGAATTCCTTGGGGAAAGCAGCAAGTTTAACAAGGAAGTGATGTATGCCTACGTAGATCAGCTTGATTTCTGTGGCAAAGACTTTGTCTCTGCTCTGCGAATATTTCTGGAAGGTTTCCGTCTGCCCGGCGAGGCCCAGAAGATCGACAGATTAATGGAGAAGTTTGCTGCCAGATACATCGAGTGCAACCAACGGTAATTCAAACCCTTGGTGTCACATCAGGGCCCAAAGGACATCCCCTGCCTGTACTGTGGGGTGGCCCTTGGGGGCAGGGGATGGATTCAGCTCACGCCAGGCCAGGGACTTGTGCAGGCTTGTGTGAGGAGGAGATCTTGCTGCTGATATTGGGTAGGAAGGATGCTGATGCTGGCATTTCCTTAAATCCCAAGTACTTGCTAGAAGGAATTACTGGAAAAGGAAAGCCCTAAGTATGTTAAAATGCAACAGCTGATTCAGAGACAATTTTAGACAAATGTAAATCAGTCAAGTATAAAGAACAATATTAAGCAGTAGAAATGGGTAGAATTAAAAATTCATTACATAAACAGCTAATAGGATGTTACAATGCTTTTGTCTGCCCGTCAGATGTGGAACAAAATGTGTATATGTATATATTTGATACCAAATAGGCAAAGTTGCTATTGTTCCTAATGCAATAAGCACTGAAGTTTGGTCAGGCTTAATTAGTCGGCTTTCCTTAGTCCAGTTGGTATGTCAGTGGGTTGGTTTTGTATCAATCTTTATGAAACTCTGAGTGAAAAATAAAAGCTGTCCTTTAACTTTTTTAAGATTATACATTATTGTTGTATGGGTAATTGGTAGGGAATGTGCTTGAAAATCTCAGCCACCTCTAGTTTTCAGTGTTGCAAAGATGATGTGCTTTTCCCCCTCTTTTTACTTGTCTTTTAAACAGCTTGGGGTCTGATGCATTCCTAATGGCTAACTTCAGTCTTTGTTGGCTCCTTGGTTGAATCTGTAACACTTCTGGGTATTTTTCTTGCATGTGAAAGGAGCTAATGGATTGAGGAATTGGGAGTCTATAAACCTGTTTTGTTTTCTCCTCCCTCAGGCAAACACTATTTGCTAGTGCAGACACTGCCTATGTCTTGGCATACTCCATTATAATGCTGACTACAGACTTGCACAGTCCACAGGTAAAAATTTAAAAAATGCAAACTTACAGAAGTTCAAATTTCCCTGGAAGTTGCATTCAAAATCTGATATCCAACTTATTCCTTCTTACAGGTAAAAAATAAAATGACAAAGGAGCAGTACATTAAAATGAATCGAGGAATCAATGACAGTAAAGACCTACCAGAAGAGTATTTATCCACAATCTATGAAGAAATAGAAGGAAAGAAAATTGCAATGAAAGAGACAAAAGAATACGCAATTACAACCAAGTGTAGCAAACCAAGTAAGAAGGAACTGGAAACTGGGAAGATCATGGTGCTCTTGAGCTGTGGCAGGAACTTGGGGATGGCACCGTGGTGTGCAGAGTCCTTGTGAGAATTACATTTAGAGCTGTATGAAAGGAGACTGGCTCAGTTACAACTCACCACTGCCTGCTGTGGTGGGAGCAGCCTGTAGGTGCCTCTGGCACCTCTGCAGAGCAGCACTGGAGACCAGAGCCCTTGGGGTTTTTAAACACCAGTGTGAGGAGTAACTCCAGGGGGAACTTACTTTGCAATGAACCTGTTTTTATGTGCCGTACAGTGAGTGAGGGCTTGATTTGGGCTGGTTCTTTGTCACTCTCCCTAGGTCAGTGGCTGGGAGGTGTCATGGTCCTTGTGATATTGTTGGCAAACCAGAGAGATTAGAGAGTTTGTCATAATCTATAGTCACCTCTGCTCATCCAGACCAAATGAGGTGTCTGTGCGTAGCATGAAGTAGAAACCAGTATCCCCAGCTGTACCCTGCTTTTACTCAGAGAAGATGGTACTAATTTAATTCAAATTAGTGAATTCTGAATCTTCAGCATAGTGGTTTTTCCAGCGTTTTTATGCTGTTTGCAGATTGTCTCAATTAGAACAGGAACAAAATGAATTTGCTTAAAAATTGAAGTTGCACCCTGTAGTATGAGGATAAAGGAACACTAAGTTATTAATTTATCATGTTGTTGGGGGCTTGTTTTGTTTTGGGGATGTGAGCCTAAGGAGATACAGGATTTTCCATCCACTTTTACAGGCAGAATTACTTGATAGAGTATGCACCTCTGACTTGGAACAATTAGGTAATAGCATGTAAAGGGCTGGATTAGTTATTTTGTACAGAAGAAAGTCTTAAGTTTTGGTGTGATTTTTAGTGCTGGACTTCCTTGCTTGCAGCCTGGGGCAGCCTCCTGACTTCTAAGATTTTGCAAGATTTCTATCTTTAGATTTCATTTGCAGTACCTTTATTTAAGGTTTTGTGACACTCACTGTGAAGGGATGGAATAATGCTCTTGTAAGAAAAGCTGAGCAGTGTCTGTGTGTGGTGCTCCCCTTAGGTGTGGCCAACGAGAAGCAGCGGAGGTTGTTGTACAACCTGGAGATGGAGCAAATGGCCAAGACAGCCAAGGCCCTCATGGAGGCAGTGAGCCATGCAAAGGCTCCTTTCACCAGTGCCACTCACCTGGATCACGTCAGGCCCATGTTCAAAGTGAGTGTCAGCTTCTCACTGTCTTCGTTATCAAGACTTTAAAGCATGGGGGAGAAAGGGGAAAATCACTCTGAAGAGTTTGCTAATGCAACAGATGGACTCCTTGGGCATATTTGGCTTCAGTGACCCAGTGTTTGGGGCCAAAGTTGTAAGAGACCTCTGAATTTAGTTTCTTCCTGTGTTTAGCTTGTGTGGACTCCGCTGCTGGCAGCTTACAGCGTTGGCTTGCAGAACTGTGATGACACAGAAGTCGCATCCCTGTGCCTGGAGGGAATACGCTGTGCCATCAGGATAGCCTGTATCTTTGGAATGCAGGTTGGTGCCAAGCTTAGCCTGGGCCTTGCTGGGGACCAGGTGGGCTCTGGGAGGCAGGTGAACAGCTACAAACAGCTTATACATAGAGGATGAAGTGTCTCATCTGCTTTCTTGAAATGGTAAAGGTCTTGATGTAATCAAGCATTTCTTCAACTCTTTTTTTTCTTGCTGAGTCTTCTGTTAAGAGTGTTTGCTAACTGGCATCCTACTCTCCTTTAGCTGGAAAGTGCTCTGAGTGTGCCAGCTATCCATAGGAGAAAAATTCATAGGCAAGTTGTTTTCTCTGGTTCTTTGGGGATTTTGATGCTTGTTTCTCTGTCTTGTAGCTTGAGCGAGATGCTTATGTACAGGCCCTTGCTCGTTTTTCCTTGTTGACTGCCAGTTCCAGCATTACAGAAATGAAACAGAAGAACATCGATACCATTAAGACACTCATTACAGTCGCTCACACAGATGGCAACTATCTTGGCAATTCTTGGCATGAGGTAAATTTTTATTAGTTTAAATGCTGGACATGGTGTCGTATTTTTTCTTCTACTGTCAGCTCCCAGAACCCTCTTAAAAATGTGAAGGAAGTGCATTATATTGTTAAGTTTTTGTTTCTTTTTACTACATATATAAATAATGCATGGCATTTTTTTTTGAAGTCCCTGTGAAATCTGTGTGACAATACTGTAGTTTTTGTGGCTGCATTTGTTATGGAATTTAAATGATATAAAAAGTCTCATTTGACTTCAGAAAATTCTGCATATAAACTTGTATTCTTATTCATGGAAACAAAAATATTCTAGCTTACAGGTCCAGACTTGTCTGTGGAGTGTTTGGCCCCATTTACACCATAAGCACATGAAAAATTAGCGCTAAAATACTTTGGTGGATGATTGGTAAAGATTATATATATAAATGCATATAAAGGATTATATGCATTTTCTTACAGCCTGTTTTCCAGGAGCAATTTTATCAGCTCCAAATCCATGCTGTTGATAAAGGGAGCACTTCTGCTGCATTAGTAGTATTTCTGCCAGAGCTCTCTGGCTCTAGTCTTGGGCTAAATGATATGAGCCAAATGTGCTAGAGCTGACAGATGCCTCAGACCTGGCCCACAGCACACTCTCCTGAGTGCTTGTGCCAGCCAAGGGATGTGGCTGTGGGGGAAGAAGGAGGAGAGTCACTTTTGTGCTGTGGCAAGCACAGCATTGGCATTTGAACCGTGTTGGGACATCGTTACTCCAGTGCTGATAGCTGCAGTGTTTCAGGCTTTTCATCTCTCCAGAACAGTGAAGGCTCTAGATCACCTCCAACTTGTTTATAGTCTTGAAAGTTGATGCTGTAAAAAGTAATAAAAAGGTATTCTTTAATAGTTAGAGATCCAGGTTAGATTTTGGAGCACTGTTTATTTTATACTTGTATTGGAATGGTTCATGGTGGCTGATGATATTGAATGAACACTCAACTTCATTTTCAGTTTTGTTAGTAATGTTTTAGCTCCATCAAAGCTGTTAACGTGGCCAAAGTTGTTTGAATGGTTGGAGAACCTGGGAAGGTCATAAATACTAAATACAAACCTATGTTAAGAATAAAAACGTGGTGGTGTGCAAAACCACAATGTTTAATTTCTTTTGGTTTTAGATCTTGAAGTGTATTAGCCAGCTGGAACTGGCACAGCTGATAGGAACTGGTGTGAAAACTCGGTATTTGTCTGGTTCTGGGCGTGAGAGGGAAGGCAGCATTAAGGGCTATGCCTCTGCAGGAGAAGAGTTTATGAGCCTGGGATTAGGTAAGGTTATTAATCCTGAACTTCACAAAGATGCACATACAAGTGTGCAGCATTAACTATTTGTAGCTGATTTAGAGTTCATATTTTAAAATAGTATTTTATCTGTTCCAATTTCATTAGCAATGTCATGTCATCTTAACCTAATCATATGATGTTTAGCTGTGTAATAATCTGGCACAGATCTGGCAAGGTCACCATCTGCTTCGTATAATTTACACGGTAACTAGAAGCAGTAGTCACTTCTCTTTGTCTACTTGTTAGGTGTTGGAGTTAATATAAAGTCATTATTTCCTGTTGGCAAATGGTGGTTTTTAATGGATCTATTGCAGGGAACCTGGTTGGGAGCGGGGCTGACAAACGGCACATGGCGAGCATCCAGGAGTCCGTGGGGGAGACCAGCTCACAGAGTGTGGTGGTGGCAGTGGACAGGTACTGACAGTGTCACTCTGCAGTCTTACCTAAATCATCATCTTTGTCACCTGTCCTTCTGAAATGTTGTCTCAAGACTTGCTTCTATCCTAAATCAGGTGTTGGAATGGGAGCTCTTATTAACCACTGATGAATTGTGCAAGTCTGCACAATCATATATTCAGTCGAACCATAAATGTGTCCGTTACCACATCAAGGTCCAGAACATTTGGGAATGTTCTCTGCTTTATCAGTGTTCTATATAAACCACTATCAGCAGTCTGAGCTCCTTTCAGGACTGAACAGCTAAAGGGGAAGAAGGGACAGCAGGGCATCCATAGTCTTTCTCCTGTCTGTTTGACAGCCACAGGCAACCATATATTCAGAGGATATAAAGATCAAAGGTGGCCGGTAGCCAGTAAAGTCTTGTAGCAAAGCTTTCTTACTGTCTGTTTATTGTCCCCATGAAATTTAACATGCTGTCACCCAAAGGAGTGTTCCAGCATAACTTGACCTGGGTGAACTTGTGAGCCTATGCCTGTTCCTGCAGTGGGGCAGGAGCACAGCACACTGTGACTTGGTGCAGGAAAGAGGATGCTTAGGCTGAGGGAAGGTGCACGTACTGCTGCCAAGGAGCAAGAACACGAGGGGTGCAGAGTTCCTGCATGGAGGACTGTGAAACACCTCCAGATGCGCTGACCTTTCGCTGCAGCCCTGAGCTGTAACCGACTCCCGCGGGCGCGCAGCTGAAACTGCAACTCCTTCATGTGTTGCAGGATATTCACGGGCTCCACCAGGCTGGACGGGAACGCCATAGGTACGTGTGGGGGGTCGCAGGGCCCCGGGCCCGGGGGCAGCCTGGCTCACTGCAGCCTCCTCCCCTGCAGTTGACTTTGTGCGCTGGCTGTGCGCTGTGTCCATGGACGAGCTGGCGTCCCCGCACCACCCGCGCATGTTCAGCCTGCAGAAGATCGTGGAGATCTCCTACTACAACATGAACCGCATCAGGCTGCAGTGGTCCAGGATCTGGCATGTCATTGGAGACCACTTCAATAAGGTACTTCAAATCCAGTTACGCAATATGCATAAACAGTGGGACTTCTTTAATCAGCTCTTCCCTTCTGTGTTAGTGGCTTAAACTCTGATATTGAAAAAAATTCCATTCAATGCACCTAAAAGAAGCACTTATTTAAAAATCTAAAGTGTACAAATAGAGATGTTTATAGGAATGATCTTTAATTATATAATCTTCATTATACGATTTGGTATTTTTGTAATTTTTCTTTGTCTTTTCCTTCAGATAAATGCCAAGTTAGTTTTTCTCTAAAATGTTCACAGGTGATCCTGGGACAACAGTTGTCTTCCTTAGGAAATTGAATCATGCTAGGATGGGATTTTTTCAACCGAAGATTTACTTTCATTTATTTTATTGTATTGTACTGTATTTCAATTTTAGCATCTTGCTGGCTGTTACAGTTCTGCTTTAATGTGTTCAAAATCCATGGGTCTTTTTAGAAGGACGACATGACAGAAAGCCCCCCTTCAACGGGAACCCCTTCTTTCCCAAGTGTCTGAACACTAGAATGTGCTAGCAATGTTTAGTGGGCTGAGATGGAACCTGAGTGATGAATTTGTTACTCGTATAAATGACACATTAACTGATAAGTGTTTGACAATATGCTTTCCTTCTAGGTTGGGTGTAACCCTAATGAAGATGTTGCCATCTTTGCTGTAGACTCATTAAGGCAGTTGTCAATGAAGTTTCTTGAGAAGGGAGAGTTAGCCAACTTCCGTTTCCAGAAAGACTTCCTAAGGCCTTTTGAGCATATTATGAAGAAAAACAGGTGTGAGGCATTGCAATTTCTGCTGTAGCTTGCTTTAGTCCCACTTGGGGATGTCACTTGGTGTGGGTTAGATGGTCATGTGCAGGGGAGTGGGGCAGTTACTTTGTGCCAGTGTAAAGTAGTCTTGCTTTCCTTTATCTGCTTTTCTTTTTTAAGGTCTCCGACTATTCGAGACATGGTGATCCGCTGTATTGCTCAGATGGTGAACTCTCAAGCTGGTAACATTCGTTCAGGCTGGAAAAATATCTTTGCAGTGTTTCATCAAGCAGCGTCAGACCACGATGGGAATATCGTAGAGCTGGCCTTTCAGACTACAGCACACATAGTTAGTAAGTGATGCTGGACAGATGCATGCACCCAAACTAGCCTGCCTGCTCTGAGTCTGCTTCAAAGGGCTCATCTGAACAAGGCTTTTGTATTTCCAGGCAAATAAGCACGCAACCTTGAAGGCAGACTGTTTAAACTCTGCACCTGGCTCATACCCTTTAAGTGTCCTGAATGCCATGGACAGGACGAAGTAGATATAGATAGTCTGCTGTAGAACTTTGGAATGCAGGTGGTGGGGCCTTCTTCCTTAGAAGGGAAGGATGCAAGAGAGGGCAAAGAACCATATTTAATGCAGAAGATTTGGTCCTTTTGTGTTTGTCTGTTCCATGGCAGCATCCCATGGGTGATGTGCCTAGACTGATGCAGTTTATCTATGGATTTTAATATCAGTAAATTTAAAAAAGTGTATTTGTTTGTTCTTCACAGCAAATATTTTTCAGCAGCATTTTCCAGCAGCAATTGACTCATTTCAGGATGCAGTAAAATGCCTCTCAGAGTTTGCCTGTAACGTTGCTTTCCCGGACACCAGCATGGAAGCCATCAGGCTTATTCGCTACTGTGCAAAATATGTCTCTGAAAGACCACAGGTACACTGGGATTTTTACCCTGCTGCCTTTTCATGCTCTCTTCTACTGGTAAATGGAGATTTATCTACTAAGAAGGAGCTTCCACACTCAAACTTCAATTGCAAGTGTTTGTATTCAAAGCTTATTTGGATTTAGGAGAAATTTTGGTATTATGTAAGCAGTAAACTAGGGCTAGTTAAGTAACGTTAAGTCCTGTAAGTTCAAATGGGAAATAACTGAATTAAATAGTCCTTGGTTTTTTGGGGTTTTTTGGGTTTTGTGGTGTTAAGATGACTTGGAAAGCAGTGCTTCCTGTTCTGTCACCCTAGGCATGACTAGTTCATTGTGTTACAAATGTGTGTTCTTCTCCATCAGTCTGTTGTGTGAATACTGAATGCAATAATCACTGGCTGAGGAGAGCCTGGAGTTTCACTGCTGTTGTATGTCTCCACTGCCTGCTGCTTTCAGGGTCCCAGAGACTTGTAGAACTGGTTTCTGCCAATTTTAGATTTCCTTGTTAACTTTCCAAGTCTGTACCTCCGGTAGTATCTAAATTTGTCACAAATAAATGTTTTTAAGATAATTTTTTCTTTAAATCTTTTTTCTCCTGCTGATCTTCAAGGTATTAAGGGAATACACAAGTGACGACATGAATGTGGCTCCTGGGGACAGAGTATGGGTCAGAGGATGGTTTCCTATTTTGTTTGAACTTTCTTGTATCATCAATCGTTGCAAGTTAGATGTTCGTACAAGGTAATACAGCTTTTCCCTTTTTCCATTTTTCTTTTATTTTAATTCATTTAGTGAAGATACCACAAGAACGCATTTTAACATTTGTTCCTATGCTTGTTTGGGTTTGTTTATAGAGGCTTAACAGTGATGTTTGAAATTATGAAGAGTTATGGGCATACCTTTGAAAAGCACTGGTGGCAAGACCTGTTTAGAATTGTGTTTCGGATTTTTGATAATATGAAACTCCCTGAACAACAAACAGAGGTAAAACCAAAAAGCCCCAAAAGCAAGCATTCCCTAGAGTTGTCTTTTTAGGAACTCACGCATCTGAGGCAGCAGTTTCTATTGACATCAGATATTGCTGCCCCAGACCTAACTAAGCACATCCTGTATTCTGCTGAGTTCTGTGCCATGAATGAAACTTGCCACGGTGTCCAGTGACCCGTGTGTCTGTCTGATTGTTTTCAAGGAGAACGTTCTCCTGTTGTGAACATGTACAGTTTTCTGAGCAGTGTTCTTGTGACCAACTAAGCGCTTCTGACAAGACATCTGCAGTTGTGGGGCTTTAGTTCTGAGTTCTCCTCTCCTCAGGGCTGTGTCTCTTGTTGAGCAGCCACATATAAGCCAAGTGTTGTCATCATGGAAGAATCCCCATGAAACAAAGACTTTCTATTTTCTGTCCCAGAAATCAGAGTGGATGACCACGACGTGCAACCACGCCCTTTATGCCATCTGTGATGTGTTCACACAGTTCTATGAGGCTTTGCATGAGATCCTTCTTCCTGACATACTTGCACAGCTGCACTGGTGTGTAAAACAAGGTACCTCATTTACCTGTATCTTTTGATCAAATGTAGTTTTAAATGTTCATCACTTGAGAAGGGGAAGGTTAACTGAATCTTGGAAGAAGAAAAGTTCCCATTAGGACAATATGTGTTGCATTAGATTGATGCAATATCTTGAATATCTGAGCCCTAATCTTTTTATTGAGTTAGACAACTTTTTTGTTTCTGTGTTCATAATGGGCTCGTGATGTGTCTGTGACACAGCAAAAGCTTTCCATCTCATGAAGGCTATTTTGAAACTCTTTTTTCTATTCAGTAGGTTCTTCAGCTTCATATTGTAACATATAGTATAGGTAGGCTTTGAGCCAAGAGATTGTGCATTTCACAATATTGGTAAAAATTCTTCATGGAGCAGTAATAGGAAATGCTTAATTTTTCATTGATACTGTAGAAGTTGATAAATATGGAAGGTTTGTTCCACAGATAATGAGCAGTTGGCACGATCAGGAACAAACTGCCTAGAAAACCTGGTCATACTCAACGGACAGAAATTCAGCCCTGAAGTCTGGGGCCAGACGTGCAATTGTATGCTAGAAATCTTCAAAACAACTATTCCTCATGTGTAAGTTCAGAAGTTTAATTCTTATATTGATACCCAATTCCAAAGCAACAATATTTACCTTCTTAGTTTTATTCTGTTTTGTTTGATATTTTGTTTGTTTATTGTTTTTTGTTGTTTTGTTTCTTTAACTCTGAAGCTTGCTGACATGGAAGCCTGTAGGAATGGAGGAAGATTCATCTGAAAAACACTTGGTAAGAGCCAACTTAGGGTGATAAACTGACTTGAAGGGTTTAATGTTAGGTTGTGAAATATTCTCTTGTAGTCAATACACTTGACAAAGAATTGACAGTAGATTGCATTTGGTGTTATTGTAAAAAAGGATGTAAAGAAGGGATGCAGGAAGCCTTTGAATCTAGGATTAGAGAAGTCATCTGAAAAGTGATAGCTGGTTGGGAGTTAGTGTTTCAGATTGCTGGAATTGCTTTCCACTCTCTTCTAGGATTTGGACCTAGATCACCAGTCTTTAAGCAGCATGGATAAAAATGCCTCTGAAAGAGGACAAAGCCAATATTCAAATCCAACAGATGACAGCTGGAAAGGTGGTCCTTATGCAAGTAAGGAAAACATACAAGGTTTTTCAATGCACCTTTATAGCCAGTCTTAGTTCACTTCTGTAGTTCTCTACAGAAAGTTTTGGGGCAGTTAAACTTGGGATAAGTCTTTGCAATTTGTGTTTATGCCTTGCAGTGAGATTTTCTTCTTCTCTCTTTGCAGTGAGAAGATAATTCACAGCATTACTAAATATCAAATTGTTAAGGGGAATGTCATATTTTGCTAGCCTTTTGTAAGTGAATCATCATGAATTGCTTCTGAAACTTGTGTTGCTCCATTTCATTAGACCAAAAACTATTTGCTGGCCTCCTGATCAAGTGTGTGGTACAGCTGGAGTTGATACAGACCATTGATAGCATAGTGTTCTATCCGGCAACAAGCAAGAAGGAAGATGCTGAGCACATGGCTGCAGCTCAGGTACCATCAGACTTACCTGTAACCTTGTTGTGACAGTAAAATACAAACTACGGGATGCTCTGACTTGTTCACAAAATAGTCTTTTTCTGACTCTCAGCACTACCCTGAATGTGTGTGTAAACTACTCTTAAGCTGTGATTTTTCTGTCTGCCTCGAGTGTTGCCTGGCAGCCTACCTGTTATATTACTTCAATTTTTATTACCAATATAATAGATTGTAGTTGTTTTTATCATGAATACATACTCATCAAAAATGTTTTGTGTTTGTTTGGGGGAAAGTATTATTTTCTGCTCATTAGACTGAGTGTCATTTAGCCAC
Source organism: Cyanoderma ruficeps (assembly GCA_008694505.1). Taxonomy (NCBI): domain Eukaryota; kingdom Metazoa; phylum Chordata; class Aves; order Passeriformes; family Timaliidae; genus Cyanoderma; species Cyanoderma ruficeps. The sequence continues at coordinate 11,343,699 of VZDJ01000175.1, read as the reverse complement.
AGCTGAGGCTCTGCTCAGTCTGGATGTTTGCACAGGAAGTGTTGCAGAAGTTGAACTTCAACAAGGTCAATGGTCAAGATTTTGCTCATTGCTGACCTCAGAGATGTCCCTGTCCCTGAAAGTTCTGATTCTGGCCAGTAGTGCACAGTACCTCTGGCTTGGCTGTTAATAAAGCCCTAAGCTGGAAGTTCTGGCTAGTGCATTCAGGTAGTGTTTTGGGGATGGTATAGTTTAAATCCTAGTGCAATTAGCTAAAAATATTGACCGATTTAATAAAATTTGACATGAGCCAAGGATGGGGAATTTCTACACTAGGCAACATCTAAACCCACACTGTTTTTGTTGTTCATTTTGATGTTTTCAGAACTCAACAGACCTACCCAGTCAGCTTCTAGAAAAGAGGAAATGTTCTGTACTGTATTGCTGTGACTGCAATGTCTCAATAAGGGAGTTCTTCCCTTGCTCTTAAATGTTATTTTCTTATCAGTAACTAGCATAGATCATCACTTCTCTGTTCTCAAGTACCCTGCTGAGAAGAGTCCAGCTCTGATCTCTGACAGGATCACTCTGCTGTGTTGTACTGCACCAATAGTGCATTGCACCCATAAATGGAATTAGTTACTGGAGTTTATGGCATGTGCTCTCTCTCTCTGTCCCTCTCCCCTGTTCTTTAGCGAGACACATTGGATGCAGATATCCACATTGACACAGAAGACCAAGGAATGTATAAATACATGTCTTCACATCACCTTTTTAAGTTACTGGATTGTCTGCAAGAGTCTCACTCATTTTCAAAAGCCTTTAATTCAAATTATGAGCAGAGAACTGTGTTATGGAGAGCAGGTGAGGATTTTATTTTTATTTGATAAAAATGCTGAACTACACTTCTAGCTCTAAGTATCATGACACAACAGTGTGCCACTGCAATCACCTCTAGAGTTTATTGGACAGTCACGTGCTTTTATTGCTTGTCTCCTTCCTGATGATTTGAATAATTCTGTTTGCTAAATTATCTGGGATTTTTTTAAATTAAAGTAGAGCTACACAGCTAGGTACTGCTGTAGTTAAGTATCTTTAGAAATAAATCAGAACTCAAAATCCAGGAGGAGGAAATACTGTCTGGACAAGAAATCATTACTGGTCCCTAGTGCAGATATTGTCGATAACATTTATTTTTGGCTAGTAACACCAGCTTTGGATGTTCCCTCTTGTCCTGTGATTTCTAGGGTTCAAGGGTAAATCAAAACCCAATCTCTTGAAACAAGAGACCAGCAGCCTGGCGTGCTGCCTGAGGATCCTGTTCCGCATGTACGTGGACGAGAGCCGGCGCGAGGCCTGGGCAGCCGTGCAGCAGCGCCTGCTCAGGTAGGGCTGGGGACAGGGACAGGGGACACTGTGCCTGCTCAGGTAGGGCTGGGGACAGGGACAGGGGACACTGTGCCTGCTCAGGTAGGGCTGGGGACAGGGACATGGGCTGGGGACAGGGACACTGCCTGCTCAAGGAGAGCTGGGGACAGGGACATGGGCTGGGGACAGGGACAGGGACACTGCCTGCTCAGGTAGGGCTGGGGACAGGGACAGGGACACTGCCTGCTCAGGGAGGGCTGGGGACAGGGCCAGGGGGCTGGGGACACTCTGCACTCAGAGGTGGGACAGGCACACACCGCTGGGGACACTCTGCACTCAGCTCACTGAGCAGGGAAGGAGCAATGTGCCTGGAATAGATGGAGCACCTTCTCCCTGACGCAGGCTTTTCTCTCTGCAAGTGGTGGCATCTGAAGAGTTTTTCCATCTGAGCACGTAGCACTAGAGGTAGAATAGGATACACTGATTGAAAAAGAGTGCACTATAAGCTGCTGTACACCTGAGATTTAAACAAATGTAGAAAATCATTCTAAATTAATATAAAAAGGCATTTGGGTGAGTTGGTACATAAAAGTTGGAAGTACTAGTCTCTTATCAAATGTGAAGATTTCCTAACTTGCTCTTGATACTAATACAGTGGATTCTGATCTACCAGCATGTATGGACATGTTAATCTGCTTAGTCCTTCTTCAATTAAAAGAGTGTCCTAAAAATAGCCATAGCAAGTGGTACAGTTTGTACCTTGTGTTGACAATCTGCAGCAGGGACCAAAAATTTATTAATATAATAATAATAATAATAATAATAGTTCTTTCTTAATGTGTGATGCTGAGCTGAGCAGATCTTTATTAAACCAGTCCAGATTTGGAGGGAGAGCTCTCATGGTGCTGTTGCCAGTGTCAGGGTCAGGGAGTAATGTTTGCAGGTTGAAAGTGACAGCACTTCAATTACAAAATGTTTATCAGGCGGATTAATTTTCCTTTTCTTTCTTTGTCACCAACATGAAAAGTATTTCATTTCAGTTATGTGGAACAATTCTTGTACCAGAAAAAGCAAATTTGTGTAGTTAAAGTTGTTGCATTTGATTGAAAACTTTCCCATGGAAGTACATCTTACTTGAAAACAAAGTACACTGAGAGGACAAACAGAACATGTAATCAGAAACTTTAAAAAGGTTTTCTTTCTGGTTTGTGTGAACTGTGCCATCTCTGCAGCGTGTGCAGTGAAGCCCTGGCGTATTTTATTACTGTCAACTCAGAAAGCCACAGAGAAGCCTGGACCAACCTCCTGCTGTTGCTTCTAACAAAAACACTAAAAATCAGCGATGATAAGGTAAGATGGGGCTGGAAGTCATGTCTGCATTTGGGTATGTTTTTCATTCTTGCTGCAGCTGAGTTCAGTCTTCATTTCCATCCAGATTGGAGGTGGGAGGTTCCTCATAGTGAGTGCTCTCCTTGACACACAGCAGTGGCAGCTCGACTGTCTGCAGGCATTCTGCATTGTGGGAACGGGGCTGCATCCATGCAATCCCTAGTTGTGTGGGAATGTGGATAGAATTACTGAACAGCTTTCATATAAAAGCACAACGAGTGTGCTGTAAGGGAGGGGCTCATGCTGTATTACAGCTGCACAGGAGTGGTAAAATTGGAATTCCAGTTTCCTTGACAGTGATGGCAAGAATAATTTTTCAGGATCTTGGCCCTTTTGAGGAAAAGGGAATAGAAATATTCATGCTTTCTCTAGGCTGAGAAGTCACAACTCCCTGACTGTTTAGGGAGTAACCCCAAAGCAGGCCTGTGCGTGCTGCTGCCACAAACAACATGGAGCTCGGGGGCCATCGGGAGGGTGTGGGCGAGCCCGGTGTTTTAACGAGGGGGTGTAGCCATGAACGTGTCAGCACTTTCTGTTTTGCTCTGACAAGGGAGAGTGATGTTGTGTTTGTGTGTCTTGGGCAGTTCAGGGCCCACGCCTCCACCTATTACCCGTTCCTGTGTGAGATCATGCAGTTCGACCTGATCCCCGAGCTGCGCGCGGTGCTGCGCCGCTTCTTCCTGCGCATCGGGCTGGTCTTCAACATCTGCAGCCCCGAGGAGCAGGCGTGCACGGCTGGGCTGCACCTGCCTCCCTGCTAGCTCTGCCTGCGAGGAGCAGGCATGCACGGCTGGGCTGCACCTGCCTGCTAGCTCTGCCTGAGGCTGCTGCACCGGCCTGCACCTACAGCGGTGTCCACACACGGACTGCAGGGATGGGAAAATGGGACCCTGGAGTATCGCCACAGGAGCAAGTTATCCTTACCACGACGGCATTGGGGAACGAGGAAAATAACCCTGTTCTGTCCATCCTACAGAAGTGTCAGCAGTTTTATTTAAATTATTGCTTACAGAGTCAATACAGTAGGTGTGCAGTCTCTTTGTTTCATGCTAATCATTTGTATGATCCGGTATGTCTCTTCTAGTCTTTTATCCACTGCTCAGCCTTTCGTCCCAGCTGGAGCTGCTAAGTCAGCTGGCTCTCTCCACAGAAGTTCTGCCCCTTGGAACTGATGACTGTATTTGTGTAGCCTTGTGATGTTGGCACGTGTTCACAATAAACTCTTCTGTGGTGGCCGATGACCACCCGAGATCCCTCTGGGTTTTCCTTTGTGTCCAGGGCCAGGCCAGGCAGGGCACTGGGCTGCTGGAGTGGACAGACAGCCTGTAGGAAATTTGTCCTCCCGTTTAGCAAATGACTTAGAATTTTTTGTTAGTATCAGTACTGCATCTTCTGAGACTTAGTTTTAGGGAAGGTTTTACATCAGGAGCAACAATACCATCTACTCCTTTAGCTTATTAGGCTTGAGTTAAAGAGTAACAAACTCAAAATATTAACAGTATTTAAAGAAAAAAACAAACCAATAAACAGCAACAACAACGTACCTACTTGAATGGAACAAAGTGTGTAACATTATTTTGTTTTTTGAGTTGAGTTTCCTGGCAGGATGGCCTCAGGTGAGGTTGTCTTGGGATATGCTGCTCTGAGCTGCTGGGAAAGCGCTTTCTTTGGGGGTTTTTTGGTTGTTGTTTTTTGTTTATTTGTTTGATTTGTTTTTTGTGATCTTTTTCCAAAGGGTTTTCATGGTGCTCCTCAATACATCAGTTTGTCCTGTTTAAGCATTGTTTGGGAAAGGTTTTACAGTCAGTAGTAGCGACAAAGCTTTCACAATTTATTTTTACTTTTTATTTTTAACCAAAGAAAAGTAAGTTGTAGTTGTGGTTCTTTGACTTTTAAATGCCCATTAGGTTAAATCTATACACTGCTATTTAGTAGAAGGGAATGAATGGCTATGACAATAGGAGAAGACTGAAAAATAAGCAATGCTGGTATTTAACTTGCTGCGGTTGAAATATCCTTTTGTGTTGCATCTCCTGCAGTTGCTCATTCCCTGGGAATGTCACTGCATCGGGCACGGCAGGAAATGAAGTATTTATTTTAATTCTATTTAAATCTGTAATAATATGCTATTCCTTTTCTTCTGGTCATAGGTAGTCCTAAGGAAAATATTTGAACCATTATTTTTCAGATTTGGAGTGTGTCACTGCCTCATGCAATGTGTTCCCTCATGTCCCATCAGACACACCTGCCCACCTGCATGCTCCTCTGTGTCACAGGTTTGAAAGCCCCACAGTCGTGTCTTGAAACAAGTCTCACTTTTGAGGTCTTAAATGACTTTAGTTGCTCCATGGGCTTTCTTTACTGTAAGGGGCAGCATTTGTACTCTCTGCACATAGGATAAGGATGTTTAATCCACACTTCCCTTCAGCCTTTGGTCTGAGACTGTTCATTAACTTCAGAAAAGCTCTTGTTGTATTTATACCAGTTCCAAAGTGCTGAAGTTGGGTGTGTGATATCCAACCGCCCCAGGGTCTGCAGGGCATCAAGGGGGCCTGGGATGCAATTTCATTTCAGGGGCAGCCCTGTGCTGTTCCTGCAGGCCCCTGTCCCCATGACAGCAATAACCAGGTGTGTTCAGGTTCCTGCACAGCACTGCAGGGCTGCCAGCTGCCTCCTCCCGGGCTGCCTGTGCGGAGAGCAGGGCTGTGCAGGGGGACAGAGTCACCTCCCGGAGCTTGTGCTCCACAGGGACCTGCAGCTGCTGCAGCTGGGATGGCACAAACCCTGCAGAGCCCTGGCACTGGTGATGGGTCATTTCAGCCTCCCAATGAGGGAGGGAGGGCAGGAGGATCTAAAGAGGAAAACCCTAAACCCTCTCTTTTGTGCTGATGAAAAACTCCCTTTGTGTGGCTTCTGTCGTGTCTAACCGTCCAGGAAAAGGCTGTTTTTACAGCAGTTTGTTATCCGTGTCTGGTACCTCACGTTCTAAGCTGTAAACAGAACAATCTAAACCGATATCTGCTACTACAACCGACACCTCCCAGATTTAGCTCAGTCTTACTATTCAAGAGAATGATTAAAATAGTAACTGTCAAAAGTGCATCTCCCTTTAATCTGTAACTTCAGTTTGTTCAGCACCTTTGTTTAAAATGTATGTTTTCACATATTTAAAATGCCTGAGTTTTAATATCTCTGTATTAAGTGCATTTACTATCAATAATTTAAAGACCATTCCTTGCCAATGGATGTACAGAGTTCTGAGAGAATACCAAAATTATATAATATGAAAAAGCGATGTAAAGTTTTCTACATGAAAATACGATGTATAATAGTTATACTATTCCATGCTTTAATCAAGTGATAAATCAATAAAGTTTTACGAAGTGTTGCTTTTTTGCTCAGGTGATTCCTTAGGCGGCTCAGAGGCTTCGGCGCCACTCGGGCTCCTCTGCGGGGCTGGGGGGTTCCGCTTCGTGTTTTATACCCCGGCACGCTCCGTCCTCGTTCCTGTTCCGCCGCGGGGCCGGGCCCGTTCCCTTGACACTTCACGGGGTCCTGCCGGGCCCCGTTCGTTCCGGGCCCCGCTCGGCCCCGTTCGTTCCGGGCTCCTGCCGGGCCCCGCCGCCCCCGGCCCCGCTGGGCCCCGCTCGTTCCGGGCTCCGGCCGTGCCCCGCCGCCCCCGGCCCCGCTCGTTCCGGGGCGGGCCGACGCCGCCGCGCTACGAGAGGCGCCGCGGGGCCCAGTGGGAAGGGCCCGGCTATTGGCCGCCGCCCATTGAACGCGGCGCGGATTTGCTGCCGACGGCGCGCCCGGGGCCGCCGCGGTCGCTGATTGGCCAGGCGGGAGCGCGATGTCACCGCCCCGCGCGATGCGGTCACGGAGCCGCCGCCGCGCCCTCGCCCGGCGGTTTGAATGTGAAGTGCAGCCGGAGCGCTCGGAGCCGCCGCCGCCGGGGGGGAGCCGCCAGGTAAGGCCGGGACGCGCTGCCCCGCACGGCGATGGGGCCGGGGCGGCCCCGTGCACCGGCGGCCCCGCGGCCGCCCGCGCGCCAACTCCGCGCTGCGCCGGGCGCTGGGCCCGCGGCGCGGCCACGGGCGTAGCGCACCATGCTGGGCCTTTCCGCCCACCTCCCGCGGCCCGCGATTGGTCCGGGGCCGCCGGGCTTGCGCAGCCCGCGCCCCTCATTGGCCGCGGCCGCTGCCAGTCCGGGCTGTCGCGGGGGGAGGGGGACCGAGTTAGTCTGAGGGCTCTGGGACCGCCGGGATCTCGCCCGGGCCCGGCCCCGCCGCCCCCTCACGGCCCGGCCCGACCCCACCCCGCCGCCCCCTCACGGCCCGGCCCGGCCCCGGCGCGTCCGTGCGGGGCCCGCCGCAGGAGGCGGCACGGGCGGAGTACGCGCGGTCCGGCGCCGGGACGGCCGGAGCAGCCCCGACCCTTCCACGGGTGAACGGCCTGGCGGGCCGTGGGAGGGCGCGGGGCCCGTCCCCGGCGGAGAGTCGCGGGCTGCGCCGGCCGGCCCTGCCCCCGGAGAGTCCCCGGCTGCCCCGGCCGGCCCTGCCCCGGAGAGTCCCCGGCTGCCCCGGCCGGCCGTGCCCCGGAGAGGCCCCGGTTGGCGGGAAGCGGCGGGAGCGGCCGGGGTGCAGGGCCGGCCCCGCTGCCGCCGTCCCCGGCGCTGCTGGGCCAGGCCCGCGCTTTGGGGAAGCGGGAGCTGCCCCCGGGGATGCTCAGAGCGCTGTCAGGAGGGTTTTTCCCTTTCCCAGCGGCGTCCCGAGTGTTCGGCCGGTGCTGGCTGAGGGGATGCGCCTGTGGGAAGCTCTTCCCGGTGCGAGCCCCGGGGGCACGGCGCGCTCTGCCGGGGTTTGGGTTCCTTCTCCCAGAGGTCTGCATTAATTTGACTGGAGTCGGTGATGTACTAAGCAAGCTCTGTGGGTTTTCTGAGGCCTTTTCTGCAGGCACATGCTGCAACACAACACAAAGCATCTTATCACTCAAGCTAAAGTACCACCAATGTTTTTTGTACTGGAAAACAAACATGAAGAGTTAGAGGAAGAGAAGGAAATAAGCATATGTAGGTAACGGGTGAAAATAAGTTGGTGAACAAGACTACAGACAAGTAAACCTCAAAAGCAAAGGGATGCATGGGAGGCAGGACTTTTCAGGCAGATTTTTACTTCTTGCAAAATGTGTTAGGATCTGATTTGCTTTTTAACATGCTATTTCATTTAAATCCAAGAGGATACTGCTGCTGTCTTTTAAATGATATAGATGCCATAGCTGACATAAAAATTGTGTCATTAAAGCTCACTGTCTTTGCAAGCATGCTGATACAAAAAACTGTTTAGTGCACTGGTGATCAGCATGAAACAACTCCAAAGCAGGACAGGTAAATGTCAGTCAATTTTACTAAATAGAATCTCCAGAGGAAAAATGAAAACCTTTGCTTCCTCATAACCTTTGTAGGGAATGAACTGTGCTGCTGGTGGTGGAAAGGTTTGATGATGATGTCCAGAGGAACATCTCCATTAACGCACATCTTATTGTCATAGTATTGCTGTAATTTTAATTATTCCAATGCAAGCTGTGAAATAAATATGTAGCTGTGGTACAGATAAGAATGTGTGTGGCAGGATGACTAGAGAGGAGCAGTATGAACTCACTGCACAGAGTTATTCTGTAAAAGATACTGCATTTAAATTAGCTCCCACCCTAGTCTGAAGTAATTTGGCAGGGAGGACAAACTGTGTGGCTTTGCACAGTCTTTTGTCTCTTTTTTAAAAAAGTATTTTCTTCTGAGATTTTTCTTTAATAAGGAGTAGTTGATTTTTTGAAAAAGCCTTGACTCTTCAACACACTTTAAATTGTTTTATTTACAATTATGTAGGGCAGGACTGCTCAGCTATTTCAGTCAGGAGCCGTTTCTGGGGCTGGCAGCAGAACAAAAGCAGAACCAAATCCCTGTTGTCCTGAAAGGGCAAGAGATCATTCTTTGGCTGTACGTGGTTCGTGTCTGCTGGATGTGTAAGCCTTTTCTGAGGTTGGGGTCCATAAAGCAGACACTGGCAGTTACCTGCAGCTTGAGAAGTGGAATGTTTGTGTGCCTGGTGCACCCTGGCTGGGACTGTGCCTGTGAGGTATTGTCAGAAAGAGCTGATGCTGCTTCTGTGGGATCTGGTTTTCCACGGGTAGCTTTAGGATAGATTTCCCGATCTCTGGTTGTAACAAAACTTCTTGTGGGTTTTAGGTCCTGCCAAAATGGAGCTCAGTGATGCCAATTTACAAACTTTAACTGAATATCTAAAGAAAACACTAGATCCAGATCCTGCTATAAGGCGTCCTGGTAAGTGATTCTCATGACGGAGAACAAAACAGTTCTGTTTCTTTTTGGCTCTTCTATCTCTGTAGCAAACTTCAGTAGATATTTACGCAGTAACCTCTTCACAGAAGTTCTCAGTATCCTTTTGAAATGAAACCCCAAAAAACTAATGAAGGATGGATATAAATATAAAATATAAAATATAAGTAATTTTATCTGCTTTTTGTCATTTTGCTTTTCTGCATTCTTGCTCTTTTTTCTTTTTTGCACTGTTGTTATTTCAAACAGTAGTGCTGTGCACAACAAGCCAGGATTTTCTTCTCTTGGGTTATGGCTTTTCCAGGGGTGAGGAAGGAGTATTTCCCGATCCTGCTGGGATGTAGCCGAGAGCTGTTGTTGGCATTGAGGAGCTGTGATAGCTTTTGTCAGACATGTGAAGCTCTGGGAAGTGTTAGTGTTGGGTGTTTCAGACACCTGAGGAGTGGTAGGATTCACTGGAGAGGCAGCTCAGCTTTTGCTAACTGCAGCGTGTTCTCTTACAGCGGAGAAGTTCCTGGAGTCTGTGGAGGGAAGCCAGAACTATCCCCTGTTACTCCTGACACTGCTGGAGAAATCACAGGAAAACGTCATCAAAGTCTGTGCATCTGTAACATTCAAGAATTACATTAAAAGGAACTGGAGAATTGTAGGTATCCTAGTGAGGAATTGTCATAAGAACTAATCATCCATTTGGGGTACAGTAAGCAGATCTACATCCCACCCAACTCAGTTTCATCTGTGAACCTACTGAGGGACCCTTGATCCTCTCATCCAGATCATTAGTAAAGATATTAATCAGTACTGGCCCCAGTACTGAGCCCTGGAGAACCCCAGTAGTGACTGATGGTATAGATAAGCATACCTTGAACTTTGGAAATTGCCAACTTTTGACTGAAGTGTATGGAAAGATGGTAAAAGGGGTATGGGAAGGGTAGTGGTACCATCACTACCCTTTAAGGGTACTCAAGCCTGAGTGTCTCTTTGGAGGTGCTTTTCTCTTTTAACTGCTGGGTGATTTCTAGGTCCACAGATAATGTGACTGTCACTGCTGTCACTGGTTGGGACAAGCCCCCTCATTATTTTATTTCTTTAGTGGCAGCTTTGCAATTTTCTACTTCTTGGCACTGCTGACCGACTGGGCTTGGAACTGATTGGTGTTTTGAACTACTTGGATAACTCTTTAAGTCAGTGTTAGGGTTTTGATTGTGTGACCTGCACCTTCCTGTACAGTCTCTAGATGGGATGGTTTGAGACAGCTCACACAAAATCAGTTGGTGGGGTTGGCAGAGGTGTTGTTTGCTGTGGAAGACACTTGGTTAAATGTGGGATTTTACTGCCATGTGCACCCACCCTCACTGCTGTTCAATTGCTGACCTGAAAAGTTCTTCAAAAACTTCTTCAAAGTTTAACAGAAGGAGAATATTCCTTTCAGCTTTTTTCAGATACTGCTGTTCCAGATTCATTGAAGGCAGTGTCTCTAACAGGTCTGCTTCTTAGGTTCTTCAGCATTGTAATGGTTACATAAATCAGTATAAACAGTTGGTTCTGAAATGCTGGTCATCTCCCATTGCCTAGAGAATGCTGATATACCCATAACTTATTTATTGTCTTCATTTTAGGTGGAGGATGAACCAAACAAAATCTGTGAATCGGACAGAGTAGCCATTAAAGCCAACATAGTGCCCTTGATGCTTAGCAGCCCAGAACAAATTCAGAAGCAGGTAATATGTCATTCCTGGCTGTATCCATGAAACTTTGGGAATATTCTAAGCATGTCTAGAAGCCGTGGTTATTGGCAGAGCTCAGTTCTCTTACCAGTGAGCTCATCCTGATCCAAATAGCTTCAAAGATACTGTTACAGGTATTTCTACTTACTTCCACTTTTTTAAAACATAATTACTGTAGAATCCTGTAGCTAGGTTCTAATATTAGGCAGTAATTCTAGAAAGTGAGGCTCTCTGAAGTTGAGATTTTAGTATTTGTGTGGAAAGGAGTAGATATTTAACCCAGTGATTTTTGACTGGGACAAGAATAACCAGATTTTCTGGGGCGTTTGCACGAGTGCTGTGTGCTGTTCTCCCGTGATGGTTCTGTTTCCTCTGCAGCTGAGTGATGCCATCAGTATCATTGGGCGGGAAGACTTCCCCCAGAAGTGGCCAGACCTGCTGACAGAGATGGTGAACCGTTTCCAGAGCGGGGATTTCCACGTCATCAACGGCGTTCTGCGCACCGCCCACTCCTTGTTCAAAAGGTGCTGGGGATGGGGCTTTGTGTGTGGACTGCCAGAGTCCAGCTGCCATGTTTCACTGCTGGGCTTCATTTTGGGCAGCTGATCAGTTGTACAACTAATTAGTCGTACAGCTACAAGCCTGTAGTTGTGGCTTCTACGTCCACCTTCTAAGGAGTTATCAAATTGTACACCCTGCATGGTTTTGAACTGTGCTATTTAATTCCTGTTTACTTGACAGTATTTGTTGGAAGGTTCAGCACGAGACAATTCTGTGTGTATTAACTTGGTAATAAATGGGAATATTCTGTTTTTCATGTGTTTCTCTCTCACTTGTCAGGTACCGCCATGAATTTAAGTCAAATGAATTATGGACAGAGATTAAACTTGTTCTTGATGCCTTTGCTTTACCCTTGACAAATCTCTTCAAGGTATTTCTTGTTGAGTCATTTCTAAAAAAGGTTTAATGTTCTGAATTGCTTGTTGTGGCTACCTGTGAAATTAAACTCAAGAATTGTTGTTTGAAACTGTTTAAGGGCTTCAAATTCAATGAAGTGAGACCTAACAAGATTGATAAGAGGATGAAAAATAACTGTATTTTCTGGTTAAAAAAAAAACATTCTGTAACACATTTAAATACTTTTTGTTGGTGTGGGTTTTGTATTTGACAATCTTGCATCTCTTTCTAGGCAACTATTGAACTTTGCAGCACACATGCAAATGATGCCAGTGCCCTGAAGGTTCTCTTTTCTTCCCTCATTCTAATTGCGAAGCTGTTCTACAGTTTAAATTTTCAGGTGAATCTCTTTGTTCTTGGGATAGTTTTGCTTTGTTCTGAAGAAGCTGCTGCTATAGAATTCATTTGAGGCAGCCTTTGAGGCCGTGCTTTATGGCAAAAAGAAAAATCACTGGTGCATCTGCTGGAGTAAAAGCACAGTAAGGAAGGGTTATTTGAGACATTGTCCTGGCCCTGTGGGAACACGTTCAGGAGAGTCTGAGCTGGCATTGCCCCAGGGAGGTGTGGCATGGGGCCTCTGACTAGGAGCTGGGAAAGGCAGCAGTCCAGTGCCTGGGTTTGTGCTCACTGTGCCCCTTTATAAGTGTGTCTGTACTGGCAGGAGCTGGGTCCATTCCGTGTAGCTCTATGGCACTGGAGCACAGAAATTCTGGAGCAGTGGGAGTTGTCTGGGTTTGGAATCAGATCTACATTCTGGACATGGCTAAGTGTGCTGTATGGGAAATGGTAAAAAGCTCCCTTGCTGAGGTGACATTAATTTAGTTTCTCAACATGAGTGTGAGTCTGTGAAGTGTGATCGTGCCTGGATTCCTTGGGCTGTTCTTCCACAGGGGGCAAGAGAACAAGCTGGAGTTAAAAAAGGCTTGTGCTCTCTTGTTCTGAGAGTGAGAGGTGATAAGGCTCATCCATTATAAAAATGTGAGCTGTTTAGAGTCTAAGCAACTAGTTTATTTGGAACTAGTTGTACTCTAGGGCTCTCCCAGAACAGTTTTTGTTTGGGAGATGGAAGGGGCACTGTTTCAGTTTGAAGATTGCTTTCCACAAGTTATTGTCCCTCAGGAGATGATGAGGTGAATGCACCACTTCCAGTGTAGGTATGTTACCTAAGCAGTACAGTCAGAAATTAAAATGTAGATTTATGCTTTTCCTTCACAGGATCTTCCTGAGTTTTTTGAAGATAACATGGAAACATGGATGACAAACTTTCATAGCCTTTTAACTTTAGATAATAAACTCTTGCAGACTGATGTAAGTACTGCATAAACCACCTGGTTTGCATCTGTAGGAGAGAGGGTGGGCTGACCATGTAGGTCTGATTCTGAACATTGCGGTGGTTTTCTGTGGGGCAAACGAAGGAGCAGAATGACTGTAAGAAAATGAAGTTAAGAGAAGCTGCTCTGCTGTCTAAGGAATTTGAGGTTCAGTTCTTCAAGTTGTATGACAGTTACAGGTATACCCATCTGTGCACAGAAATCAAATTACCCACACTCATCACTGAGCTGATTCCTTCAAGAACAGCTGCTGAAGTGACCTGGCCATTGGCATCACAGGGCTCAGGTTTTCTGTACCTTGCAGCTGCTTCATGCACCATGTTCTAGAAAACAGGGTATCTTAAAGGACTTGAAACAATTGAACATAAAGGGCAGGACATGTCTTAAATACTTCAGCATTCACAGCCTTGGTCTGGTTAAAGAGTCAGTAATTTCACTGGTGAAAGCTGGTACCAGGGCAGCAAAGCTCCAGTTATTTTTGTGCGTGTTTTCTGCATTTTGAGTGCTGATGTCTTCCAGATACAGCACAACAGTTTGCCACTTGATGGAGCCAAAACAACTATCAATTTCACATAGAGAGGCACATTAAGTGTGTGTTGAGCTCTAGTTACCCTGCAGCTAAAAGAAACTTTGCTGCTCTTTTGTCTTGTGTCTGTGGGCTGCTCCCAGCACAAGCACTGGTGCAGCTGAACTGGGACAGGCAGTAAAGCCGAAAGGTGGAGGGAAGAGGGGCACACAGAACTGGGGTGGTGTCTGTTGTTTTTAATTTCAGCTCAATTGCCCAGTTTCTGTGCCTCTCTGGGGAAGGGGAGGGGACTTCTACAACTACCCCAATTAAAGAATCATGATGTTGTGGCTTCTAGGCATGTTTTCAGTGCCTCATGTTGTCTTTTTCATATTGCATTTTAAATTAATTTTGTGTGAACTATTGTGTCTGTTTCCAAGCGCACAGTACCTTGATTTGAAGTGTAGGTATGGTATCTAACTTGAAGAGCAGTTTGGGTACAGATCAGCAAAATACAGTAGTTCTAGGGACATGAGAGGGATTTCTTTCACCTGTTTAGGACATGGTTAAATGGTGATGTAAATATTTCACTTAAATACGTTGTTACTTTTAATGTTTAAGTAGTGTTGAAGTTTGGATGTTTAAGTTCTTAGTTTTGTTTTATGTGAGGATGAAGAGGAAGCCGGATTGCTGGAGCTCTTGAAATCACAAATTTGTGACAATGCTGCTTTATATGCTCAAAAATACGATGAAGAATTTCAGCCCTACCTGCCTCGTTTTGTAACAGCAATCTGGAATCTGTTAGTCACAACAGGCCAGGAAGTGAAGTATGACTTGGTAAGTTGCTAAAATCTGATCTTGTCAAGTTTAATAATAAATTAGAAATGGATCAGTCACGCTAAAGTTTTGTGTTCTGTTTGTGGTGCTGTAGCTGGTCAGTAATGCAATCCAGTTTCTGGCCTCGGTTTGTGAGAGACCACATTACAAGCATCTGTTTGAAGACCAGAATACATTGACAAGCATCTGTGAAAAAGTTATTGTTCCCAATATGGAATTTAGAGGTAACTTTTTGAGACTTAAAATTTGAAAAACACACCAAAAATCTAATTATCGTGACATGTTGCTTTGCAGGACTAAGAATTGAGGATTCCCTCTTGTGTACCTTAGTGCTAGATTCAGACCCAAGTTTCTGCAGCAGATTGTTGTCCTGTGGGCTTTGTAGAATTGTATGAATATACCTAATTTTTCATGTTGAAATCCCAGTGGAGGAGGTCTAGGTCATGTGCCACCAATAAATTTCTACAATTAAATTGAGTATCTGAATAATTCAAGGAGCCTAAATAGGCAGGAATATCAGGCCTAGCAAATCGTAGTGTTTAGTTCTCCAGGTTTTGATGGCTCATATTGATCCTATATTTAAAATGCAGTGACAATATATTGCAGTGAAGCTTCTCTCTCTTAAGTTCATGACTCTGAAAGCCTCTTCAAACACACCTGGTGTTGAATATGTGTTAGAGGTTTTTCTTTGAATCAGCCCATGGGTATGAATGACTAATTTGTGGACAGCAGCTAAACAAGACTAGTCTGTTAATTCTTGTTAATTAATATTAATGTTATAGAAAGGTCCTTGGGAAAAAATAGTGAGTTGGTAATGATGTACCCTTTTACCATAAAAACCAAAGATTTCAGTACTTCAGCTTCCATGTGTTTTATATTTTCAGCGGCTGATGAAGAAGCATTTGAAGATAATTCTGAAGAGTATATAAGAAGGGATTTGGAAGGATCTGGTAATCCACAGATTTATACTAAGAATACTTGGTCTTTAAATATAGCTCTAAAGAGCTGAAGCAATTTACTGAAGCTTTTATAACTTCATTTTGAAGTTGAGAAGGTTTCCACACAGCACCCCCAGCTGGATTTTATCCAGTCTGTGACCAAGGGCTGCTGTCACGATATGCTCGTCACAGTGTCTTGCTGGTTTGAGCAATGTTTTTATTGGGCTTTTTCCTTAATTGGCTTGGTATGTCTTCTGCACTGCCCACATTCTCATTTCAGGAAATGCAGCCTGTAAGTCAATCCTGAGTAGTAGCCAGTTGTGTATTTAGTTCCTGCGTGTGGAGTTTTAAATAACAGGGAGAGACTGCTGATGTTTGGACTGAAGTTGTGCCTGGGGTTGCCCCCAGGCTGTGTCCGGCCCGCTGGCCTACAGCCAGGCTGGGACGTGGCGTGTGCTCGGAGCCTGAGCAGCTGCCGGGGTGTGAGGGGGCTGTGCTCTGCAGCCAGGCCACAGCCCAGCACAGCCACACCTGCCTCTGTGTGACAGTCTGCCGGTCACTGGCCCTTCTGGCGTGATGGCATTTCCTAAGAGATTGAAGAGATGACTGTGTGCTTGCAGTGGAGGACAAAATTGGAGGAAACATTTTTGAACTTTTTTCAAGGAAACATAATTCTTGTCCGAGATTGGCTGCATTTTAGGTATTTGTGAAGTTTTTTACAAAAATGTCCTGTCAGGTGTGGTGGGCCAGCAGCTGGCTTGTGCTCCAGCCTGCTGCAGTCCAATGGGGGAGAGAGTGGGAGGGGTGAAAGTGAGAAGACTCATGGATAAAGACAGATTAAATGAGAGTAAGGAAAGGGGAGAGAAGTTACTGACTCACCACTGCCCATGGGTGTCCCTGAGTGTCCCTGAGCCTGTCCCTGAGCCGTGGCTACTTTCCCCTTGACCCCCTTCCCTCAGTTTTTATTTCTGAGCATGTCACACAGCATGGAAGGCCCTGCTGGTCAGTTTGAGATGCCCATGTTGTCCCCTCCCAGCTCCTTGCCTGCCCCAAGCTGCTTGCTGGGAAGGCTGAGCAGGAGAACGAGGAAGCTCTGCCACTGTGACAGTGCTCTTCAGCAGCAGCCAGATCTGGGTATTCCCAGCAGCTTCAGTCATTGGTACCAAACACGGCTCCAAATGGGCCCCTGGGGAGAAAATGAGCTCCCCCCCAGCCAGAGCCAGTACATTTGGTGCATAAAGCCAGTGCCAGCCCCCCTGTGTGCCTGCTGCCACTGCTCAGGGGCAGCTGGCCCTTCTCCTCCGTGCACTGGCAGTCCAGGTGTGACAGGGAATAAAAGCCTTACAGCTGTTCTTACACAGCAATGGGGAGGGTTGCAATAATTAACATGGGGTGTGGCTGTGACTTGAGAAGCTGTTACTGTTTTATGTTTATTAATATGAAAAGCTGTCTGCTTTCTCATATCCTAAGACTCTTTGGTTCTCATGCAGATATTGACACCAGGCGCAGAGCAGCTTGTGATCTGGTCAGAGGCTTGTGTAAATTTTTTGAAGGACCCGTGACAGGGATTTTTTCTGGATATGTTAATTCTATGCTGCAAGAGTATGCGAAGAATCCATCTGTTAACTGGAAGCACAAAGATGCAGCTATTTACCTTGTAACGTCTTTGGCATCCAAAGCTCAAACACAGAAGGTATTTGTACATTGTATTCCCTGTGTTCAGATATTACAGTGCAGATGATGCTGCCCTTCGTTTAAGCCGCTTCAGAAAGGGAGGAACTGTGTGTGCAGTGGTTCCTGTTGATGGGATGGATAATTGTATAATCCTGTCACAGTTGGTAGTGTGTGACCTTCAGGTGGATGGGGCACAGTGTGGGTAGGCCTCACTGGCGTGTGGGATCCAGCCAGACAAAAACCAAAACTGGCTCAGCTCTGCAACCCCTGAGTGGTCCAGAGGTGGTCTGGGAGCCATGGAAGGCAAATAGGGCTTTACAGAAGACGATCAGAAGTTAAGCAGATTGAAAGGAATTCAAATGACTCTTGGAGTTGTTGTCATGATATTTCCCAATGTTTCCTGCTACTTGGATGTTTGATTTGGGAATGACATGTGAATGCTAATGATGGCTGGAGGTGGATCTCATTACTTGCTGGGGAGAAAGCAACTACTAGGCTGGAGACCCTGAAAAAGCTGGGCTAACCTGTATCTGCAGACAGGAGCGTTGTATCAAATGGTACTGCTGGATACTCGAAATGCTGTTACAGTTCAAAGCTCAGTGTCTTTACAAGACAGATTTGAGGCAAACATACTAAAACATGTACCTCATTTTATACAATTTTGCTGCAGGTCCTCAGTCTTTTCCTGAAGCCAGGCATATACTGCTGCCTAGCAGTTGTTAGTGATGTGGAACAGGAACCAGCCTGGTAGCATTTGGGAAACTGCAAAGTTTGTGTCTTTTTCTGTGCTATTTAACGGCAAATATGGACTAATGTAGAGCACTTCATTGAAAAATCTCCATCTAAAAATCCTGGTTTAAAAAAAGGTTGCATTTTTTGTAAGAGAAAACTAATAGTAATTTTTTTAAATTAGTAAGAAAACTAGCAGTTTATATGTCAGCATATCAAAATAAGAGTTGTTTTTTGCTTGTTCCAGCACGGAATAACACAGGCCAATGAACTCGTTAATCTGACAGAATTCTTTGTGAATCACATTCAACCTGACTTAAAGTCTGCTACTGGTAAGTTAATGTTAATTTTGGTATGGTAATTTTGTGATATATCATAACCTTGACAGCAGCCATTGTTTGTGAAGTCTCAAGCACTCCTTTATCAGCGCAATCTGTGAGACAGGCTGTGCACACCTGGCACAGAGTAATTCATTTTTGTTTGGCCAGCAGTGCAGGAGCTGTTCCAGCAAGGTGCATTGCCACCTTACCCTCTGCTCTCTGCAAGATCAGGGCATGGATACACGTGGTTGCTGTCAGCTATGTGCTTACACTTGTTCAATCAAAGTAATTTGATTTCTGTATTTGAGACCTTATGGTAAGCTTCTATGCCCTACAAAACCCTGAGAAGTGAAAATACTGAGGCCAGGTTGTGATCTGTACAGTCCTTTTTGATGAGGTTGTGGATGTCTAGATTTAAACCACATAGTTTATTTTATACTGCAACAATTATCTTACTGTATCTGAAGCACAGTGGGCTGTCTTGAAATGTGCAGTTGAAGGCTGCTAAAATTGAAACCAGAAGATGAAATGTCATCTGAGCTGGACTGTACTTTTAATGCTACTGGGATGTGATTTGTACCTGAAACTGATATTCTAACAGTGCCCATACCAAAGTGCAGGAGTTAAGAAATGTAGAAAAACATTGTCTCTGTATTATCCTCTACTGGAGAAAATTATTACTTAATGTCAAATGTCACCTGTATATATAGTACATGCTCAGTAATCACATTTGTATGAGAAGCATCAACGAAGTTTGCATATTTTCTATTTCAGTGAATGAATTCCCTGTGCTAAAAGCAGATGGTATCAAGTATATCATGATTTTTAGAAACCAAGTAAGTTTTTCTTTTACTCTTATAGGAAATCATATTGTGTGTTGTTACTTTATACTTGCCAAGCCTAATTTATTGCACTTGGCCATATGCTAACTCAACAGGTGTTTGATAGTCATATGCAACACTTCATGCTGAGTTTTTAGTTTAGAAAGTAAATGATATTGTTATAAATATCCAATTAACATGTAGTCTATATGCTGTCTGTCCATATGCTGTGGGAACACTGACTATCTTAGCTGCTTAATCCTGTGACACACTCAGTCATTTCCAAGTCAGTGTTAGTCCAAATACCCTTGATTGCTTGAATCATTGCAGTAATTGTTACAGAGTACAGCAGTTTTGTCCTTTACCTTTTCTCCTTCGTGAGATGGGGTGAGAAAATATGTTACCTTTATTCATTTCTTATGAAATATCTGTGATTTGGGTTTTTTAAACCTTGACATTTTTAATTACCTACTAAGACAAAGTAAAATGGGAAGGGAAGTATCCATTGGGATAATCTGCAGGTGCTGCTAATGCAGTGTACCACTGGTGTTCAGGGGAAGAACAGGAGCAGTGACAGTAACTGCCTCCTGGTTGTCAAGATGTGAAGCAGCAGCAGGAGGAGCCTCCCAAGACACGTCCCTGTGCAAGCTCTGCCTGTCACTGATGGTGGTTGTGCCCTAGGGTTGAACCATCTGTATTCTTGAATGTACTTCTGATTTGCTGCTATACTTTTGTAGGTACCAAAAGAACAACTGCTGGTGTCTATTCCTCTCCTAATCAATCATCTCCAAGCAGAAAGTATTGTGGTCCATACCTATGCAGCCCACGCTCTTGAAAGACTGTTTACCATGAGAGGGACAAATAATGCTACCCTGTAAGTGTTCAAGCAGAAATAAATCCATTGCTACGTAGATTTTGTGTGTTAAGGATGAGAAATGCCTGTAGGAGATCCTTTGTGTCATATATTATGGTATTGTGTAAGGCTTGAGGATTGTGACTGTTTCATCACTAAAGAGCTGTGTTTCACTTAACAGCATTACAGCTGCAGAAATGGCACCCTTTGTAGAAGTGCTGTTAACAAACCTTTTCAAAGCTCTGACACTTCCTGGCTCATCTGAAAATGAATACATTATGAAAGGTAAATGCCTAATGAGTCCTGCAATGTAAGAATAACTTGGTTAACTTGAGGTAAAGGCTTACAGTTACAGGTTCCTGATATTTTTATTTGCAAAACCTATTTTATGCAAATGTGTTGAAGAGCCTGCAGTTACTTGTCAGGCCGTATGAAGTCACCTTTGACTGAACTTAGGGTACCAAAGAGAAACACTGAACATAATGGGCACTGTGGGAAATTGTTTCTCAAATGGGAGTCCTGTAGCCAGGACAGCTGCCTGGACAGTGTCAGGGGCAGATCTGAGCAGTCTGGTCATGGGAAGGAGATGTGGTCGTGGCTGGTGAGAGGATAGAGCTGATCATGGCAAAGAGGATGCTGAGATCTGAGGTTTGCCCAGGACAAGTGGTGGCCTTTGTGAAGTCGTTTAATCTCCTGTGTTCATCTGTAGAATGGGAAAGCTTTGTTATATGCTTTGTCACGATTATAGACTGAATGTTTTTGCAGCAGGTGTTCTTTCATTCTGTACCTAATTCCTTGGGATCCTATTTTAACAGTAAAAGATAAAGGATTTAGGCCTGTGTTGAGTGGCAGAAGTGTATTTTGTCTTCAGAAGCTAAGATTTTCCATTTATTTGCAGCCATCATGAGGAGTTTCTCTCTGCTGCAGGAGTCCATAATTCCATACATCCCTTCTGTCATCACACAGCTCACACAGAAACTGCTGGCTGTCAGTAAGGTAAAGGACAGAGCAAAAGGATCAGCTTTTACCTTTTAGAGCAGAGGACTTAGTTGTACCTTGTTGTGCAGAGGTCTTGCAGAGGACTTAGGTGTACCTTGTTGTGGTGTTCTGTTAGAATAATCTAAATAGTTCGATATTTTCTGACACAACTAATTTGAAGCAGCATTCTAGTGAGATACTGCCTTCCTTTTAGAACATATTCTCAGATCATTCTCCCTGCTCTCATGTGAAATTTGGAAGCAGCATATGAACTCTTGCTGTAATGCTAGTTTGTTGTGGTATAATTCTTGCTTGTGCAAAGGCCACCAATACAATAATCTGTTTTTATCACAACTCCTGTATTCTTTGCCCGTGAAATATCTGAAGCTAATAATAATTGGCGTTGAAATGTGGGATTGAATTAAATAAATTACCTTCTGCTTTTGCTGGGTAAAATTCTCTTAGTTTTTTATTTCTATTTGTCAGTTTCTTAACCATTGACCATAGGGAATGATTTAGAATACCTTCATCAACTGTCCAGAAAACTACTTTTCTGTACAGTTAAAACTCAACTGCAGCTTATATGGAGTATTCAATAGAGGATTGACTGGACACTTAAAAGATTGAAAAATAATTTTTTCTGGGTTTTGTTCTGTGATATTTTAACTGTTTGCTAGTTTGTACAGAGCTCCTGAAAAACACTTGCTACAAAAAAACCCTCCCCTTTGTGCTTTAGAGGTCTTTATGTTTGCTTCTATCTGTGGAATTAATTTTGTAAGCATATTAATACATAAGTTACGAGTGTCCCTAGTCCGAAATGCTACTTTAGTCTTCAGTTAAAATAAAAAATACATTTAGCCAAGGAAGTGACTTGTCGGCAAGTTTGGGTTGATTTATCTGTTTATAACTTGTTTCCAGAATCCCAGCAAACCCCACTTCAACCATTACATGTTTGAGTCCATCTGCTTGTCGATCAGGATAACGTGCAAGGCAAACCCAGAGGCAGTGGGCAGCTTTGAGGAGGCTTTGTTCCTGGTGTTCACAGAGATCCTGCAGAATGATGTGCAAGGTGAGGACAGTCACTCAGTGCCTCTGCTCTCACTGGGGTTGGCTGCTAGGATTTACCTCATGGCCGTTTTTTTGTAGCACGGGAAATTCAAGGGGAGAAACAACATTTTCACAGTCTGAAAGGGTTTAGATCGTTCCATAGGGTATGCCAATAGCATTCAGTTTTCTTCGATTGCATTTTTAAAATACCTAGTAATCACTACTCCAAAGCCTCTTAATATTATTCTTAA
Organism: Cyanoderma ruficeps; assembly: GCA_008694505.1. Lineage (NCBI taxonomy): Eukaryota > Metazoa > Chordata > Aves > Passeriformes > Timaliidae > Cyanoderma > Cyanoderma ruficeps. Next base: position 11,321,643 of record VZDJ01000175.1, on the reverse strand, counting down.
TCCTATTGCCTTGCTTCTAGTAGTTTGCTTTTTATGTTCTGGAACATTACTGGATAGAGGAAATAGAAAGTGTATATATGCAGTGCTTGCTAATTTTCGGAATAATTACACTTGGGAAGATATGTTTCTTCAGAGATTTATTGAGATCTTTGCGATAATATCATAAAATTGTGGGTTCAATCCATAGATGAGTGGTTTCTGGGAACTGACAGTGACCATGTTGTCTGACTGTGTAAATGTCATCGTCTCTCTTCCAGAGTTCATTCCCTATGTGTTTCAAGTGATGTCCCTACTTCTAGAAATGCATAAAAATGAAATCCCATCATCCTACATGGCCCTGTTTCCCCATCTGCTGCAGCCAGTCCTGTGGGAAAGGACAGGAAACATTCCCCCCCTGGTCAGGCTCCTGCAGGCTTACCTGGAGCGGGGCGCCAGCACCATCGCCAGCGCTGCCGCCGACAAAATCGTGAGTTCTGGGGGAGCCACCCCAGGCAGGGGACCTGGGCTCACTCATGGTGACAGCTCCAGCCAGCAGCTGCATTGCTGCAGAGCTGGGTGCTTACATACAAAGACAAACTGATATCTGAATGTAGCTTTTTGGCTGCTTTTCCATTATGTGGATAAGATGAATTCTAGGCTATCGTGCCTTTGCCAGCTGAGATGAAAAATTCCTGCTCTTAGTTCTTGCAAGCAGATAAGTTTCCACAGATTTTCTGTCTTGTTTGTCTCATGTTAAACACATGGATAATGAGAACTCTCAGGTTCTGTTCAGAACGGTCTTGAGAAGAGTCAGTGAGAAGCCAAAATATGTCTTCCTTGACCTGAACCACAAAAACTGAATCCTGGCTTAGGTTATGGAGGCTTTTGCCTTGGCTTTATGCCTTAAATGGTCATGGTCAATTTTCTGGTAAGTCACGGGTGAAGAATTGTTGTCTAGGGTTTTATATCTGCTTTTCTTGCAGCCTGGATTGTTAGGTGTGTTCCAGAAGTTGATTGCCTCTAAAGCTAATGATCATCAAGGGTTCTACCTTCTAAACAGTATCATCGAGCATATGCCTCCGTGAGTATGAGCTGAAATTACTTTTAAAGCTAACTTTGTAGACTTTAATTATGAAGTGTATAAACATGCCAAATGTTAATTTGTAACTACTGAAAACATCACGTTTTTCAGTCAAATAGATTTGAACAATTCTATATGTGTTTTCTGTGAAGTGGCATCAGTAAAATCCTAGTGTGAATTGAATAACTATCCTTTTAAATTTCCAGTGAATCAGTTGACCAGTACAGGAAACAGATCTTCATTCTGCTATTCCAAAGACTTCAAAATTCCAAAACAACAAAATTTATCAAAAGTAAGTTCCTTGCTCTGTGGAAAGCTCTGGTGACAGTTCAGAGGTGCAGCTGCACAGAACCAGTGTCCTGTCGTGCCCCATGGATGTGTGGATGGAGGGACAGGGGTGACAGTCCCTACACAAATTGTGCAGTGTCCTTTAATTAACCCTGTAAAATCTGGTTAATGTCACCTGATAGGAACAAGAATCATAGAGTTGCTTATAATGGTCTTCCACAAACAAAGTTGAAGTGGTGCTTTTAATTCACTGCACCTGTGCAAAGGGGCTCATACCTCAGAGTTGGCATTGTGTGGAGTTTTCTGCTGAAAGTAGAGTTTTTGGAAGAGTTTCTTTGGTTCTTGATCTGAAAAAAATTGCAAATAGCTTTTCTAATGCCTTTTTATAACTGCTCTAAGGGGAAAAGGAGTGACTCTTCTCTTGTTGTACCACCTGGTTTTTGTGTTGTGGTATGTGAAAAGATCAGTTTTTAGGCAAATTTCAAGGCAGCAAGTTCATGTATTTCACTTAAACTGAACATGTATAAAGACTGCCATTTCTATCCCCTTGAAAAACTTGCTGGAATGTATTTTGCTGCTGACTCTAAAGCTATTCTTTTGTTTTCACATTGAATCTTACTTACTTTGACTTTTTTCTTGTTACAGGTTTCCTTGTCTTCATTAACTTGTATTGTGTAAGATATGGGGCATTAGCTCTGCAAGAAATATTTGACAGCATACAGCCAAAGTGAGTATGCTTTGTTTGTTTGGGTTATATTTAATACTGCTGTGTTATATTTATCTTTTGAAGTAATAAAGAGTTGTCTGTTTAGCTAAACTGTCAGACTACATTTATCACTAATTTCACTGACCAAATGTTTCTCCTAATGTGGTTCATTGATTTATCTAGAAAGTCTTATACTTCTGAATTTCTGACCACAGTTCCTCACTGACAGTGAGAAGATTATAAAAAGGAAAGGTTGATGTTATTAGTTGTTATCCTTTGTGAAAAGTTTGTATGTGCAAATGTCTACTGGAATAGGGCAGCATCTTAACAAATGGTCTGGCTGTCTCTATTTCCTAGTGATTCATATTGTTCCTGGTTGTCTTTTGTCACCACAAGGCTGATAAGGCTTTCTAATACTTTTTCTTTCAATGCCACCATAGGATGTTTGGAATGGTGTTGGAGAAAATTATAATTCCTGAAATCCAGAAAGTGTCTGGACAAGTTGAAAAGAAAATCTGTGCTGTTGGCATTACAAAAATATTAACAGAATGTCCTCCCATGATGGACACTGAGTACACCAAGCTGTGGTAGGTACCACACTTTGTCAGGTTGTGCCAGTGAGGCTGTTTGAGTTACTGAAAATGTGAGCTCAGAGCAGAATACATCCTTGAAGGAAACTCCACTGTGATCTCCCCAGGCTCACGAAGCTGTTTTAGGCCTCTCATGCTGCTTCTGTTTCTTAACAAATGAAACTGTATTTTCAAAGAGGATGACAGATCTGCTTTGAGATGTTTTTGATGGAGATAGCACGGATTGAGGGAAATACACTGCTTTCCTCCAGCCTGTATTCTTTCTGAAAAGCTAGGCAGAGTTTTGACTTACGCCTCTTCTAGTCAGGAGACCTGAGCATATTCATAACCTGACAGAGAAACTGTAATATCTCAGCCTGAGAGTGGAATTTTGGGGAAAGCTACCAGGGATGTTTGACTGTCAACCAGTCCAGCAGTCTGGCATGCCAACTAGTTTGAATTTGATGACAGTCACTGGAGCCTAGACTAAATCCCCAAACTAGAACCCTTTTTTAAATGTACTTAGAGCAAAGTTGTGCTCTGGAAAATCATTGCTCTTTTTAGGTATGTTTCGTGACAGTTTCACCTGACAATGCATACATTGCTCATGCTGTTGGTAGGAGTACCCACATTATGCCTGTAAAATATTCACACCCACAGTTCTCCTGGTCAGCATACCTTGGGCATTTACAATTTCAGTAGCCAAGCAAGTACCTGCAAATGTTAAATTATACGGGGTTCCAAATAATTTGAGCATTTTTGTAAAATACACCCTGTCCTAACATATTTTAAGCACTCCAGTTTTGCCCTCCCCTCTTTGCTCCCAGGATTCCTTTGCTGCAGGCCCTCATTGGCCTCTTTGAGCTGCCTGAGGATGACACAATCCCTGATGAGGAACACTTCATTGACATAGAGGATACTCCAGGCTATCAGACTGCATTCTCCCAGCTGGCCTTTGCTGGGAAGAAAGAACACGATCCTGTGGGTCAAATGGTGAACAATCCTAGGATCCATCTGGCACAGTCTCTCCACAAACTGTCTACAGCCTGCCCAGGCAGGGTAGGTGACTTGTACACTTGCATGCTGATGCTGCATTCTGCAGAGAGAAATGCCTTTGTGAGAATGGGTCTGTTTGCTAATGTTTGATCATCAGCACAGTGAAGTAGGTCATAAGCAGAATGCAGGATCATGCTGTGTTTTGTTCTTTATTGGAATATAGCTTTTGTAAGGTTTTTCCTTAGAAGCCTTAGAAAGGCATTTTTGCAGCACTTAATTTTGCAATAAGTTTAAATATGCCTTTTTTAAAAGGGATTACACACTTGATGGTCTACAGCTAATACGTGTCTGGAGATCAGTTGGTTGCATGTACTTGGGCAATTCAGGCAGCTCATACAGAATTAGAAAAGGTGAGGGTACAGTTAACCCTTTTAGCCCACAGCTTCAGTAAGCAAAGAGTGCCTGAGAGATCAGCTGCATTCCCTGAGCATGACTGCTGCTCTGTGTCTGCCTTTGCACCAGGTGTGATGGCAGGAGGCAGCAGGGGGTTCCTGTTGCACCCACTGACACCTCTGCCCCTGTCTGTGCTTCCAGGTTCTGTCCATGCTGAGCACCAGCCTGAATGCAGAAGCGTTGCAGTATCTCCAAGGATACCTCCAAGCTGCAAGTGTGAGTCTGCTCTGAGCTGCAGACACTCCACAAGATCAAAAGCTGGTTTGTTATGCAGAAGGTTGACACTGACTTTTTTATAGCAGAGCTCAGACAAAAAGAAAAAGCTGCTTGAAATTGTATTGCAGATTCCATCTTGTACGAGATAGGTGTGGCTTTAAGCTGAACCTGAGGAGTTTGATGGTTTGTGTACTCATAGATAAAGGTGGCTCTAACTTCCATTCCCAGTTTAATTTCCAAGGGAATAGTCATAGCGGTTTGTACGGGATCGATTTGAAATCTGCATCTGCAGTGTTTGGATCATACCTGGAAACGTGTGCAGAGCACTGGCTGTAGAAACTCACTTCAGTCACTAAAATTCCTTTTCATTTTAACGTTGTCCTTTGTATTTCTTTTGTCTTTCCTTAAAATTTATCTAAATTGTGAATAAATAAGAAGTACTTGTTTAAAATGCCTGTCACTGTGCACTTCCTGTTTGAGAAGAATATAGTTGTTTTAAAAAACTATGTTTTACACTTAGGATAGAATATGAAACAGTGGGACTGTGAGGGTTTTTCTTTACGTAATAGTTCAGGTGCATTGTAGGATCATACAGAGCAAATGTAAAACTCTGGGAGAAGAGCAGAGCTGTTGTCACTCCTGATACACACCAGGCACATCCCTTCTGGAGCAGTGAGGGCAGGTGGCTTCCCTGGGAGCAGGGATCAGGCTCCAGGTGGGGTTTTCCTGCTCTATTGGAACTGAAGCAGTGATGTGGGAGTCAGCTCTAACTCGGTGTTCTCCCCGTCTCCTCATAATGTGCTGGTGAGGTTTGGTGGCCTGGAGTTCCTCAGGTGAGCTCGTGGTTGTGGCTGCTGAAGGGAGCTGTGTGCGTTCTCAGGGCCTGGGCAGGAGCTTCAGGACGGGCTTTCAGAGGCAGAGCCTGAGTCACAGAGTGCCGGGGTGCCTGTGGGTGCACTGCTGCCGGCTGTGGGCGCGTTCCTGCCAGCTGTGCCCGTTCCTGCCAGCTGTGTGCAGCTGTGCACGCCAGGGCTGCCGGCTTGTGCTGGGCCGTATCTGTCCAAAGGCTCCTGCAGGTGTGGAATTACCGGGGCTACTTGTGGGTCTTTGTAGAGCTGGAACCACTTTTCCTTCCCAGCCGTGTTTCCAGATGGGAGATTTTTCTCCGTTAAACGCTCCTCCGTGGATGCATTGGCGACATCCGCGCTCCTCCTGCCCCGGCCCTGCGCTGGACCCGCTGGTGACCGCCCCGGCAACGGCTGCGCCCGCTCGTCTCACGGTTCTTTTCCCGGAATGAAGAGAAACGAGGAGAAAACCCGTATTTGGTATTTAGTGTGGCGGCTTTCCGAGCGGGGAAAGGCTGCGAGGGCACCGGGGCCACGGGAGGGGCGGGGCCGAAGTGGGCGGGGGGCGGGCCACAGGGGGCCGGGGCCGGAAGCGACGGCGGCCGCAGCAGCCCCGCCAGACTCCGGCACCGCGCGGGGCGCGCCGGGAGCTGTAGTTTCCCACCCTGAGGCTCGCGCGGAGCACACCGGAACTCGTAGTCGCCGCGGGGGAGGCGGTGCTCTCGGGACGGCTGCGCGTCCATTGGCCAAAGACGCGGTGGGGGGCGGTGTCGCTGGGGGCTCGCCCGCTGCCGATTGGCTGCGCTCAGGCCCTGCCCCCGGCGCGGTGCCGTCAGTTCCGGCGGGCCGCACCGCCCCGCTCATTCTCTTTGGTGTTTGCCCTGTGCCGCCCCGCCGGTCCCGCCCGGCCCATGGACTGAGCGACCCCCGCCCGCCCCGGCCCGGAGCCGAGCCCAGCGCAGGTGAGGGGGCGCGGGCGGCCCGGGCCCGGCGGGGCCGCGGGCGGGGGGTGGCGGGGCCTGGCGGGCCCGCGCCGGGCCGGAGCCGGAGCCGGCGCCGTGGGGAGGGGGCGGCCCGGAACCCCCTGCTCGACCGGGGCTCGCCCCGCGCCCGGTCCCGTCCCGGGGCTCATCTCGCGCACGGCTGGGCCGTGCTCGCTCCAGCGGTGGCGGGGCCGGGAGCCCGCCCCGGCGGGCGGCGAGCACCGGACCGCGATGGGCCCGGCACCGGCGCCCCCGGCCGCGGGGGAAGGGTCGGGGGCGGGCGGTGACAGCGGCGTCCCGGGGGTCCCGAGGCGGTGACACTGCTCCCGGCGCCGTGGGCGGGGGGTCCTCGCCGTCCCCCGCCCGCCATCCCCGGGCCGGCTCCGGGGGCTCCCGGGACAGCGGGGCCGGTTCTGCCGCCGGCCCTCGGGGAGGCGGCTGCGGCCGTGCCCGCGGAGCGCCCGGAGCCCGCGGTGCCGCGTCCTCCCTCCCGGGCCCGGGGTGGCGGTGCCGGTCCGGCCCGCCGGCTGTCGGGGCAGCACGTGCGGGTGCGGTGACAGCGGCGGGGACAGCGCGGCCCCTCCCGACACGGGCAGCCCCGGCTCTCCCCCCGTTCCCACCCGGGCCGGCGGCCGCCGCTGCTCCGCCGTCACTTCCCCCGGGTCCTGGGCAGAACACGAGCTTTCCGTGAGGTGGAAAGCAACAAGTTCCGTTTGGAGCTTTCCCGCGGCTCTGCCTGTCCCGGGGTGTCTGTCCGGGGCTGCTGTCCCTGGTAACGCGGAGCCGCTTTTGTCCTGAATTCATCTGCTGGGTGGTTTTGTCTTTGCTTTTCTGGCGGGTTTAGGGCAAACCTGGGAGGAACATTCTTTGGAATGTCAGTGAAGGCTAGGTGAATACATACACACACATATATCAGTGAAATAAAGTATCTGAATGAAGTCTGTTGTCTGCTTTTGGAAAGGTACATTTGTAAAATCTTGTTTCTGCTAACTAGAACGTGCAGGTGTACTGCACAGTTCCCTTGCTCAGACTGGAAGCAGTGTTCTGGGTTTGTTTTTTTAGTACTGCTAGACATGAGAACTTGAGTTCTGATTGTGCAGCTCTGGCTGCAGTGTAATAAAGTGATTTCTGGTTTGTCTGTTGATTGGCTCATACATGCAACAAATGTCTTTGTTCTAACTTTTACAGAGATTCACTGAAAGTCTTTCACATCTTGATGAGAATGTAAAGAGCCCAGGGGCTGATTTTTTTACTGTATTTTCTATTTTCTGAAGTGGGATCATAAACTTATTTCAAAACTCTTCTAAAAGGATGCATGCAGGAAATAATTCCTTTTTATATTTTTATTTTAAGCAGCCACTCTGTTCAGAGCTTTTCATAACATCATGGATCATGTTTTCACTATCAGTACAAGTCAGTCAAAATGTTGTATGGCAAAATTATTCATAGGTTGAAATAAATTTGAAGTGGTGTGACTGTACCAAGTCAGAGCAAAACCAGAAATTGCTTTGTGCTCTTCAGATCTTCCTGAAGAACAGCAGCTTTGTTTTGGAGACAAGTGAACATTCCACAAGCCCTTTCCCTGGTTCCTTTGGCCAGGACCCTTGCTGGGTTGGTTATTTCACCAGAGGGGCTGCAGTGCCCCAGGAGAGTGCAGGAGGTCTGGGCTCAGCAGCGTCCTGGGTGCTGTGACCTGTTCTATGCAGGGAAAAAAGCCCAAATCTGTGAAAGGTTGTGTCACAACACTAATTGAGCTAGAAGGAAACAGTTAGCTGTTTATTCATTAAATCAATTCCTAGTTTATCAATTTGCATTGCTTGGAGCTGTCTGTTTTCTATGTGTGTTTGGTAGTTCCCTCTTTTCCTTCAGCTTTTACTTTTAGATTTTAGCTTTTCTTCTCTTATTAATAGGCCTTATCTTGGCTTCCAGACTACTTTGCTTCTTATTTAGTGTTTGTGCCCTTACTAAGAAGAGCAGCACCTTTTTCTACAGTGTTACTTTTGGGATGGACTGTATCTTGTGAAAGTGTTGCAGAAGATTTATCTAAGAAGAAAACATTGTTCAACAGGTGTTTTACATTTTGTGCAAATAGCTTTAAGTCTGTAAAATTTAGTCATTGTTTATCAGTGTATAGTGAGTATTTATTTAGACTTCCCAGTTGTAAATAGATGCTCTTAAAGACTGTTGCAGCAGCTTGAGAATTTTCTGCTGTATGTTACAAAGCTACCCCTAATGTGGGTTTTTCAAAGGTATTTTAGGTAACAGAGCATCTCAACAAATATCCTGGAGTTTGCGGATATTTATTTTTTGTGCCTCAAAATAGTTGAGTGTGGGACAAGAGACTCAGCCACCACACTGGAGTTATTTAAAATTCCTTAAAACAGGAGGAGAGAGGCAGTCGTCGTAATCACTGTTGTGTTTAGGAGTGAACCCAGTGGTGTTTCCCCAGCTGCACACGAGGGGAGGAAATGTTCCCTGGTGGGGTGGCCGTGGACTGTGGTGTGAGCTGGGCCTGGTCCCTGTCACAGCCCCAGACTGTCCTGCCTGGCCTCAGGGACAGGGCTTGGGCTCAGGGCTGTGTGAGCTGAGCCCCCCTGGGTGCCTTTGGCAGGGCTGGGGCTTGTGTCTGTGCAATGAGGGACAATGAACTTTCCTGCCTGAGAACAGTTTGGGTTGGTAAGGAGCAAGGAACATTGTTCTGGCTGCCATGGGCTGCTGACTGCCCCGTGCACCGTGCCATGGAGCTTCTGCTCTTCAGAGAGGGACCAGTGCTTCCTGTACCATTCCATTTCCCATGGCTGAACCTGCTCCTGGGATAGTGTGTGTCACGTGGCCTTTATTTGGTGATGTCAGGAAACCCTTGTAAAATGAACTTGATGGTTGTGTCTGGCCCTTGTCCTGCTCCCCAGGCTGCTGTGCCAGGGGCTGTGGGGCAGCAGTGGTGGGTGTGGGCACCCAGGGTGGGGACGGGGACACGGCTGGCTCCTGACAGGGGGCACAGGGAGAGTGTCGGGACCTGCAGCCTCCTGAGGGCCAGGACACCTTTCTGTGTGCTGGGGCTGGCGGTGAACGGAGCCTGCTCCTGTGGGGGTTCAGGCTCTTGTGTTTGCAGGTGGTTTCACAGAGTTCAGAGCTGCCTGTGGCCGCCCCCACGTGAGGTGCTGAGCTGCCACAGCTGTTGTGTGACAGCAGCCAGGCCCTCGTGTCCCCTGGGTAGGGGGTGGAAAGGTGCTGGCCAGGTGCACAGGGGAGTGCAGCCCCAGGGGACTGAGTGAGGGGCTCCATCCATCCCCCTGCAGTGGCAGTTGTGCCAACCTCATCCTCCTGGATGTCCATCAAGGACTTGCAGCTTGTCACCAGCCAGGGAACCCTCTGTCACCAGGGCAGGGCACTTCAGTGTGACTGTCAGGAATGGTTTTCTTGATGCATTTTAAGTCCTTTGCCTCTCATTCTGTCACTGTAACCGTAAAGAACAGACTATTCTTTTCCACTCCAAAATCCTTTCAGGTAGATGAACTGCTGGTTCCCAGGCCCCAGCCATCTCTCTCCTCTCCAGAACACACAGGTTGAGGTCCTTTAGCAGTTTTCCCCTAGGCTGTGTTTCCCTGGAGCTGAGTGTTCTGGGCTCTTGCCCCTTTGCTGTGCCTGGAGCCTGGTCCCCAGGTGTGTGCAGGGCTCCAGCTGAGGGCTCAGGGTCAGGGCTCTGCAGGCCTTGCTCAGGTTCCTGCAGGATGGGGAGGGCTTTTCCCAGAGCAGCCTGGCAGCACCAGCCTGTGCTGGGGAGTGGTGCTGGCTGTGACTGTTCTGCACTCTGCTGGTGCCCACCCGTGGGGTCTGTGCCACGGTGACCAGCAGTGCCTGCCCAGCCCCTTGGCCTTCTCCCGCTGAGGTCAGGGGGCTCATTCTTGGCAGGGAATGGCAGGAATGGCTGGGGGAGAAATTCTGTTGTCTTTATGCAGCTTGGCCTTGACCCTGCCTGCAAGTGTGATCCATTTCCTTGTTTCTCAGATGCTTGGTTTAGCCTCCAGAACCCCCTCGTGGAGAGAAGCTGAGCTGGCTGTAGTCCTGTTGTGTTCCCTCTTCGCTCTGCTGTTGGTGAGCAGCAGGTGTGATGCCAGCCTGGTTGGGGCTCTGCATCCTCCTCTGTTCCACAGGAGAGCTGCTCACAGTCCTGGGAGTCAGCCTGGGAGTTTGAAATGTCCGTCTGAAGGAAATGCAAGGGCTCTGTCCTCTTCTCACCCTCACCAAGATTGAGCTCTCCCCCATTTTGTGGCTGGGAATGATGTTGCTGGCATCTGCACACAGTTGGCTTAGGCATGGCAAAGAAGGATTAAACACTTTGTGCTATATTTGTAAGCAGAATAAAATAGGTTTTGATTTCCATTTAGAGCAGTCCATGCAGTGACAGGTTTCATATGCAGCACTGAGATGATTTTATCCTAAAATGGTTTTAGCCTATTTGTAAGTGAAATCACTAGATTGGAAATGTAGCCAAAAGGTAGAATTTATATCAATTTTTGAGATGATAGCTACCAGAGTTTCTCAGTTTGTGGCTTTCTCTTGGTTTGGCTTTGTGAATTGAGATCTGGGTCTAATTTTGGGAGCTGATCTCTAGGGCTCTTAGGAAGAAGAGCCTCACACCAGAAGAAATGGAAGCCTCACTAGAGAAGGGAAATTGGCAAGTGACTCTTGCAATTCTGCAAAAAGCACTACTGTGAGATTCCACTGCTTGGGTGAGAAACATCACTTGGGGTTGAGGAAAGAGCAGGGAAGATTGTTGGATCAGGTTGGAAAAGCAGCTGTGTTGGGCAGTTTGTCACAGTAATGGAAAGGTCATACAAGTCCTCGTGGTCAAATAGATGAGGCAAACTCAGCGTAGGGTGAGAGATTCTCTGCAGAAGATTTTTTTTTGTGCCTTTAGGAAGCAAAATGCTAACTCTCTGTTTTTTCTTTTAGGCATTCTCCATCATAAATATCCTATTTAGAACTAAATACAAGTCTTCACTCTCTGGATCTCCTAAAGGTACTGGAAACTTACTTAAAACCTTAAAGTTTCTTACCTTTCTATTTGCATCGTGTTCAAAAAATGATAAGTTGTGGTAAAACATGACTATCCACAGGAAGTATTTGATTTTTGTTTGGTCCTCTGGCTTCTATGTGTGAAACTCCTGCAACTCCTGTGTGAATTATAACACACACATTAAAAAAAAAAAGCCCAAGAAAACTTTTATCTAAAAATTTCACATTATTTTATGTATGAAGATCTTAATTTCTTTTTGGCTGAGTGGGACTGGCCGTGCTCACACCGCCATGCATTTCTTTGGTTCCTTCAGTGACTCCTGAACTTTGCATTTTAATGTGTTCAGAAATTCTGGGAATGGTCCAGGCATTGATGCACCAAAAGAAAATAAAAATCTAAAAACAAGTGATGAGCAGCAGTCCTCTGTCATCTGGAAATCCATTTAAATTCAATGTTGCCCACAGGTCACCCAGCTGTTTGATGGCAGGGTGGGAATTCCCCCGGGTGGGGATCACCCTCAGGGCTGCACTGTTGTGGGAACACTTCCAGTATTCCTGGAGGAGTGAGCAGAAAGTAACTCTGCACGGGTGGGAAAGGAGCAGGTCTGTAATTAGGGGCTGGCTGAACTTTGGTTTCACCTCACTTTATCTGAGTGGGCTTCAGTTCCAGCAACACCTTGACTATTGAGTAGGGTTGTTCCTTGCAGCAGCAGGTGTCTTGAAAAGTCAGAAGTATCTGACCCCTGATTATGTGGAAAAATGCCCTGAAATCCTGAAATCTTTGATCCACTGAAACAGCCTTTATGGGTTGTTTGCTTCACCTTTCTCAATTATGGTGCTTTTTTCTCGGATGGTTATAATTTTGTAAGCCTGTTATTGGGCGAAGAGCATATTTCCCTGTAAAAGCACTGTTCATCCTTTCAGAATCCCCCAAAAACCTGTAGTTAAATGTGCAGTGATGAACAGTGAGTTCTTTTACCTGAGTGAAATACTTCCCAGGGCTTGTCACCTGCACAGGTGTGAGTGCAAACAGCCCCCAGTGTGTTTGGTCAGAGCTCTCTGAGGTCTCTTGTCTCCAGCAGTGGGACGTGCCCTGGGGTCCCCAGAGGTTTTGGGGACAGGGCTGCCCTGTGAGCAGGAGCTGTGCTGGGACAGCTGGGCTCTTCACTGCGTTTATTCCTCTGCAGGACTTTGCTGTGGTCTTTGCCAGGCAATTATTATTGTTGTTGTGTTATATCCGAAAACTTCCAGTGGTTCTAGTGATGCTCTTGGGAATGAAACTTAGTGTCTGTAAGGTTATTACCCTGGAGTCTTACTCTAAATACTTTCCTTCTTTGTCTTACAGTTTCTTAGAGGTCCTTTAGACAGACTCTGTGGTGCCACTCTCACAGTTACAATGCACCCAGTGTGTAACTGCTGCAAATTTAGAAGTCAAATATAGGATTTGTTTTGAGTGTAATCTGCATATGTGTCTGCTGGACTAAAGAGACCTGAACTGTTTTTGCTCTCTAATAAGAACAAAGTTATCAGGTCTGATAAGTCTGACATGTTTATGATTTTTTTCCAAAGTAAAAATGCTCCAGATGATAAATTTGTGGTGTATCTGTTGTTTCCCAGTAGTTTCTTACCTCTTATTTAATAAGTAATTAAATCTTTCCATCTGTGAATGTATTAATTTAGGTTCTTCTCTTAGGCTTGTTTTGTCAGTAACTGGCTAAAAACTTCCCAGTGACTCATTGCTGCTGCTCTCACATTTGGAAATCCATTCACAGGTTCAGAATTTGGGCTCAGAGCAGTAGTGGAGTTGTGTTGCTGCTCTGAGCCCTCTGGTGGTAGCTGGGGCAGTGATTTCTCCTTTTCACCCAGAAGTTTGGAAGAATAAACCTTTGTTTGCTGCCCTAATCAGATCTGCAGGTGACAGGGGTATGTTTGTGTGTGGATGTGTGAGTGCCTTTGTGTGAAAAATGGATTTACTTGGCTGTAAAATGTATTTTTAATACATAAATTGATACGTGGCTTGTAAGTGGATATGGACAGCTGACTTGTTGGTGTCTATTTAGGTTCCAGTGGCTGAACATGAAGATAATTTTGCGTCCATGTGTAAGAGAAATCTAATACTGATTTGTCAGCAGAGGGAGGATCTGTCCCAGCCCTGCACACGGGCTGGGGCCCGTCCTGCCCCCGGGGGTGTGAAATGGCCACAGGTGCCCAGGAGCACTTCCTGCACTTGTCTGTAGGGCTGCAGTGACTCCAGACTGATGCTTGAACTGTGGCTAGGACATGTCCTGACTTTTAAATAGAAGTAACCTTCAGAATACATGTGGCTGATACAGTTTATGAACTCTTACACCTTTGCTTTTCCCAGCCAGAGCTGCTTCGGCATTTCCTGCTGGACTTCAGCTTTTTCCCCCATGAGTGGCTTGGCACTCTTGGTGATCCTGGGGAAAACTCTGTGATAATGATAAAGGATGTGTTCTCTAAATGGTTTTTTTTTTTGTAAAGACTGCATTTATTTCTTGTCCTCTAAGTGAAAAAGTTCAACTTCAAGTGGTAGAATGCATGAAATGTGATTTGTCCGTGAAGTTGCTCTTTGCTCAGTGTATAACCAGTGGCTTTGGGTGTGACAGGATTTGCTTCTAAGTGGATTCAGTTGTGGAGAAAAGAGATGGACAGTAATGAACAAGCATAACTAAAGCTTCTGTGCCTGAAAGAAGTGTCAAACTCGAAGGGGCGTTGTGCAAACTGGGTGTGTGAGGGACTAACTGGGCAAAATGGGAACAATGGGGGCTTGGTTGAACACTGTTTCCCTTTCTGCTGATGGAGGAATAGTTTCAGTAGGTTGTTAGAGAATGCTAAATATTTCGTATAATCTATTTTTCATCTTTACATTTTAGGTCAGCAATTTGGTTTCCAAAATTGGAGTTTGCCTGCGCTCAAAGCTGTTTGCCTACAATAATCTGCTCTGGTTGGAAGTGAACATGTCTCAAGTTCAGATTCAGAATCCTTCTGCTGCCCTTGCAGGGAGCCAAATACTGAATAAAAACCCATCTCTTTCACAGCCTTTGAGTATTCCTTCCACTACCAGTTCTTTGCCCTCTGAAAATGCAGGCAGACCTATCCAGAACTCTGCTTTGCCCTCTGCTTCAGTTACATCCACCAATGCAGCTGCAGGTAAGATAGAGGGGCAGGAACTGGATATATTTGTAATGCTTATATCTTGGCATGATATATTCCTGATGTCTTGCACCCACACGTAATTTTAAAGTAGTATTTATCCAACTGCAGTAGCTCCCTATGGAATGAAATCTGTTAGAGACAGGTAGAAGCATACTTTGACATAAATTTTCAGCAATTAATTAATATGTTTGTAATAGTAAAGAATATTTTTAATTATATGACATGAAATTTTTGAAACATTGCTCTCAATCTTTTCTCCCAGTAGCTTGTTTTAAGTATGAAAAAGTGTTGTTTGAAGTAGTTTGTTTAGTTCTGTTATCTTTAGTTCTTTTATGACCAGTTTAATGATAAATATATTATGGTAACAAAATGCAATAGAACAAATTGAGGGTAATAACATATAGCTAATAGGGGAAAATAGGAGGAGGGAAATGAAATTAACTGCATTTTTGAAATTGTTCAAACCAAGTGATAATGAGGAATAAATACTTGGAAGATTTGGTCCTTGACACGTACTAGATAAGAAGTGATCTGTATGCAGGAGTCTTTAATTTCATACTTCTGGCTTGCATTAGAACCTCAAATTTAATGATGGTGCTTTGTAGGCATGAGCATTGCTTGGAAATCCCAAAGTTCAGGAGATTGCTATCAGTCTGGCCAGTGAGCAAAGCTGTCTATTCCAGCACTGCAGACAGCTAGATGCTAAGCCACCGAGGTTTCTTTTTTTAATTAAAATTTGTAATAGAGTTCACAGCTATCAGTTAATTTATCTGATCTTATGTGACCTTTCAGCTCCTTCAAACATGGCAAACCCCAAAGAGAAAACCCCCATGTGTCTTGTGAATGAATTAGCCCGTTTCAACAAGATTCAGCCTGAGTATAAGCTGCTGAGTGAGCAAGGTCCAGCTCATTCTAAGGTAAATGTTCATACTAGTTCCTTGCTGCTGCTTCACCTGCAGGAGTGGGAAAGCAACGTGTGTGATTTTGGTGCAAGATAACCCAGGGCAGTGGAGAGGACATCCTGTTGATGTCCAAAGTGATGGAAATCTGGAGATGACATGGGAGTTAAGGAGAGCTTGGATTGCCATATTCTCAGCTTCTGCATCACTGAAAGACTCATTGTTTAGTGTAGGAGTGTCTAATACTACATGAATTCTTACAAAATGCCTGTTTGTGGTTTTGAGGTGTTTACAGTGCAGCTGACTCTCGGGGACCAGCATTGGGAAGCTGAAGGAACAAGCATTAAAAAAGCTCAACATGCAGCAGCTGCCAAAGCTTTGGAAGGGACAAAATTCCCTAAGCCTACAGCTCGTCCGTCTCGTAGTGAAGGCAAGAATCCAGGTATATGCCACAACAAGCTGATTTAAAATATTAGTACACAGACAGAATACACCTTTCTGCTTTTGGCATGTATTGAAGTCGAATGAGGATGAGTAACTGTGATTCTGCCTGTTTAACAGTGGCAGTTGTCAGTAGCAAGTACTTACTTTTCTGTGCATCTGTTCCATAAGTCATTTTCTTTTAGCCATTACCTTACACCTGAGCTCTTGTACTGGAGTACAGCTGATTTCTGAGCCAGTGAGACCTGTGGTAATAAAAATGACACTTACTGACTGTTCTTTCTCCAGTGAGAATGGGCTGGGAGTCAGTTCTTCATGCCCACAACACTGACACTGAGAGAAATGTTTTAGCCCTCAGTAGCAATTTACCTGTCTTTTGACAAGGCCAGTTGCAATTTGAGAGTGAAGAGTCATAGAAACCCTTCTTAGGTCATCGAGGACAGAGAAACGTTTGATTATTCTCAGTTAGCAAGAGACACAGAAGGGATGTAGCATGTCTGGTAACTTAAAAGTATATTTGGAGAAATTTCTTTACTGCAGCAGATTCAAAGTCTGCACTTTGTTAGATAAGCTTTAAACATAGGTGAATTAGCAGCTTCAGAAATTAAAAGCAAAATGATAAACCCCCCAAAACAACTTCAAAAAGATCTCCCAGCAAATTCACTTTTTTGTAACAGGATTTGTCACAACTGTACGAGGCTGCTTTAATGTGCATCATATAGACTTGTCCTCTTTTTTGTTCATTAGCAGTTCTGTTTGGAATTCAGTCATTTAAGATACTGCATGTGGCAAAAGTTGGGCTCATTTTTCCCTGCTGTGAGCCAGCAGTAAGAGTTGAAATTGTGTCCGTCCCTCATGACAGCTGGACAACCCTCTCTGTTCCTTTTTCTGCAGACAGTGTGACCCCCACAGTGGAGTTGAACGCCCTTTGCATGAAGCTGGGGAAGAAGCCCATGTACAAACCCATCGACCCCTACACGGGGATGAGATCCACCTACAACTACACCATGCGAGGTGGCACCTACCCCCCACGGTAGGTGTGGGCTGCACCTGGCCCAGGGACACAGCCTGGGAGCAGGGGCTGGGGGGAAGTGCTCCCACCAGTGTCTGTGTGCTGTCTGTGGGACATCTGCAATATTCTAGGTACCAACAGCTGTACAACCCCAATTACAGATATTGGCATATTACAGATATCAGTATCTATAATGGAATATCTGGAACTTGCCTTATTCCCACACTGTACTGCTTTGGGGTGGGGCAAGGCAGCTGGACAGAAAGTTGAGGTGTTTTTGAGAGCATTCGGGTATAGCCAGCTTCATTAAGCAAATAGCTAAATATTAGGGAAATGTTTCTTGCATTTCCTTTCTGGAAAAGCGAAAGTGGAGAAACAGATTTATTTGATCTGAATAAATAATAAATTTATTAGCTGAATAAATTCGGCTTCTTCTGAAACTACTTAAATTAAAGTTGCAGTTTAAAGAATTTTATATAGGCATAGGAACTTAAAATTCAAAACTTCCTGGCCTGCCAAGTCCGTAGAAGTGTGGTCATGTTGTCTTTGTGTAACACTTGGTCAGAAATGTGTTCTTATTGTAAAGCAAGGAATGTCAGTATTTGTTTCAAAGGTAGCTCACTAAATTCTTCTAGGCTCTAAATCAAAATCTGTCTTTTTAAAACTAGTGCTTCAGTGCTGGTGTGGTGACTAATAGCCAGGAGATGGACCCACATCTAACTTAGGTGTCTGTTTGCTTTGTGGGCCAAATCATTTGCTTATTTACCTCTCTCTTTGCAGGTACTTTTACCCATTTCCTGTTGGGCCTTTACTTTATCAAGTGGAGCTTTCAATTGGAGGGCAGCAGTTTCATGGGAAGGGAAGAACAAGACAAGCTGCTAAGCATGATGCAGCTGCTAAAGCTCTGAAAGTTCTGCAGAATGAGCCCTTGCCTGAGAAACCAGAGGTGGGAATTAAACATAGCGTTGTAAGCATAAATTGCTAGAATAAACTGGACTATTATTGTAGATTTTTTCCTTGGTGAGAGGAAGGGGACACTTGATAAATTTAATTCTGTGTAGCAGTGATGACTTACTTGTGTCAATAGAAACACTTCCATTTAAAAGCATAAATTCCTATGGAACTAGAATTTTCCCAGGTGGAGTTATATTAATTTCTTTACTGTCACATTTTTCCACACCAATGCTGTAGACCTCTGTTAGATATGAGCACTGGAAGCATAGATAGGAATTAATATCTTACCAGGTACAGATAATACACAAACTTCTGAAGAGGTGCATAAATGGGCAACATAAAACTCAGGCACAGATTTACTTCCTGGGACAAATTCCTACATGATTTTGGAAAGAACCATGGAAGTTCCAGAAGAGCAGGAAACGCATGGAAGTAGTAGATTCTACACACATTTTGATGGGAATATAAGAAGTTACATTTTATCCCTTCATGTATTTGTGGCTGCCCAACACTTTCTATTCCAACTGTTATTGTTTTTTGTGCTTTTTCTGTGGAGTGGCTTTAGGCAGGAGGTCGGCCAGTGAGCACAGGAGTGTCTTTGCTGCTGGGCTGGTGGGAGCCTGCACCCCTTTGTGTGTGTGGGCTGCCCGGGGCAAAGACAGAGCTGGAACTTGGACCTGGGGAGTGGGAGAACTTGCTGGGTGTGGAGTCTGGCTGTGTGCTGAGGGAGAAGGAAAATGAAGAATTGGACAAGAAGGTAACAAGGGGTCTCAGACTGAGAAAAAAGTGGCTGGGAACTACCAGGAGTGGCAGAGCAAGAGGCCTGAGGAAACATGAAGCCAAGGGACACCGAGTTCAAACTCGGTGTGTGTGAGAGTGAGCATTGCCCAGTGGGGCAGAAGGTCTGGGTCTGAGTTCAGGGAAGAGGCTTGGGAGGCACTGATGGAGGTGCTTCAGGTAAGGGAAAGCTCTCCTGGAGGAATGCAGACTGAGAGACAGAGGCTCCCAGGGATTGCAGGTGCTGTTGGGACTTGGGCTGAGCCCTGCACTGAAATCTGAGCTGGTGACTGGCAGAGTGTGACCAGGGGCCAGCTGGTCTTCTTGCAGGAGAGGCCAAAGCGGAGGAGGATGTTCCCCTTCAGTGCTGGGAACCCCAAATCCTGGAATATTGTTCTGTGCCAGTGGTGCAGAGCATCCCCTCTTGGCACCCCCTTGTAACAGATGAGCTGCTCCCGTGGGCCCTGTTCCCCCGCAGGGAGCACAGACCCAGCTCTGCAGGGCTCATATGTCACTGAATTATTCTCTCTTCACTCTTCTAGAAATGCTGCAGTACAGGGCACGTTCTGAAAATGTGTTGTGTTTTGGAGTTGGGTAATGTGAGGTCTTCAGAGCAAACTGCAGTTGTAAGATGTCTCATTCTGTGTGAGGGGTGTAGATCCAGAGGTGGAGGAAGTAAATGATGCAAGAGGCTGTGAGAAGGGAGAATTATTTTATTAATAAAACAGGACCTGAATGGGGTCTTGATCCTGAGAAAACTGCATTTGTCATTTTATTTTTCAATTTATATTTGAGTTGTCTATAGGAGGAATAGTAGGAAATGCAGCTTAGGGGAAGGAGAGTGGGAACGGGGTGTGCTGGTTTATAACAGGTACTTGGATAATCAAGTTTTCGTTTAAAGTTTGGTACTTAAATTCATTGATACTTTTGGCTTTCAACTGTTGTGGTTTTAGGAATGTCTTGAGGGAATTGTTCCTGTAGGAGCATTTCACCATAGCCAAGAGGAAGGTGGAATGAGGAAGGTTGTGGTGCTGAGTGAACCCTGTTCATTCCTGCATCCAGTGAGGCAGGGCCTGAGGGGATACAGGAGTGCCAGTAAAATGCCTCTGACAACAGAGGCAAATGAAGATTTCAGAAGCAGACATAATCCTGATACTTCCTAACAGTCATTTGAAGTTGCCAGTAATTTTCCTTTTAAATGTAGTTATTTTGGTGTATCCCATTTGTGTGTATGTGATCAATGATCTTAGAGATCTTTTCCAACCTAAATGATCCGGTGATTCTAAGAAGAAATCATTGAGTAAAATGATTAGACTTTAAGGGAAAGAATGGCCATTTCCCACACCTTTTTGGACTGCAGATCTAGGAGCAAGTGGCAGGAAAAAAGGTGTAATAATACTGGCAAAAAGGTGTAATAATACTGGCAAAAAGGTGTAATAATACTGGCCAAAAGGTGTAATAATACTGGCTCTTGGCTGGACCAAGCCCTGCCTGAAGAGCTGAGCTGAGTGTTAGAGCTTGGCTGTGCTGGGAGAGCTCCCAGGGACCTTCAGTGTGGCTGGTGAAGGAGCAGGACAGGGTTATGTGGCATGTTCAAAGAGATGATAAAGCATTGACCTAAAGCTTAGGAAACATGGAAATCTGGGCTTCCTAGCACGATTCTTAGGCAAGAATTCTAATTTTGCCTCAGAATTTGCTCCTGTGTTTGTTGCCAACTCACTTGGTGAACGTGGGCTGCTCTTTCTGCCCTCAGAGGGGAAGGCCAGGCTCAGGCTGCTGGCTGTGGGCAGCACCTCCTCGGGGTTCAAGCCTGTCTAAACTGGTGGGATAAAAAAATTCTTCATGTTTTAAACTGACCTGTCAGTAGCAGATGTGGGGGATGCTCGCTGCCATCCAACACGTTTTAGTCTATGAAATCTCTAGCTCAGCTCCCCTGCTGCTGCTCCAATGAGATACTTAAATAATTTTTATTACCTGGTTGCATAAGTAGTATTGTAGCATGATATAATCAGTGCTATTGTTGTTGTTCATCTTTATCATAATCCTTCCAATATCACTGCTTAGTCCTGAAATTTCTGTTGCTGTTGACGTGCCTTAGCTCATGTTGATGGCAGCAGTTAGGAATCCCAGTCCACGTTTTACCTGGAGATATGTAGAGGTGCCTGTAGGAAGGCTTCACTGGCACTGTTGTCCCAGCAGGTTTGAGTTCTCAGAGATGGTCAGTGTTTGCTTTAGGGCAAGTTCCTGAGATGGTCAGTGTTTGCTTCAGGGCAAGTTCCTGAGATGGTCAGTGTTTGCTTCAGGGCAAGTTCCTGAGATGGTCAGTGTTTGCTTCAGGGCAAGTTCCTGATAGGATGTTCTTGCCACGAGGAAACAAAGCTGCGATGAAGCACTTACGAGGGAGGGTGTGGAAGGACAGGCCTGTGCCAAGGGCTCGTCAGCCATCCCTCATTCCATTGGTCCCACTCTCAGAATCTTTATTTTTCCTGCCCTTTCTCTTACCTGATCCTGTCTTAGTGCTTTTGGTGCAAATGTCCAATCAGTATATGAAAATTGTATTTCATAAAGGTACTTCCATTTGGAAATCAGTGCATGCAGCACTTCAATTTTGTTTTCTGTAAACACACTTTAAAACCTATTGGCCCTTAATCCATTTGTTCTTTCTTGTAATGAGCACATGAAAATATGAAGGTTTGAAAGCCATTGCACATACACCTTAATGAGCTTCTTAAGATTCAGTTCTGTAGGATGTGGGCTGCGTTTCTCCACATTCATGTAACATGGCAGTAAAGGTTAGAGTATTTAATTTGGAGAGTTCAGTAAACTGGTTGAATGGATAAAATTCAATTTAATAGGATCTTTATTTTAAATAGAGTATGCTTCTTTTAGGTTAACGGAAAAGAACCAGATGATGAAAATCTCAATAAATCTGAAATAAGCCAAGTTTTTGAGATTGCACTTAAAAGGAACTTGCCTGTGAATTTTGAGGTATGTTTACTTTACAAGCTCTAGATTTGTTTTTATTAGACTATTAAGGGTACACAATAAGTTGAGTCTCTCCTAGATAACCCAAACAACTGACTTTTAACATGTCTTGTTAGTTGTGAATACACTTTAACCTTTGGCAGTCACCCTGATAGTCTTGGAGTTTATATGGTAAAGGGAAGAAAAAAGAAAAATCCACCTGTTCACAAATTCAAAATGATGACATGGAGTGAACATCTACGCTCTGGTTGTCTGTGCAATCTTTTTTCCAAGCTTTTTGAAAAAAACTTATTACAGTGAAGAGCCAAAACACAACCCTGCATTATTGGTTAGAACATGGAAGTGCAGAGTCGAGGCAAAAGAGTAGAGGTCACTCTGAGAGACACACATGGAAGTATTTGCTTAATTAAGCACTGATCTGGACTACCCACAAGTGCAGAATCTCACCAGTAGGTTTCTTTTCTTGCCATGAGGTCACCTCATGTGCATCTGACTTTCCTTTCCCTTTGGCCTGGCTGCTTGCTGCCTCTTTACCCCTCCTTGATCATTTCAGTTATCTCCAATCAGGAGCTTCCACAGGAGCATCTCAGTTTCACTAAAATATTAATTTATCATGCTGCTTTCCTGAGCTGGCAGAGTAACATTTAAGCCAACTGTCTGAATTATTATTGTAAGAAAATGCAATTGTGTGTAACTAAATTGCTTCTGAAACTATTCTGTGAAATTTTACACGAAGCTTTCAATTATTGCAGATTAGCCTGAGCATCACTGGTAAAAATACACTGTCACACAAGCCAGTTGTGGGTGGAAGCTCTTAGTTCATTCTTACTTTTTGACTATGTGGATATTTTGGAGTTTGATGTGTTGTGAGTGGAGTTAAAAGCCTAAATCTGTAGCGGGCAGCTATCTTTTAGATGTCTCCAGAATTCTTCAGAACTTCAGAGTTCAGAAATCAGAATTTCTGGACTAAAATGCTAGATCCCAAAGAGCTGCTTTGTCTGTAATGTTTTATTGCTATACCATGATGTATTTAATGATGTGCTGTTAGCTGTGGGGAAGTACACACTGGTGAAAAAGAACAGTCCTATTTTTGTGCTGAAACAGTAAATCAGTAAATTAAATAAGATGGGTTAATGACTCGTGTAAATGCTGTTTACTGCATCTGACCTTTTAAAAGTATATGCTTAGTTGGGTGGGAATATGTTATTACAGGGAGTATGATTTACTTTTTGGATTGTATGAGAATCTCAGATCTCTTTATCCTTAGTTCTTGAGAGAAGTTTGCTATAAACAATGTGCCCTGCCATTTTTAATAAGTGTTTATCACGCTTTCACTCAGTTTTTCCCTCTGAAACAGGTGACCAAGGAAAGCGGTCCCCCCCATATGAAGAGTTTTGTAACCAAGGTATCGGTTGGAGAATTCATGGGTGAAGGTGAAGGAAAGAGCAAGAAGATCTCAAAGAAAAACGCTGCAATAGCAGTCCTAGAAGAACTGAAAAAATTGCCTCCCCTTCCTACGGTTGAGAAAATGAAACCACGAATCAAAAAGAAAACAAAATCAATAGTGAAGGTAAGGGGGAAAAGGTTGGAAATTTGACTGTGCAAATAATCATCAGAGAGGCTTTTCTGAGTCAGTTATAAACACTCTTCAGCTGCTCAGCCTTTAGCAGCCCTCTGGTGCAACAAATGAGCTGGTACTTTGTCCCCTCTCCAGTGGGGTCTGACACCACTTCTGTAGCAGTTATCAGTGAATTCAGGATGAAAGAGAAACCTTACAAAGGAAAGAGCAGCACGTAAAAATCACGCTCTGACTTTCAAGCCTCAGACTTTACAGCTTTGGGTTTTGCTTGATTTTGCTTGTACAAATTCTCCTGCAAGCTTCTCCCTCCTAATATAGCAGGATTAGAATTTGTAAAGCTATTAGCAGGGTAGGTTACATGTGGTCAAGTGTGGCAGTGGAGCCAAATAAATTCTCCATTTCTCTTTGGCTGTGACAGTGTTTGATTAAGCAACTTTTATTTCAGTATCTTTAAAATCTAGAGATTAATTATCTCAGTGGCATGCTGCATTTTGTCTATTAAACCAAATATTCATGAAGTTTGGCTTATTTCCTAAACACTGTTCTACATAGCTGCAAACAAGTCCAGAATATGGTCAAGGAATGAATCCCATTAGCAGACTTGCCCAGATACAGCAGGCCAAGAAGGAGAAGGAACCCGAGTACATGCTGATCACAGAGCGTGGGCTGCCCCGGCGCAGGGAGTTCGTCATGCAGGTGGGTGTGAGTCCCCACCTGGGGCTGGGGCTGGGGGCATTGCCCACACCTGGGGCTGGGGGCATTGCCCACACCTGGGGCTGGGCTGGGGGCATTGCCCACACCTGGGGCTGGGCTGGGGGCATTGCCCACACCTGGGGCTGGGCTGGGGGCATTGCCCACACCTGGGGCTGGGCTGGGGGCATTGCCCACACCTGGGGCTGGGCTGGGGGCATTGCCCACACCTGGGGCTGGGCTGGGGGCATTGCCCACACCTGGGGCTGGGCTGGGGGCATTGCCCACACCTGGGGCTGGGCTGGGGGCATTGCCCACACCTGGGGCTGGGCTGGGGGCATTGCCCACACCTGGGGCTGGGCTGGGGGCATTGCCCACACCTGGGGCTGGGCTGGGGGCATTGCCCACACCTGGGGCTGGGCTGGGGGCATTGCCCACACCTGGGGCTGGGCTGGGGGCATTGCCCACACCTGGGGCTGGGCTGGGGGCATTGCCCACACCTGGGGCTGGGCTGGGGGCATTGCCCACACCTGGGGCTGGGCTGGGGGCATTGCCCACACCTGGGGCTGGGCTGGGGGCATTGCCCACACCTGGGGCTGGGCTGGGGGCATTGCCCACACCTGGGGCTGGGCTGGGGGCATTGCCCACACCTGGGGCTGGGCTGGGGGCATTGCCCACACCTGGGGCTGGGCTGGGGGCATTGCCCACACCTGGGGCTGGGCTGGGGGCATTGCCCACACCTGGGGCTGGGCTGGGGGCATTGCCCACACCTGGGGCTGGGCTGGGGGAATTGCCCACACCTGGGGCTGGGGTGGGGGAATTGCCCACACCTGGGGCTGGGCTGGGGGCATTGCCCACACCTGGGGCTGGGGGCATTGCCCACACCTGGGAGTGTGACCGTTGCCCACACCTGGGGCTGGGGGCATTGCCCACACCTGGTGGTGTAGCTGGCATCTCATTTTTTTTTCTCATGGCAATCAGGTTGTCATTGTGATATACAGAGTTAAGAGATTTCCATGACATGATTTAACAAAATATCTAATGGCCACATTCAGGGAAGATGAAGGTTCTAGAAAAGTGATCTGATTTTTTTTTTAATTGCACAGGGCAGCAGTAGTCTATGTTGTAACTAACTGCTTAATGTTTTCATTAACAGGAATATTAATATTCTGTTAAGAGATACTAACCTGCTTATATTTTGTAATGTAGGATTTATTAACACTAACCTGGGTACCCAAGCTGAGGTGATGAAATACAAATCTTTGTGTGACTTCTTCTTGGGTTTTTGTGCTTGAAGGGCAATGATTATTGATGATAAATTACAACTTTCTTAGAACAATGATCGCTTGGACTGTTTTGTGAGTCAGGGCATGCTGGAGACACAGCTGATTAACAAGGGAATCTCCATACTGCTGCTTAGGAATTGAATTTTCTTCCTCCTCTGTCCAGGTGAAAGTTGGTGTACACACAGCTGAAGGAATGGGCACGAACAAAAAAGTTGCGAAACGCAATGCAGCTGAAAATATGTTGGAAATTTTAGGTTTCAAAGTCCCTCAACCTCAGCCTCCAAAACCAGCATTAAAGACAGAAGAGAAGGTGAGTCTTGAAGCAGCAGCTGGTTGATGCTGTAGCAGGGTCTAAGCTGAACAGAAGCAGCTTTGCAAGGCAGTAACAGGGTAGGAAGTTCATTCCCTCTGCCCTGGCCAGGAAACAATGTTATTGAGGGGAGTGCTCTCTGAAAGAATATTAAATATTCAGTGGTTTGGATCCATGAAGTGTTTTTGGGTTTTCAAGTAAATCAATCTCATCAGAAGGATCAATGAATGTATTCCTGCTCTATGAAGTGTCTCAGAACCTGTGATAAGGGATGTGTTGGTCCTAGGAACGGGCAGACCTGTAGGTTACAGTTCTGTGTCAGCAGTGGTTTTGCACAGCCCTGCCACAGGTGCAGGGCAGAGTTTGTCAGGGCTCTCTCTGAGCCCACTGGGGATGGAGCCTTCTGTTCTTCTGGTGATTCAGCAGATACTGCCTGCTGAATCAGGGAGTTCCAACACCAAATCCAGGGTTGGTTTTGTCCTTTTCATGCACGTGCTCATTTGTGTCCTGTGTGCTCCCTCACAGTACCAGTGACTAATGGCAGTATTATTCTGGTACCTAGTTCTGAGTAGCTGTGTTCCCTATACCACTTCTCTGGGATGTGGTAGTTTTAGATCTTCAATGAATAAGAATCACTGATCTTCTCTTTTCTTGGTAGCAATGTAATTATTGATGTTTTGAATAATAACTTTTTCAGTAAAATCTGGCTGGCCAGATCACCTGCATCTTGAAAACTTTAAAATTTTAGGGGAAAAAAGTTCTAAAGGGATGATATTGTGTGTCTGAGATCTTTTCCTTTTATTTTTAAGACCCCAGTGAAGAAACCAGGTGATGGAAGAAAAGTAACCTTCTTTGAGCCGGGCTCTGAAGAGACTTCAGCTAGTGAGTACCCTGGTGAAAGCAGCAGGGCCCTGCTGGGGTGTCAGGTCTGTCCCAGTCCCCTCAGCAGTGCATGCAGCACCCTGGGGTGAGCAGAGCTGGGCAGCTGCTGCCTTGCAAACCAGATGGAGCCCTTGAAAAGGTTTGGTTCAAACCCCAGAGAGCTCACTGCCTCCGAGGCCCCTGTTTAAATGATGGAATAAAAAATTCTGAAAGCCAAAGATATATTCAGAATATGGTTGCAGCTTGACTGACCTGGAGCAGCTCCTCCTGGAGGTAAAGGTGCTCCCTTTGGCAGAAGCAGCTGTTGCACTGGGTCAGTAATTCAGTAAGAAAACTCTGTCTCAGTGATGCTGAAGCTCTGACCCTCCAAAGGCCGACTGAACTTACCAAGTTTGTTAGTATTTCAGAAGTAATTTGAAATGAATTGTTTTTTTCCAAAGTGACTTTCAGTGCCTGTGTGTGCCTGCAGGAGGACTCTCAAACAGCAGCTCTTCAGTGTGCTCCTCTCTCCTCCCAGGTAATAAAGAAGATGAGTTTAGGATGCCTTATCTCAGCCATCAGCAGCTTCCTGCTGGAATTCTCCCCATGGTCCCTGAGGTTGCCCAGGCTGTGGGAGCCAACCAAGGACACCACACCAAAGAGTTCAGTCGGGCAGCCCCCAACCCCGCCAAGGCCACGGTGACGGCGATGATCGCCCGGGAGCTGCTCTACGGGGGCACCTCTCCCACTGCTGAGACCATCCTGAAGAGCAGCAACTCCTCAGGACACGTCCCCCACGGGCCTCTCACCCGGCCCTCCGAGCAGCTGGACTACCTTTCCAACGTGCAAGGAATCCAGGTGAATGGTCAGCTTGGCAGGGCTTCTTCCAAAGCCGGTCTAACCTTTGGTTTGTTCAAAAGCTTTGTAGTTCTGCTGGTGAGAGAGGAGTTCTGAGCCCGCTGAAATTTGTGTGACAGTTTCACTTTACCTATGACACCTGCCAAATTTTACGTATTTTTAAATTTAATTTTTAAACGCGCATTTCTGCACCATTCTCAGCCACAATTCAGTGCTACTCTGAGGGCTTGGAAGAACAAAATTGAAGAAGCGTTTTCAGGAAATTGTCCTGATCTAGGAAGACAGTGTGGACTTGAACTTGGCTGGTGGGAAATCAGGTTTTTCCAGTAATCTGTCATACATTAACATTTGCTGTAAGCTCTGCATTTTCCTGCCTTTGCTCCCTCTAATGAGAATTGCATTAAGTTCTTGCATTCATATGACAGATGAGCTCAGTGGATCCAAAAGCATAGTATAGAAATTTGAAATGCAGGCAGCAGTGATCAGAATAAAGGTTCCAGTAACAATCATTATTAAGTAGCCACTTGCCTTCAGGAGCCTTGCCAAGCTATTGTGAGTACTAAAAACCATTGTGAGGTTAAACTTCAAACAGAGTGGTTCTACTGGCTGAGAGAGTGATGAGAAGGGCTCAGCTTCATATATGGGCAAATAATCTGTAGCAGTTGTAATATGCTTCCTGTACTTGGTTAACTGAGAAGAAATAAATCCTTCTCTTTTCTTCAGGTTGAATATAAAGACTTTCCAAAAAATAACAAGAACGAGTTTGTATCTCTTATAAACTGTTCCTCTCAGCCACCGCTGATCAGCCATGGGATTGGAAAGGATGTGGAGTCTTGCCACGACATGGTATGAGGGACATTGCTGAAATGCTGCTCCTGGGGCTTTATGAGGGGAGACCACGGTTTTGTATCACTGCTGGGAGCAATTAGATGTTTTACAGTTCCCTGGCTAATTTTTGTCTAATATTTCACAGGTTGCAAAAATAATGATTAATAATATCAGAATGTAATCTAAATAATGCCTAATATGCTGAACATAGGATCACAGTTTTGGTCTACAAAAAGCACATTTACTTCATCTTGATAGTATTTGCATGACCCCATGACAGTACCTGCCCAAAAATGAACTTAAAAACCAAAGAGCATCTCAGCTTATTTCCTGGTTCTATCAGAATGTTTCACTGGGAGCTGTGACACTTGGGCTCAGGTTCCCAGACTTGCTGTGGAGGTGGAATCCCTTGTGGAGGAAATGCAGTTCAGCAGGCACGGAGGTCTGACAGGAGCTCTGTACAGCAGGATGTAGAGAGGGGCATGGAAATGTCCAAAGAAAGTGACAAAGAAAAATGAAATCTGTATCAAATTGTGTCCATTAGGAAAGTACTGCAACAGTGTTAATATAAAAATCATGTTTTCCTAAGTGTATTGACATGTTGGAAACGATTCCTTCAGGCTGCTGCACTCAGCTCAGCTCTTGAGCCCAAAAGAACAGGAACAATTCCCCTGGATGGGAGCAGACAGGGAACATCCTATCAGCTCCACCTAAAGTCTTTTATAGCTGAAGTCCCCTGCAGGTTTCTCTATAGCAGGCTCATTCTTTCAAAAATAAATATTTCAGCCACTGGTAATAAAAATCCTTTTTTATAAAGGGAACTGAACAGATTTAGAGTGCTCTCTCTTCTTTTTAGGCTGCACTGAATATTTTAAAGTTGCTGTCTGAGTTGGACCAACAAACCACAGAGATGCCAAGGACAGGAAATGGACCAATGTCTGTGTGAGTGATTCCCACCAACTTCCCTTGCGCTGATGCAAATTATGAGAGTTTTTAGACAAATAACACGTGAGGGATTTGATTTGGCAGAAAGATTGAAATGCCAGGGGCTCTTTGCCCTCCAGCAGGACCAGAGGGAGGGCTGGATGATGAATCCTGTTGCTTTGCCAAAGGCAAAGCAGTGAGCAGGAGTGAGTGGGTGAAGTGTGGTGGCTGTGGTGTGACCCCAGCCCAGCTCTGGCCTCCCTCAGCTCAGCTGCCCCTTCTCATTCCTCTGTAAGGATGTGACTGCAGTGGGCTTGGGCTGCCAGCTGCTCCTCTTTCTCTCTTGCAATCTTGTGTGTCACAGGTAAAGGGATGTGCAGGGGTCAAAGCTCATTTTCAGCAGAAACATGGAGAGGGTGCAAATTATTCCCTTGGCTGGGTTTGGAAGGAGAGGAAGTTTAGCCTCATATTGAGATAATAAGCCCTTAAATGAACAGATTAACAAAATGCTAACTGATTAAAAATCGGGGCAGTTACATGGTAACAAATTGTTAAATGCACATCAAATTATTTGTATCCAATTTAAAGCATCTTATTAGTGGAAATAGTGTTTTGTCTCCTAAGTAACAGGTGTTTTCTGACTTCAGATGTGTGAAACAAGAAATGGAAAGTGACCCTCTCCTCAAACCGGCGAGCGCAAACCCTTTGGGACAAACACTGGACAGCACTGCCTGAAACAGGCTCTTGACTGAACCCAAACCTGAAAGCACCAGAGAAAATCAAATGCTTCCTCTTAATGTAACCTAACTGTTGGAGTGCTACAGTCTCTACAACCTACTGTAGTGTCTAAATCATAACTGTTGCTTTTTCTTCAAACAGTGATACATTTTTAGTTTCATTATGTTGTTTTGATTGAAAGGACACTATGAATTTTTCATTTAAAAGTTTCTTAATTGTATCTAGAACCATAGCACAGTTTAGAAACTTTGTCTTCTGAGACTGACATGTTACCTGTGAACTAACTTGGGAAGATCATATCCATGTATGTGGTTATTTTGGTTTTATTGGAATAGCAGCATTTCACTGGAAACAGGCTGTGTCCCACCATTTTAAAAAGCCCCATATTTTCGCAAGCCAACCCTAATTACCCAAAGGTTGAATGAATTTAAACACTTTAGAAATTTTAAACTCGGTTTGATCATTTTTTTGGTTAATTTCTAGTTTTCTGGAGTGTGGGGTAGGGGAAGTCGAATGCAACGTGACTTTCAGTGATCTCTGGGCTGTGTTTTAGGGACTGCGTGCCGGTGGCTCACAGCTCACTACAGTACAGGATATGATCTCAATGTAGTGCATATAAAACTGCAGATTGATTTTCCTTGAGTGCTTTATACTGTTTAATTACATCTCCATGTAGGGCTGAAAAAAATTACCTATGTTTATATATAACTGTGTTGCTTTTGATGTTGTGTTCCTGCGCACGGTGGGTGCGCGCTGAGGTTTGCATTGGTCCAGGTACAGCACGATAGCTGCGCGAGTTCAGTACTGCTTCCGTTCATTGTTTACGCTGGAATTTTTTCTCCCCATGGAATGTAAGTAAAACGTAGTGTTTGTCACCAATAAATGGTAATACTAAATTTTTTTTTGTTAATTTATTCCTGTACACCACCACAGGGGACGCTTTTTTTATAGACTTGTAATGCTTGTGCTCTAGTCCGGGCAGTGTGTTAAGCTGTGGAGTAACTTCCAGTGGTTCTGGAGTGCATAGAGGATGTTCTGTGTTCTGTGCTGTGCAGACCTGCCAGGGCAAGGGAATGCAAAGTGACGTGGGTACAGTTTGTCATTTGTGCCGCAGTGTTAGTGCAGCTGTGTCAGTGGGAGCTCAGACTGGACTCTGAAGTGAAACAAGTTCACT
Source organism: Cyanoderma ruficeps (assembly GCA_008694505.1). NCBI lineage: Eukaryota > Metazoa > Chordata > Aves > Passeriformes > Timaliidae > Cyanoderma > Cyanoderma ruficeps. The sequence continues at coordinate 11,291,015 of VZDJ01000175.1, read as the reverse complement.
TGAACGGGGAGCCTGGCACAGCCAGTGCATGGGACTTCCTCGAGGCAGAGACTTGAAGTCTTTCCATTTTGGTTGTAACTTGACCCACAGCCTTGCCTTGGCTGAGCGGTGCTGGGGGCAGTGCTGCGGAGCGGGGCTCGGTTCCCGAGGCGGGGCCGGGCTCCTGGAGCAGGGCTCAGCTCCCGCAGCAGCACTGGCCCCAGCACTGGCCCCGCAGGCTGGTGTGGGTGTCTCGTCCAGTGTGAGCTGTGCTCAGTGTTTCCTTACCTGTGACCTGCAGGAGCAGTTCCTGTTCCTGCACCTGTGTGCAGCGCCCGCGGGAACTCCTGCCACAGGGAGCAGTTCCTGCAGGTGCTGTCTCAGAGCTGAATGTCTTGGCCATTTTATTTGCATCATCCAAAGCAGTTAGGCCACGGGAACTGCAGACCAGATTGCATTGAATCACGTTGGGTGTGATCTCATTATAAGCTAAAACCCCCTAAACATTGTAAAGGTTTTTTTGGTTTTAATTTTTTTTTACATTTGTAGAACTAAAATGCTGTACATTTAAAAATTAAAAGAAACTTGCTAGGCTGAGGCTTTGTATTGCAAATTTTTCCAACTCAAACTCCTGACTAAACAATTCCTATTGAAAAGCAGGGAGGACACTGACAGCAGTGGGCCCAGGTTCTTCCTGCCTTCAGCTGCTGCTGTTGAGTTTTCTCCTCAGATGGGAGTGGAGCCTGCCCTTGGGGTTGTTCTGGGAGCTGTTCAGTGCTGTTAAACACCCTGTGTAAGAGAAGTGTCCCCTCTGCAGACCTGCTGCAGGCACAGCCTCCTGGTGGGACCCTGGCACTGTGGGTTCTGGGTGAGCTGACACGAACCCTGGATAAAAGTGGGCCTTTGCCTGAGTACTGCAGTGCCTGGCCTTTCCTGTTGTCTCCTCTGTTCCTGATGCAGTTGGGACTGTTCTTGTTTCTCCTCAGAGCTGCCCCTTATTGCCCCAGCCCTTTAACCCTGAGGCTGTTCTGCCCCCAGGGCAGAGCAGGGAGGGCTGGGCTGGCCTCACCTCCTGCCTCTCCTGGTTTCTGTGCCTGGAGGCCTGACTCCACAAGGCAGAAAAAGGACTTTGTCATCCATCAGTCTTGGTTTCAGGATTAAGATCTCAAAGAATTTGTGCCAATTTTTTGGGAATGTTGACCTGCAAGATAGCTAAAGGGTGTATTTTAGCTCCTGTAAAAGGCTCTGTAGGAGAGCTGAGTGGGAATGGGAAGCAGCGTGGAGCCACAGCAGTAATCCGTTCTGTGAATTTTGTGTTTGGGATTTTTCCTATTCTAAAAGAACAGTGTGTGTGATTTGGCAGAAGCTCATGAAGCTTTTTTCCAAGCCCCATCAGTGTGCTGCTGACTGTTTTATTTTGACTATCACAGTGAAGCTGCTGACCCAACAGTTCAGGGAGATATTTTCATGAGTTTCTTGCTGCTTATCTTTTTTTTTCTTTTAAATAAAGTCTATTTGCTGGAAAATTACAATCTGTATTAGAAATGGCAAGAATATTGTAGGCATCTGGTGCTGATTTTCTGGTTTAGGTTATTATGTTGGGAAAGTAGAGCTTGTATTCCAACTAAAGTTTAGATTTATTCATAGTTCTTATTTTAAAATGTAGCAGTTAAGAGAATGGCACATAAAACATTTACTCCAACAAGGCCTTGTTTAGCAATTGAGGAACATTTAACCTTTTCCCATCTCCCCTGCCCAGAGAGAAGAATGGTTCTGTGCTGGCGCACGGGAGATGCTGACAGAGGATACAAACACATTCTTCGGGGCTGTGGTACTTAAAAAAAGAAACAAATGTGACTTTCAGCCATTCACGCTAACCCTGGGCGCTGGGCAGGGCACGGGAGTGTCCCGATGCCCCGGGATGGGCTCTGGAGCTCCCGGAGGCTGCCCTGCCTGGACACGAGGAGGAGAACGGGACTGGAGACTTCTGCTGCCTCTTGGAACTTCCTGAGTTCAAGGAGCCTGGCTGAGCTCAAGAACTCATTTTGCTAGAGACATTTTCCACTTGGTTTGGCCAAGGAGAATAAAACCCAAACATAAAATCGAATAAATTCAGTACTAAATTCTGCTGCAGCTGTTGACTATCTCAGACCTCCTCACTTTCCCTTCCTTGCCAAGCTAGGCAACACAAATCACGTTTACAGTTCCTTTTGTGTTGTGCATGTGACAGGGGTTTGCAGTGTAACAAGATTAGTTTTCCCTGTAATCCTCTTAAAATGTCCTTCCTTTGATTGTCTTTTCATCTTTTGGTGTTCTGGAACTTGGATTAACAGCACTGAGATTTATTCCACAAGTCCTTTTTGATAAGCTGCTTTCAAAAATTAGTTGCCTACAAACACACCTAATTTGGAAAAAGCATTTTAACAGGAGCTTAATTAAGCAGTGTGTATTTTACACAGAGCGAGCCGGGCCGGGCACACGGAACCGGGCACACCGGGCCGGGCTCACGGGGGAGCACGGCCGCCATGGATGTGGCGCTGCAGCGGCAACAAGTCACTAAGCATCTCTTAACTGTTGCATTTTATTTTATTTTGTAAATGAAAATTAAGTGTCCAAAGCCACTCTCGCCCAGCCCGGTAAAGGATACCAAACGTACGGATCCCCCGGGTTCCGCTGCTCGCCCCCGGCCGCCTTCCCCCGCCCGCAGCGCAGCCGAGCCTGGCCGTGAGGCGCTGCCACCCCGCGCGGCACCGCGAAATGGCGGCGGGCCGTTCCCGCCACCTTCCCCGGCTCCGAGCCAGCGACAGCGGCGGGAGGGCGGCGCGGCCCGGCCCGGCCCGGCCCCTCCCCGTGAGCCCGGCCCGGCCCTTCCCCGTGAGCCCGGTCCCTCCCCATGAGCCCGGCCCTGCCCCGACGGAGCGGGAGCGGCTCCGCAGGTCCCGGGCACGCCCGACATGGCGGCGATGGCGGCCCCTCCGCGCGGGCGGCGGGGCGGGCCCGGGGCGGGGCCTGCGGAGCCCATAAATTACCTCACGCGGGGCTGTGCGGCCTCTTTATCCGGGTCGGCTGAGGTGGGTGTCGCTGCTGGGGGGTCCGGGAGGGTCCGGAAGGGTCCGGGAGGGTCTGGGGTTCTTCTTTGCCCTTCCCGTCGGGGCGGCCGGGGCTCTGCGGGCGGCCGGAGGCGTCTCTGCCCGCTCGCCCGCTGAGATCCGCCGCTGTGTGTGACCGCCGCGCTCTCGCTCGGGCCGGGGCCTGTCCCCAAGGTCGCCCCCGGGCTCCGGCCGCTCTTCCCGCAAGGCCACGCGGAGCCCCCGGACGCGTGCGGGCGTTCGCTGGTAACGATGATGACTCTTTCCCCGTCAGAGCGACAGTGTTGATTATCGCTATCCAAGCCAGGTCGTGTCTGATGCACCAGCGGAGCGGCCGTGGGCCAGTGCCGACCGTCCGCTGCTCCCGGTGCTCAGTGTCCTTTGTTTCCCCGCAGGGCGCGGCGGAGCCCGAGGCGGCTGCGGGAGCCCCGTGCCCGGAGCCAGACTGGCCATGAGGGCGCTTTCCCGGCGTGCGCCGGCAGGCCCCAGCCTGTGCCGGGACCAGGCGGTAAGTCTGCAAATTCACTGTTATATTTTTGCTCTTTCAAAGGAGTTACTGAATTACTTGGACCGCGCATTGCCGGGGTGGAGCGGTCCCAGGTGTGGGTCCCTCGGGCGGGGCCGGGGCTGTCCGGGGCCCGTTCCAGCCCCGGCGCCGTGCGGGCCCGGTGCTCGTGGCCTCGGGCAGCACCGCGCCCGCCGCCGGCAGCGGGAGCCTCGCATGGACACCATGCGGCTGCAAAAGGCAACAATAACCTGTTAATCTCTCCCTGACGCCTCTGTTTCGGCTAAATGTCTTGCCTGTCTTGAGCTCTGCTTTAGAGCCTCCATACATCGGTGTTCTCCGTTTTTTTGGGAATATTTCCCTGTCCTGTGGACCTGTAGAGCATGCCAACCAGCCACATTTTGGGGGAAGGATTTACGTGAACTGCCTCATTGCCCATAGTTGTACCAGGGGCCGTGGGTGTGTGGCACAGCTGCCGTGGGGGTGCAGCCACAGCTCTCGGGGACTTGCTGGTGTAAGTGATGACTGAATTTTTTCCCCATCAGAGCGACAGTGTTGATTTCTTGCTATTCAAGCCAGATCGTGTCTGATGCACCAGCAGCCTGGTATTAAAAAATGCCCGAAATATTGGAATCAGAGCCTGATGCTGATGTTTCCCTTTGGCTTTATCCCCAGGGCGCTGTGAAGGCAGATGTGGGGGGTTGAGTCTTGGGGATACCTGAATTTGAGGCTGCAGTTGACAAGAAGTGTGTGATGTGGGCAGTTGTCTGGTCTGCTCCACCATGGTTGAACCTCTAGTAAATAATGGTAAGTCCTTGAAGTAAGTATGAATCACGTGTTTAATTAAATTTAGAGAGAAGGGAGGGGAAAATAAGAAAAGGGGAAGAAATACCTTTCTGCAAGGGAGTTGCATCCAGTTTATCCCTAGAGACCCTCCTGATGAGTGTTAAGCTAGATATTGTAAAAGTGAGAGTACAGGAATTTTTCTCCTGCGGAAGTGTTGCATTGAGGTCCTTTGGGCTCCTGTTCCACCATGTCCAAAGTGAACAGCAACCAGGAGGCTGCAAGCTGCCCATGTGTGCAGAGCTGGAACAGCACAGTGGCTCAGTCAGTCCTGTATCTTCCCTGCTGCCCTGTGTTCAGGGGACTCATTTTAAGGGCACTGCACAGGTACCTGTGTGTGAACAGGACCATTCTGGCTGAGGTGTGTCCCCGTGGGAGGTGCTGCTGGCAGGGCTCTCCTGCCCTGCCCCTTGCTGGCCTGGTTTGAAGGAGTTGCAGTGTGGGCAAGGCTCTGCCACGTCCTCTGTTAGCTCATGGTGCCTGTAGTTCTGCCAGGGGACGTGGGGGTGCAGCCACAGCTCTCGGGGACTTGCTGGTGTAAGTGATGACTGAATTTTTTCCCCATCAGAGCGACAGTGTTGATTTCTTGCTATTCAAGCCAGATCGTGTCTGATGCACCAGCAGGGAGGTGCTGCTGTGTCCCACAGACAGCCTGGTATTAAAAAATGCCCAAAATACTGGAATCAGGGCCTGATGCTAATGTTCCCCTTTGGCTTTACCCCCAGGGCGCTGTGAAGGCAGAAGTTGGGGATTGAGCCTTGGGGAGACCTGAAGTTGAGGCTGCAGCTGATAGTGAAGAGATGTGTGATGAGGACATTGTCTGGTTTGCTCCACCGTGTGTGCCCCTTTGTCAGGGGAGAATGGTAAGTTTTAACAGAACTTTTTCAGATGAAGAGCTGTTGCCACTGGCTCCAGTTGCAGCCTGCTGTTGCTGTTGGGGTGCAGCTGCTCTGTCTGCAGGGAGGCTGAAATCTCTGATGGGCAGGACTGTGCCCTCTGTGCTAAAGGACACAAGTGCTCAGTTGGGGTGGTGGAGCTGGTTGGGCTGGCTGAGTGTTTCTCTGGCACTCTCTGCTCTGTTGGTTCCTCCAGGCTGGTGTCAGGTCTTGCTCTAAAAGCTCCCACAGGGTGGTTTGAGTTCGTCCTGTTCAGAGTGCCTGGCAGGGAGGAAACCTCTGCTCTTGTCTCATGGTGTTTATGGGGCTGGGGTGCATTTAAGAGCTGTTTATTTGCTGTTTGTGGTGCAGTGGATTAACAAAATGTTGGCTGTTCTCTTGGCAGGTTGAGATCCATAAGAAGTTGTCCTGAGCCCTGCTGGAGTTTGTGTTCTGCCAAAGAAGATGGATGGTTCTGCTCCCATGCTGCTGCCTGGGATTCTCATCCAAGCCACAGCATTCCCATCCCCCTGCCACAGCTCTGACCTTTTCTCAAAGCTGTCAGGAGTGATGGATTTGTGTCGTGCCAGCTTCAATAGAGGGTGTTATATTTTTTGTCCCTTGGGCACAAGGCCTGTAGCTGGCGTGGATTCTGGAACTTGCTGCATGTTCAGTGCAGTTGTCTGCAGGGGCTGCATTCCCTGCCTGGGAGCAGCTGTCAGGTGTTGGGAGCACGGCCTGGTCTGAGGAGGGGAGTCAGGGCTTGGCTCTCCTGCCATCCAGAAAACTTCTGTCCCTGGCAGCTGTGAAGTGCCAGGCGGTGTCAGGGATGCTGCAGCACACTGTTTCTGAACTGTTGGGGGCCTGTTTTTAATAAAATCTGACTAACTGATGAGTTTGGTGACTGGTTCTTTTGACCCACGTTAAACAGCTCATTCCTGGATCTCCCACTTTGGGCAGTTGGGGAGCACAGCACCAGTGCTGCTGTCAGTGATGCTGGAGCCAGGCACCATCTCATGGCAACAGCTCCACATTCCCTGGAGCAGAGGTGCTTGGCTGCTGCTGTGCTCAGCCTCTGGACAAGGGCTGTCCCTCAGCAGAATTGATCCATTTCAGTGGTTCTGGGATGGGACTTTGGGTGTCTGAGCTGACACTGGCCTTTGGCACATTTGCTTTGTAGCAGACAGCAATGATTGAAAATCTGCTACTCTTTAAAGCAGACTTCAATTAAATTGAGATTTTTCTCATTAATGTAAGCAGCATGAGCTCTTGAAACTGTTGGTGAGGGACTAGAACTGCTGCTAATAAAATTTCATTAAGGTAATGAGCAGACCTACTGGTAAACATTCTGTAGAGAGGAGGGTGCTTGTCCAGTGGGGGCTGGAGGCACAGATGCAGCTGAAACATGTTCTTGGCATGTTTTATTACCTCGGCGAGAGCTCTGCTGCCATTGCATATATGCATCAGGATGAAATTTGAAACTTGGTAGGTTACTAATTACCCTGGTTGGTAGGTTACTAATGCCAGGCAACCCCTGAATGCTGGAGGGATGGTTTGGGTGCCTGGAGGGATGGTTTGGGTACCGGGGGCGGCGTTTGGGCACCGGGGCAGGATTTGGGTTCCTGGGGCGGGTTTGGGGACAGGCGGACCTGCGGCCCGCAGAGGGCGCTGTGCAGCCGCCGCTGCCCCTCAGGGCCCGGCCCGGGGACACCCAGAGCCCCCCGACCCACTGTGGTGTCCCCAGACCCACCGCGGTGTCCCCAGAGCCCCCAGACCCACCGCAGTGTCCCCAGAGCAGCGGTGACAGACCTCCCGGGGCACGGGGCACTGCTGCATGCGCTGCTTGGGCTGTCGCAGCCACGGGTGGCCGACAACCCCGCTAGAAAATCTCTTACTACAGCGCTTTGGTAAGAGGTGGGATGAGGAGATTTAACTCTGAATTTAAAGCAGCCTGAGTTCCGCTGGCCCTGGTCAGCTCCCGGGGGTGTCTGCTGGTGATCTGGACGTGGGGATGGAGGTCACACGGGTGCTCTGGACGGAGCAGCTGTTGCTGTGCATGGAGGGCTCCCTGCAGCAGAGCCACGGCCTGTCCATGCCCAGGGCAGAGCTGGGGGGCCCTGCAGGGCAGAGCTCTCAGCTCCGTCAGCTGCAGCAGAAACAGACCTTGCTGTTGGTACTTGTGAACCTTCTAAACTGAAGCCTGGAGTCACTCACTGGGCTGGTATGTTTAAGGAAATGTTTACTTTTCTCAAACAAAGATCTGGTTTTTGGTGCCATGAGCATTTGAGAGAAAAATAGCACAGATTACTTCTCTGTCTGATGTTGCTTTTAATAGAAATTTTTATACAGAGGGAGAGTTTTAACATTTGTATTCTCAAAAACCAAGACATACTTCGACTGCATGGTGATTATCATATTCTTTTTAGACCCACGTGTTAGCTGCTGCTTTAGCTTATAGCAAACCACAGTCCATTACTCATTGCTGCTTCTACTTGCCGTGTTATTTCCTCTGCTTTCACCCCCGTTCAGTGATAAGATTATCCTGCACATCAGCTGTGTTGACAGGCTGGACATTACCATGGGCAGCCAGTGAAGCACAACATGAGTTTGTGACTACCCAAGGAACATCCAGATTTTGGAACCCTTAGACTGCTCCAGGCAGTAAGAAGAAAACTGTTTTGAAGCAGAGCATTTCTGTCTTCACTCTGCATCCACTGTTTTAAACAGATGTTCTGCAGTTGTAACTTCTACACTATAGACACTTCCACACTTCCTGGCAGACCCCTTGCAGTGGTGGGGATGTCACTCAGGTAACAACATCCTGTGGTTTTCTGCCAGTGTGGTCTGGATGTGACCTCTTTCATCGTTCAGATGGGAATGACATTGTCCGGTTTTGGGAGAAGCAACCAAAGAAAGCCCTTAACTTGTTTCCCTGTGATGTGTTAGGATAAAATCCTGCTCCAGCTACTGAACAATAGCTGTGAGGTCTGTGGGCAGCTCTGGTCATTCAGCCAAAGGCTTTCCTTTATCACCCAGAGCACGTCATCTGACTTGTCAAGAACTGCTGGTGATCCCCACACTGCAGGACGTGTGTTGGGCCGAGCCCTGCAGGCAGCAGAACAAAGGGGGATCCTACCAGAAATCCCAGAGAGCTGTACTTGGTTGTGCAGCCTGTTAAAGCGTGTCAGGGGAAAAAAACCCCAGACCCTAAAACATTCCCAGGGCTATGTCAAACCAGAACAAGGGAGAACTGCCTTCAGACTGGGAATGTAAGATGAGAAACAAAGTTTGCTCCCAGGAGCTTGTGGGGGGGATTGAATATAAACCCTTCTAAGCTGCCTGGACCCAGATCCAATCTTCGAACCACACAGGGTCAGTCAAAACTGCAGTCTTTATGTAGATTCACAGCTTTCTGAAGCTACATTTCAGTAGTACATCAGCCTGTATCTCAGAATAATGTGAAGGTGTTCCTCCTACCTCAGCTGTGGGCAGGGGGTGTGGAGCACGGCAGCAGTGAGTGCTGGACCCGGGAAATGTGCTCTGTTCCTGCCCCTCGGGGAATTGAGCAAGAGCCACGCCCGCCTCTGGTTTGTGTGAACTAATTAGCTGAGTGATGCAATCTCCTTTTGAATGTCCTTCCTGTTGTAGATCTAAGAACGAGACATGCGTTGGTTAAATGACTTACCCGAGGTCACACTCGTTGGCAGAGGCAGGAATTAACAGGGTATCTTTAAATTCCAGCTTCCTAGACCCCACAGATACTGATTTCTAGTGCTCTTCTCTTTCCTCTCCCAGCCTTTACGCCCCTTGCTCCCTGAAGGATTTGCCACACGTGCAAGTTCCAAGGCGACAATATCTGACCACTGCCAAGAAAATGAGATGCCTGTTCTTTGCTGCAGACCCCTAGTGATATACAAAGAAGCTGAAGTTCTTTCCATTTCTTATCTTTTGGGAACATTTTACCATGTTATGCCCAAGCTGATGCAGTGCCAGGTCTCCTCTGTGCCCATGCCTCCAAAACTGTGCGTGGGGAAGGTGTTGACCTGTCCTCTAATGTTATTTTCTGTTTTTCTAGGAACATCTTTACTGCAGTTTCCCTGAAATGGGAACACTCTGTCCATACCCAGTCTTAGTACAATAGCATAATCACTTTAAAAAAAAAATCAGTGGGTGGGTTTTATAAATCCCAATTCAGCGTTCAGCAAGGTATAACATCTGTTGTGATCAATATTTTAGAGCAAGCCTCTTTGAATAAAAAGTTACAGTAAAGCCCATTGCTTTGTACTGAATAGCTAAATAATTCACAGGAGTGGCTGTAATCTCTCCAAGCTTCTTGCATTTAGAATTAAGAAGAAAATTCAGGGTAATTCTGTAGAGAGGTAGCATAGCCAGCTGGATCATTCTCCTTAGGAGCTGCTGTACTGGCTATGAAGTACTTTCCATTTTTAATGGCTCCTCAGGTATGCTGGAGTCAAATCCGGCAAAAAAAAAAAAAGGTCTCCTTCATCATCTGTTTTTGATGATAATCTTCTGCTAATCTGGTGGGTAAATGCCAGCAGTCGGGGCTGAAGAGTTTTTGGTTCGATGAGTCCACAGAAAGAGGCTGTCGGGTGTGCGGACCGGGCGAGGTGCCGCAGGGAGCGCGGCAGGAGATGAGAGCGCCGCGGGGAGCGGCACCGGCCGGCACCGGGCGGCGGCTCCGGGCCCGGTGCGACCCCGGTACGGCCCCGGTACAGCAGATACAGCCCTGGTACCGCCCGGCACTGCTCGGCACGGCCCCAGTACAGCCCCAGTACAGCCCCGGTAAAGCCCCAGTACAGCAGGTACAGCCCCGGGACAGCCCCGGGACAGCAGGAACAGCCCCGGGACAGCGGGCACAGCTCCAGTACAGCAGGTACAGCCCCAGTACAGCGGGTACAGCCCCAGTACAGCAGGTACAGCCCCGGGACAGCCCCGTGACAGCAGGAACAGCCCCAGTACAGCAGGCACAGCCCCGGTACAGCCCCGGCCAGCAGGCACAGCCCCAGTTCCGCCCGGCACGGCGGGCTCTGCCCGGGCTGGGGGACACCGCGGTCCGGGGCAGCGGCCCCCGCAGGGCTCGGCCCGGCCCCGCCCGGCGTGGCGCCTCCTGCCCTCCTGCCCCGTCCGGGGCCGGGCCGGCTCCTCCGCCCCGGCAGCGCGGGTGGCGGAGCCCCGGGGCCATGGCCGGCGGTCTCCGCTGGCTCCCGGCGCTGCCGCTGCTGCTGCTGCTGCCGCCGCCCGCCCTGCCCCGCCGCCCCTCCGGCTGCGCCGCCCGCGGGCTGTGCTGCCCCGGCCGCGACCCCGCCTGCCTGAGCGCCGGCCGCCGGCCCGACGGCTCCAGCGGGCCCTGCTACTGCGACCAGGCGTGTGTCCGCACCCTCGACTGCTGCCACGACTACGCGCAGACCTGCCCAGGTGAGCGGCCGGGGCCGCGCCGCTCCCGGCCCCGCCGGGCCCTGCTCGCCCCCGGGCTCTGGGCCGTGCCCGGGCACCGCCGGGCCCGGCCGGGCTGGTGGGGAGGGCGGGGGAGAACTGCTGGGAACTGCCCAGGACAACTGTGGGACCGCTCTGGAACAAGGAAGGGACCGCTCTGAAACAAGGAAGGTTGTACTGAGCCGTGTCAGGAGGTGCCGTCTCTGGAGCAGGTGTTTCACCGGCGCCATCCCCGTAACCTCCCACACCCCGTTTGTTCCTGCAGTGATCCCCTGCGTGGTGTCCCAGTGGAGTGCCTGGAGCGGCTGTGCCGAGCCCTGTAAGACAAGCTACCGTGTGCGGAGCAGGCACATCCTGCGGGAGCCCCGGAACGGCGGGGAGCCGTGTCCCACCCTGCGGGAGCGGGCCGGCTGCGTGGAGTACTGGACCCGGCGAGGAGCCGAGTGCCGGCAGGCCCTGAGTGAGTCCGCGGGAAGGAGCCTGGGCCGTGGGGAGCGCTCCGGTCTGGGTCAGCAGAGCTGTGTTTTCGTGTGTTTGAAGAACTGCTCTTGGGCACTGGGTGTTTGCCATGGGCCTGCCCGGCTGGTTGAGAGCTGAGCTCTCGCACGGGAGCTCGGACACATCCTCCCCAGGACATGCTGGCAGCGCTGCCTGCCCTTCCCCGTGACCACTGTGCCTCGAAAGTGAGACCTTACACCTCTGGGCTCTCACTCACACGAGTGCAAATCTCTGGAAATTTTGGTGAGATTAGCAGATTTATGTCTGTTAAAACTTCTGTAAGTGGGTATTGAACATTTTTTAAATTTACATACATGTATTAAAATGATTTTAAAATACTTATTAAACTATAATTAATATTAATGAAGTAAATGCAATAATATATTATTAAATGTAATTAATAATTAAGTAATATTTAATAGTTTGTTTATTATTGTTGGATTATAATTATTTAATTTTATTTTAAAATAAATTTTATTGCAAAAGGTGGCAAAGGAGTGATACGTCTCCATGCTGAGACATACCTTCTCTGCACTGGAGCAGAGTGCAGGCAATGGTTGACAGTGGTTGATAACATGAAAATACAAATACTAGAATTGTTTTTGTGTCCTGCTAAAGATAAAACCTATACAATTATGACATTAAAAGCCCATCCTTTGTGTTTTGCAGACCTAACGAGCCTGAGGGCAGCATTGCCACTGACGCTCTGTTCCCTTTCTCTTTGGTCTACACAGTCCCAGCTTTAATAACCACGGGAGGGTTTGGAACAGCCAGGAAGAAAAGAGCTGCAGCTGACGGCAGTGAAAGGGCAGGGTAAGTTGGAGGCTCAGCTCAGGGACTCAGCCACACTCCACCCGCAGAGTGTCCCTGCTTGCAGGAGGGAGATCATCACCAGGAAAACCTTTACAGGCAAATCTTAGCTCCTGTCACACCTGCTCTACAAAATCCATCCTCAGTAACTGAGAGGGGGTGATAGGGGAAGTGTGGCTCAGCAAGTGGATGCCAGACTTCGAATCAGATTAGTCAAATGCTTGACCAGTCTGTGCCCCTGCTGGTAAAACGGGTGCCAGTCATACCTGATAGTTTTCATATGGCAGCTCAAAGCATCAGCAGAGTTGTTTTATTTATTCATATTTAACCTTGTCAAAAGGCAGGTACACCACATGTTCTGCTCTCAGTGGCCTTGGAGGGGGGGATTTGTTGGTTTGGATTTTCCTGGCTAATGACCTTGCAGGTGTGTGGCTCTGGCAGCCCGGGCCGGCCCGCGCTGGTTTTGGGCTGAGCCCTGGGCTGTTGTTGTTGTGTTGCAGGTACTGTGTGCAGTTCCAGCTGGTGGCCCTCACCCCGGGCTGCCTGCACGGCCAGCTCTCCCAGCACACCCACTGGATGAGGCACCTCCGGGGGGGCCACACGGTGTGTGTGGAGTGCCAGCCCCCCGCCCTGCTCCCCCCGGCCCGGCACTGCCGCGGCGACGGCTCCGGCAGCCACCTGTGAGTTTGACCTCTTCTTCCATGTCAGATTTGGTGTTCTTCTCCCTGGAGACACTTGTTTTGGGGCCACAGTGCACTGCCTGCAGCTCTCTGGGGAAATTAGGGGTCTCTGGGCTGTCTGTGGGCAGTTCTCTGCGCTGGACAAGAGCTGGTCCAGCTGTGGCAGATGTGCCTCTCCAGAGGTCAGGGCTGGGAGATGTTGATGTGAGGAATTCCCTTAAACCACTGAATGACAAAATCTGGGGAGGGGCAGAGGGCTGCAGGAAAATGTCCTTTCCTGTCACTGTCAGGTACAGCCTGTGGGCCTCGCTGTGGCTGCTGCTGCTTTACAGTGGTGGGGAGGCAGAATCGGGCCCAAGGAGTAAAGATGGATCTTTCCAGACTAAACGGGGTTTAGTGGGTGATTGAAGCCCTGCTGTACCTGTGGTGACTGCCCTGCAGTGGAGGGGCAGCTCCTCTTCTCTCACCTTCTCCCTGCCATGACTGTTTCAGGAATCAGCTGCTGCACTGGCAGGCGGTGGGGAACCATCGATGCAGGGGAACCTGGAGGAGAATTCGCCAGCTGGACTCTTGTTCCTGCCCTTCTGTTCGCAGCTTCCTGTTCATCTGACCTCTCCTGGCAGCCCCAGCGAGCTGCTGGCGGCAGCAGAGCCCCAGCCACGGCAAGGGCTTCTCCCTGTCAGAGGCTTTGCTTTCACTGCCTCTCCAGGGGCACCTGAAGAAGCCAGGTTTAATTATTCTTTTTTTAAGGCCTCAATGAAGAATCAACTATTCAAAATAAATCAATCCAAGTGCCTTCTTTTTGTGGCAACAGCACCTTGTGGGTCAAATCTCTGAGGATAGGGACAAACTGGCCCTTGGAGTTCAGCTTCAGGGAACGTCTCTGAGTTGGCCCAAAATGCAATTCAGTCCTGGGGCTCTAAACAGGACATCAGCTCAGCTGTGCCAGGAGGGCTGACCATAGCCTTGTGTTTTTGACTGGGAAATACTCGCAATATTTTCCTTATATTCTGCTTACTAATATTCATACTTTTCTATAAATAAATAAAAAACAGAGATTGGAGATATTCTCCCAATGTCTGTCTGTTTGATTAATCTTTAAGGGAAAAAACCAGCAGGATTTGTACTTCCCTGTGTAACATCACCAGTCACTAACGTGTGGCCTGCTCAGGAACACTCGCTGGTGTGTGAGTGGAGGGGTGTGATCCCCAGAGGTGGGTTGGGAATAAATCTCTGGAGCACGTAATTTTGGTTTCTGCTGTGAGGATCTCTGCCAGGCTGAAAGGCAGTTTCATTTCTTGGTGGTCTGTAGTGAGAGTGGCCTTTTGTCACTGGAGGGTTTTCTTTGTCCTGCAGAGGCTCCTTGTGGAGCCACTGGCTCCTAAAGAGGCAGATGGTTATTTCAGGAGCGGAACGGAAACAGCTGTTGGAAAAGTTTTCATTTTCAAAACTACCCGAACTGTTGATCGTGGGAAACCCTGCTTTAACCACCTTCTTTCAGCATTGAGGACTGAAGCTATAAAGGATGCAGGTTTTTGTAGTAGTTTTTAAAAAAATCAAAGTCTTCCACAAGGGTTTCCTTTGCTGCTGCCTCATCCCAGAGAGCTGATAACACAAGGTCTTATCAAGAGCTGCTGTTGGTGGCATGGTGGGACTGCCAGGCCTTTCCTTCTGTCCCTGCAGCCTGGAGATGCAGGAGTATGAAGGGTTTAGTCCCCAGGGGTCCCTCAGAGCAGCTGTGTTTCTGCACAGTCTGTCCCTCGGTGACACAAGGCATTGCCAATATCTCTGCATCAGCACATCCTAAAAAGGGCTGTGCAGTGTGCTGGCTGCCCCTGCACACCTTGTGGGACTGTAAGTTCCTGGGGAAGTGTGTGTGTGACAGAGCAGGAGTGAGCCTTTCAGTGGGAGAAGGTAATGAACTTGTCAGATCACTTTCCTACAAACGAAAATTAGCTCATTGATGACAATACTGGGTCCTGCCTGTTCTCCTTAGGAGGTTTATCACCATCCATCATTATAATCTCCACAATTTCTATTACCTGGGCTTTGGAAGAAGTGAGACTGCTGGAAATCCAAGGCACAATCCTCCTGGCAAGTGTCTTTGTGCTGTAAACAAGCAAGGCAGGCTGGCACGGAGGAGAGAGAGGCTGTTCCCTGAGGATGAACTGTTCCCATGACAACCTGAGAACCTTTCACCGCTGGTTATCGGCAGGAGAACATCTCCCACAGCAAACAGGCAAAGCCAGGGGCTGTCCCACCCTCCAGAATCATCCTGCTGGGCTCCTCCTGCCAGGCTCCGCAGGGGAGGACGGCAAATTGAGCCAGAGAACCACTGAGGCCCAGTTATGCAAAAGCAAAATTAAGCTCAGCTGATATTCCTACGCTTCCTCCCGCTCTCCAGCTGAGGATCTCAATTTTTAATGATGAAAGGTCAAGCAAAAATCCAGATCTTTTTACAACCTGCTGAAGAACCCATGGGATTTTCCTTTATAGAGAAATCTTTCGTTGACATGGCATGGAGAGAGAGGGGCCGTGGGGAAATTGTGCTTTTTCTCGCCCTAACCCTGTAATGTCCAGCCTGGGATTAAGCAGTTTTCTTCTGCACTTGAAACAGAAGGTGTTAAAAGATCACTTTTTACAGGGTATCTCCATGGGCCCATCAGCTCCCTGAGTGTCCTGGTGTGTGGGATTGCATTCATCTCAAGGTATGAGGATCTGCTTCCTTCCAGAAGGAAAGAGCCCTCGAGCGTTTAGAAACAAGAGACAAAATACTCCCAGAAATGGAGCCAAAGGTAAAGAAAAAGAACAACAAAAAATGGAATTTTCTTAAATAGCTGTGTTGCTCTAAGGACAAACTGTTCCTTTTGTGAGTTGAGTGTGTTCTGCTGGAATGGTAGGAGTCAGAAATACTTCTCCATAATGGAGACTACTCTGTTATCTCTAGCTTTCCAAACATTTTCTGTCCTTTATTCTTAATTTCGAGTATTTTGAGTCTTTAAATATTAAGATCACTGACTCTCTCTCCTTTTTTTTTTTTTTCATTAATTTTCAAAAGAACACTCACCCCCCAAAACGTTTTAGTAGCAAATGTTCATTATTGCCACCTGGCCCTATCTGAAAATGTCAATAATTTGATATCAGGTGCACTTTGGTGCCTCACAAGCGGTTCCAGGGTGGCAGGGCTGGGGCCCTGCTGCTGTTCAGCTCCTCACAAACCCCCAGGGCTGCAGCTCTTCTGGTCTCTGTTCCATCTTCCCGGCTGTCAGGGGGGGAGAGAAAACCTCAGCGTTCGTGTGGAGGGCTCCGGGCCCCTCAGGACGATGCTCTGGGTGCTGATCCTGCCCCGTGTCTGCCCGCAGTGAGCAGCTGCTCCAGCCCCTCCTCTGAGCTCATTCAACTCTGCTTTCAGCAGTGGGGGATTTGTCAGGGTTTTTTTGCTGTTGTTGTTGCTGCTACTGCTGGTTTTCTGCATCGCCACTCATTCTTATAATTAAAGTGACAGATCTTAAGCTGGTGTGTCAAAACAGCATGGTTTAGTCAGGGAAGACCTGGGGAGATCATCTGCCTTCAGACAACAGTGACTCGTGTCTAACCAGGTAAAGGCGAACCCTGGATCCTGCTGGTGCCTGGAGAGCCTCCCCCAAGGACAGGGTGTGGGAAGGAGCCTCCACACCTGGGCCTGCACACCTGGGCCTCCACACCTGGGCTTGCACACCTGGGCCTGCACACCTGGGCCTCCACACCTGGGCCTCCACACCTGGGCCCCTCTCTGGGGTTTGTGATGGAAACTCTTTAGCACACGGTTTGTGTCAGGGCTGCAGCTGGACAACTCTGAACCTCAGCAAAGCTTTTCAGGCTGATTTTCTAGAAGCTATAAGGAAAAATGTTCCTTAAATGTGTCAGCAAACTGGGATGTGTTTGAGTGAGCCAGCTGGGCAGGGATCACAGAATCACACAGAATCACAGGGAATCACAGGGAATCACAGGGATTCACATGGAATCACATGGAATCACACAGAATCACACGGAATCACAGGGAATCACAGGGATTCACACGGAATCACACAGAATCACACAGACTCACACAGAATCACACAGACTGACACCCCCAGGGGGACTCTTCCCTCTCTCCCTCTCTCCAGGGGTGCCTTGGGCAGCCAGGCTCCCTCTGTGCAGAACCAGGGGCGTTCACCCACGGCTGCACTGAGCAGACAGGGTAGCTGCAGCTAGTTCAGAGCTTTTGGTGCTCTTCAAGACTTTCAGAAAGGCCTTCAATTCTTCAGAGCCTTACAGAAATTGCAAGAGGTTTAGTTCTGTATTTCTCAGACATTGCAAGGTTGACCAAAACATTTGGGACATGAAGCTTGACTTCAAACCCTGGTGTATTTTCTTCGACAGAAAATCTACAAAACTCTCCTCTCTTGCTCTCATTCAGTTGCCTGTATTGTTTTTCCTCTGGGATCAAAACAAAAAGCACTGAAATGCAGAGAAGAAAAACCTTCCTGGGTCTTCCTTTCCCCATGAAAAATGGGGCTGTGAGAGTTACTGGAGATGAAAGGAGCCCCTCTCTGTGGGTCGCCTGGCTTAGTGCCAGCTGTGATCTCTGCTGGAGACACTGGTTGGTCCAACCAGCCCTTCTGTGCCCCACCCTGAGCTCTGGTGACGGTGCCCTGGCAGCCAGAGGCCACCTCTGACACCTCCTGCTGCTCCTCTGCCAGGAGGGGACAGGCAGGTCCAAAACCCTGCCCAGAACACCACGAGTATGAGTTTACCATGAGTAAAGTGTGAGAACCGTGAAAAGACCACCTCAAGGTATCTGGCCAAGAGTTCACCCGTGTCTCCGTGGTCTCTCAGACCTCCTGTCTCATCTTCGCAGCTTGCAGAGTGCCGAAGGAGGTGGAAAGGAAGGAATCCACAAGGAAAGTAAAACAGCTCATTTTTTGTCTCATTTCCCAAGAAATAAGAGGAGATTTTTTCAGCTAATGAATTATTTCTGAAAACACTAGTAATAGCTGCAGGCAACATTAGCTCCAAGTTTCCCAATGAGCAGGAATCACTTAGGTACCATTTTAAAATTCTAATGTATTTTCATTTGCTGTAGCTCAACTCTAACATGACTGGAGGTCTGGAAAGAGGCCAGGAGAAGTAGCCATGTTTCCAGGAGATTACTGTATCCTCGGATGAAGCCATGGAAAGCAGTTCCTGGATCCTGTTGAAGCCTGGGGCTACCAGTTATCTCAGCAGAGAGGCTCCAGAGCCCTTCCAGGCCAGGCTGCTTCAACTCAGCAGAAAGATTGGATGTGTCAGGGGTTAAACAGCTCTGCTGCTATTTTAGGCTTAAAACCAGGTTTGCTCTGGACTTCAGAGGCACTGGGGTTTCTGCCTTTTCAAAGAAACCCCATGGCAAATCTGGAGGCAAACCCCAGGAGCGTGGGGTGGATGCAGTGAGCCACCAGCTCATGATCCCTCCCCGTCCCGGGGCAGGTGGTGGCCCCAAGCCCCACCTCCCAGGGCTGGGGCACAGGGGACAGGGAAGGTGTTGCTCTGGCACAGGCTCCAGGGCTGGCTTGGCTTGCCATGGCACTGCTCAGTGACTGAGGGATGCATCATCTGAGAGAAAATGAGGAACAGATGGCAGAGGGAGTTACAGTGGGAGGAAAACCCAATTAGAAGTCCCAGCATGGTTTGTGTTGGGGATATGGATCTTATACCTTAAGTAACAGCCAGGAAAAGAGAGATACCAGGCTTTGTCACCCATGGTGGAGAAAATTCTTGTTTCAGGCAGAGGATGATACGAAAAAAAAACTTTGGTAAAGCTTCTGGGAGATTCTTCTGTGAAGGGGGAGTGGATGAGGGAGTTACACACTAGGAGAGACGGACAGTGTGTGGGCTCAGTATTCCAACAGAGGTTTATTAGCTTCCCCTTCCTGGAAGAATGTTTAATAGTTAAAACAGCAGCCTGAGAGTTGGGACTCTGGGGAGTATCTCAGATATTCCTCAGGGAACACCCCTGGGAATATCCCCAGCCCCTCCTGGCATAAGCACCTTGGCACCAGTCTTGGAGGGGGTCACTTGCACCCTGTTTTGAACATTCAGAAATTAATTTTCAGAAGCAGAGAGCATTCCATGAGCTGGGCTGGGGCAGTGGCATCTCTCAGCCTCAGCCGCTGTAAAATCCCACTGCTGAGACAGAGTTTGCAATTTTTTTGGCACGCCCAGGGATGGGGCTGGCTGGGAAACCCCCCGGGAGGGAGCCAAGCACCGGCTCTCGGAGTCCAGGGGCTGCAAAAAGACCAAAGACAACACATTTCAAACCCCCAGCAAGTGCTGAGGGGGTGCTGGACTCAAATTCAGCTGGGACAGCGCCCGTGGGAGGGGAAGAGCTCTGAGCAGGGGCCCCGGGCGGCTCCCTGTGCACAGCGCGGGGGGGAACATCGCCCGGCCCCGAATGCAGGTGTCATTCCTCCGGCAAACGCCGGCCCTGAGTTCACACAGCCCCAGCTCTGGTTTCTGTGTGTGGCGCTGCCCCGCCGTGCTCACAGCCCTACCCTTCCCTTCCCTTCCCTTCCCTGCCCTNGGCCCTGCCCTGCCCTGCCCTACCCCGCCGTGCTCACAGCCCTGCCCCGCCCTGCCCTGCCCGGCCCTGCCCTGCCCAGCCCGGCCCTGGCACAGCCGCAGGTTTTTCTCGCGGACTTTCCCCTTCCCCGGCTCGGTCGGGGCCGCCGCGGCCGCGGGGGATGCTCCGCGGGGAGCTCAGCGGTGTGAGAGCCCCGGCCCCTGTTCTGGGAGCAGGCTGAGGAGCAGGCACTCAGCAAGACAGTGAGGGATTCCTGGTTTTCTTCCCTAATAAAAGGGCTACGGAATGAAATAAAAATACAATTCCTGAATAACATGAGATATCTGAAAATTAATGTATTTTTGCTCGTTCTTTCTCACTCAGCATTTTTTTCCCATTAAATTGTATTTCTATCTGGTGCTACGCTCTTAATTACCCTGCTGAGTACACCGTGCAGGTCTCAGATGGCTGCCTGGTGTTGATGGATCATTCTGATGGAACAGACACGTGTTTTCTGGGGGGGGCTCGGGAACAAAGGGTCAGAGCTAAGACAGGAGCAGAGCTCAGGCATTCCCAGGCCTCATCACGGCCAAGTCAGCCCAGGAACTCACAGAGACAGCCCTGGTGGAAAGGACTGCTGCCCACCCTCAAAGCTTTCTGTTCTCTACAAAAAAAGTCCAGGAAATGCTGTTTGGTGACTTTATTCTGGAACTGATGACAATATCAGTTGCACAAATCTTTTCTGGTGTAGGAACATATTAATAAAACTGCAACACAGTATGGGGTGCTTGATGTCCTGGAAATCCTCTTTAAATACCTCAATATCTATAAAACCTTCCTGCAGCTGGGGGTATGGCCCAGCATATCCCATCCCAGCTTCCACCCCTCCACCCTGACACCAGAATAGCAAAAGCATTTAGTTGGGAAACAGGCACTTGCAAAATCCTTCCTTCACTTTCTCTTCATTTCTGTTACATAAATTCTGTATTTCCTGGAATAGAGGCTGTGAACTGCTGAACTCAGTCTGAAAGCAACCCAGATAACGAGCTCATTTACATTAATAAGAAATCAGCTGTTCCTTTTGCTGGATTCCCAGGGGAGCAGCTGGTGGTCTGCTTTTTCCACGCAGCCACTCTCCTCCTTGCTGAAATGCCTCAGAAATATTTGTTTGCCTGAAAATGTGACGTGAAAAACAAATAGAGAAAGGCACGGATTGTTCTGGCCAATGAGGCCTTTGGAAAGTGGTCAAATACTTTGTATATTATTCGATAGCTGTGTTCAAGCCTCGTGGCTCTTAATTTACACTTTCTCATCTGGATCAACCCTCATCTCACTGTCCCCAAGCGTTTGCCTCTCCACTGCACGGGACAGTGCTAAAGCTGCCTCACTCCGTGGTCCGTTTTCAGACTAATTA
Source organism: Cyanoderma ruficeps (assembly GCA_008694505.1). Classification (NCBI taxonomy): domain Eukaryota; kingdom Metazoa; phylum Chordata; class Aves; order Passeriformes; family Timaliidae; genus Cyanoderma; species Cyanoderma ruficeps. The sequence continues at coordinate 11,270,309 of VZDJ01000175.1, read as the reverse complement.
TCGTCAAGGCATGAAAACAGCATTTTACACTATGTAATTTTGGGTTTGCACATAGACCAATTCATTTTAGCTTCAATTATTACTAACCATATCTGCTGATTAGAAAAATGGTACCGGGTGCAGCAAAGTGTAAACAGCTGTGGGCTTTTTAAAATCTGAATCTATTTTCTATGGGTTTAGATATGTATCTTTTATGTATCTATAGATATGCATCTATAAACCTATATATATTATTATTATTATATGAAATTATATAAAAATCATTTAGCAGTGTGGGTTAATTGTTTAATTATATATGGATCAAACTCAATGACGCAGTGTTGCACGTATTTGCTTTTATTTTTCAAGGCTCAGGTTAATGCTCAGTACTTGCGTTTCCAGCCAGAAACCACAGACCTTCATTGCTGTGATGCATCAGTCTCAGCTTGTGCCTGGATGGTTGAAAATGATACTCTGGGGCAAAGTTACCTCTAAATGCTCTTGCTTGCTGAATAATTATGACATTGCATCTCTTAGTAGCCCAATTTCCTTACAGAAAGTAGGAAGGAAGGTAAGTAAGTGGAAAGAGGCAGTATGGAAGAATCTAATTCATATTTTATAAATCCCTTGTAAATTATTTATATTATTACTTTCTCTTCTGGAGTGATCAAAATATATTGAAAGCTGACTGACCCTTTCCTCATGTTTACCCGTGCTGAAGTGCCTGAAGCTCCTCTTTGGGTTTGGTGACACGGGCTGATGTTAGACGGGAGGGCAGTGATGTCTCCAGTGAGGGCTGTGCTGCACTCTCAGCCCAGTCCCAGCCCTGCCCGCCCACTTAAACTCTGGAAAAACTCTGCTGGGTCATTGAAGAAAGAATGGAAAGCAGCAGAGTTGAGGGCCCGTGGTTTGTGCCCCGGGGGTGCTGGGCTGTGCTGGGGAGCTGCTGGGACTGTGGCCTGGCTGGGTGTGCACTCCCTCACTGGGTGCATTTGTTTGGTTACCCCTGGGCATTGCTGGCTGTCTCCTGGCTCAGTGTGAGGCAGAAAAAAGCTTCCTGGTTCTACCTAAATAAGAACAATCGAAGGCAAATCCATTGAGGTGGTAAAGAAGAGACGGTGAGGTTATTTCTGACCAGAGAAGAGGGGCCTGAGGGTGTGGGCTGGAGAAGGAGGAGAGGAGTGACAAAGCTCCTGCATTTCACCGATGTGCACAAAGCCTGGGAATGCTCTGGTGTGGGTAGAAAATGAAATGCAGAGGTGGGGCCCACAGCAACTTCTGGCAGCTGGTGCTGAGCTGAGCTGGGGGCTGGGCTGGGTCCTGCTTTCCACAGGGGTCACCTTAACCTGCCCCAGTCAGTGCCTCGGCTTGGCACGAACCACGTGTGGTGGTGGGGCTGAGGGGATGTGGGGTGAAGGGCCTGGGCAAGGCCAATTGCTGTAGTGTACACTAACTAGGGCAAAAATATTCCCTGTCTATAGATCTGGGACACAATAATGAACCCCCACGCCTCAGGAGACAGGCATTATTTTAATTGACTTGATAAAGTAAATCAACTGATAGGGAAAACCTCCTTGGACAGTATAATTACAGATACTGGGCTATAACTCATCAGCTTGCATGCTCGGGCTGGCAGGAAAATAACAAGAGAAGTCGTTAGCAGAAAGTGAAAGAGGAGACATATGCTGTAGGAATTTCTCCATTTTCTAACTCTTCATTTGTAAACTTCCCTTCATGTTCAGTGCCTTAGTCTTACTACATGTGACTGCCACTTCTTGCGATGAAACATCTGATCATTTAGATTTTTCTTATAAAGGCCTAAACTGAAAATGAACACGAGCCAATGCAGAACCCTGCCATAAAATACATTGAATTCTGTGAATTTATCCACTTGTGCATTTAATTTTCTGGTTTTCTTTTGCAACAGTATAAAGTGAGATGTAGAACTGCACAGTGCACTTGGTCTTCTTCATTGGAATTGTGTGTGCAGGAACCTGTCAGGGAATGTGGAGTGCACAGCCACACAAACAGGCAGATGGTGTGGAAGGAACGTGTGCTTATTTGGTCTTTGTTCCTCTCATTTTAATGGCCATAAATCAAGGTCTCCATCAACCAGGGGCTTCACATTAGAGCTCTGAAGACTCCTACAGAAATAGCATTCCAATATAAATGTAACATATAAATGTAACAAACTTTGAAAATATTCCTGAGCAGTTTGAATTATCTTTGCTCTGATGACTTGCATAATGTAACCAACCCAATCTAATGGAGCAGAAGCCCTCAGTGACTCTGAGAAAAACCATTTCTGTCTCAAGCAGCAGCCGAAACAGCCTGTTTGTCTGATTTTCACACCCAGAGCTCCTTGTCTCTGAACATCAGCTGTTCTCCCGTCTGCATCTGGTTTTGCATCTGCACAATTGCGTGATCAAGATGCTGATCTGCCGGTATGGCACCAGTGCTGGGACCACGTGTGCCACGGAACATGTGTGTGTGCCACGGAACATGTGTGTGTGCCAGGGAACATGCGTGTGTGCCAGGGAACACATGCATGTGTGCCAGGGAACATGTGTGTGTGCCAGGGAACATGCGTTTGTGTGCCAGGGAACATGCGTGTGTGCCAGGGAACATGCGTGTGTGCCAGGGAACATGCGTGTGTGTGCCAGGGTACACATGTGAGTGTGTCAGGGACCATGTGTGTGTTTCAGGGACTCTGTGTGTGCTGCCCATCCCCAGTCCCTGTCCGAAGGAGCCGGGTGTGCCATTCCCATCCCGGCCGTGCCCCGTTCCCAGCTCAGCCGTGTCCCATTCCCATCCCGGCCGTGTCCCGTTCCCATCCCGGCCGTGCCCGTTCCCATCCCGGCCGTGCCCCGTTCCCATCCCGGCCGTGCCCCGTTCCCATCCCGGCCGCGGTGCACGGGGCCCGGTTTGCCGTGCAGGGAGGGGACGGAGGGTTCGGTTTGTGCTCTGGATGTGCCCGACTGCAAACGGGAGGTGTCAGGCTCGGCTCGGCTCTCCCGCCTCACGGCCCCGGCCAGGAGCAAGGACGGGTCTGAACCTCCGGCAGCCGCCGGGAGCTGAGCAGGAGCTCCGTGCCAGCCAACGGGAGATTTATTTTTGGCCGGTATATGTGACCATGAAACAGAGCAATAAAGGCTTTAGGTTTTTCCATTCCTTTTTATTTATTTCTGTAGGCTGTAGTAAGGGACCATTGCTTTAAAACCCTTAGACATTTGGACATATTTTACAAGACAGTACAGTTTCTGAATGTCACACATTGATCACAGTTTCATACTATTACATGCATATAAAGACACGTTGTTTGTTTTTTTTAATAATTTGTTTTACAGAAACAACTGGAGAGGTCAATAAACTTCAACAAAGAATGACTAAATCAAAGTTACAAAAAAATGTAAGACTCTAAGTACACTAGTATATGGCTAATGTTGCTGTAATCACCCCAAAGTGCCAGGGCATTGAAACGTTTCTTAAAAGGGAAGAAAACATCTGCTGGTGCATGGGACCAATAGAATTGATGAATTGGGTGAATTCCAATATAACCCGATGAAGAGATTGTACAAGACACGCAGGAGCTGCTGGGCTGTGGGGCACAAGCACTGCCCTTCCTTACAGACACCCTGAGCTGGGTTCCCCTTTGATTCCCCACTGCACAGCTTAAAAACCAGCTCAGTGCGGGGCACTGGAGAATCCGGCCCTGGTCTGCCCTCTCGGGGTCACAGCCAGGATCAGTTTCCAGCCATAAAAGCAATTTGATCTAAAGGTACCAGCAGCGCCGCAGGAAACACATTTTCCAGTTTTTATTTGTATCACTTTCTCTTTTAAAAGGACCCCCCCAGCTTTCCTATCCTCCAGTGCCTGTGGGTGTTGGGGTGCCCTTGGGGATGTCATGGGAAGCCTTTGCTCGGGTTCTGGGGCTCTGCAGCTCCGGGGATTTTGGAGAAGGAGCCCCAGGCTGGGCCCGGCCCCAGAGGCGCCCTCGGGCATGGGGATATCTCTGAGCAGCACCAGCAGTTGCTTCCTCCCTTTTGTGAAAGTGCTTCACTGGCCTGACCAGAGAGCAGGATTCTGCTGCAGGAAGTTGGGGTGTATTTTTAAAATGCTAATCTAGTTGGAAAGCGAGTTTGGTTGGTAGCTGTGGCTGGCCTTTCTGAGTACAGTATCATGGCTTCAAAATTCAAAGTAAGATGGAGATGCTGCTCCCCCACCCTCCCCCCAAACACACCAGTGGGGAATGGTTCAGTGCTAAAGTCATTTTCTGCACCGACCACCAAAAAGCCAGGGAATGGGGAAAACAGTGTTCCTCACAAGCCAACAGAAGTGACATAAACAAAATAAATCCCAGAGGTTACAGGAGCCAACACGGGGCAAATTGTATGTGGAGGGAGTAAAACGTAACAGGAAGAAGAGCCATAAATGGCAGAGCTCCTAAATGAAAAGCACGGAGTGAGAAGAAGGGATGAATGGTGTTAAATGTAGGTTACCAACAGGACCAGAGGTTCTGTGCCACAGCCCAGAGTAGCCCCTGGCCCACCTGTGGGCAGTGTCCTCCCAGCTCCAGCAAGGCCCTGGGCCGAGGGCAGAGACACTGTGGGGCTGAGGGTGCGTCCTGTGCAGGGACAGTCACCTGCCAGCCTGGGATGTCACTTGTGGCACCACGGAGAGGGAGCTGCCCTGGAGGGAGCTCAGCCGTGCCCGAGTGACCGTCACCCCGCCAGGCCTTCACTGACCTGCCCTGTCCCCATTCCCTCGCCCCACTGCTGTCCAGGGACGGGCTGTGGGCAGACACCTCCCGCCCTGAGGCCATACAAAGCTGCTGATTTTCAATGAGCTTTTAGAGATACGGGTCCAAATTCTTTACTGATCTAAAGGGGGCACAGCTCCACTGGCCTCAATGGGCTTCAAAGCAGCAAAGAATTTGGAGTTTCGTGTAAATTTGGCCCCCTGGCTTTCATGAGGCTCTAGTTTTGAGGGGTCTTTGTAAGGACTTCAGCCTTATTATTAGTTTTTGAAGGTAGTGTCACCGCAGTCCTGGAAAGACTCCTTTAAAAATAAAGGCTAATCCTTGTTCAGTCCTCCAGAGCATCAACAGTATTATTTCTAGTTAAAAGGAAGCAGGAAGGTTTTGCTTTCTCTTCTAAGCCTCTAAGACTGAAAACTTCTTGTGCAATGAAGCCAGAATCAAGCAAAGCAAAATTTGGAGTAGTATTTACAGGTAGGAACACTTGTGGCACCCAAGCATTGGTGTCAAAGGACACTTATTGTGGCTTAGGTCACACCAGCAACGAACAGGAGACACGTCCTGGGTGCAGAGTTTCAGTTTTCCAAAGGTTTCCTTTGCCTGGCCCAGACAAAGTTTCAGTGCAAGAGCCTAAATGTGATCAGCATGGGGTGTGAGATGCATGCTGGAAAATAAACATTTCCTCACAGGGCTGGGTGGTATTTGGGCTGTTCGTGTCCTGGGGTGGGATGGGAAAGTTAAGAGGGGTCTGACCAGAAGCTTTCTATGGTTCTGCTGATTATGCCCTAATGAACTTGCTGAGATGGAAGGTGCCTTTGAAGGGGTTTATGTGATGGCTGACGACAGGCATGGCAGCCTATTGCATTAATTGTTTCCTAAGAAAGAAAAGTCCCACCCAACTTTAATACCTGCATTTGTGAACAGGTCTTGCTGATAACCACATGCAAAACTGGGTCTACTGGTTATTCCTTTCAGTGGAAGGACACCTGGACTTTCTGAAACATAGACCCTTCCAAATGACCTCTGTTTCAGGTTTGTTGGCTGTTGCTGTGGGCATGTAAGGAAATCTCACAAACGAACGAAAGGAAAGGGAACCAAAAGTCCATCTTTGGCAAACACATGGTCACTGACCAAACTGCTGGGCCGAATCAGAAGGAACCGTCTGCGCAGAGCCAGAGCGGCTCTGAGGCTCTTCATCCTGCTAAACTTCAACAGGCCATGAGAGAGCTTCAGGATGAACATTTATCTCCTGGACTTTTTATTGAATTTCTGTGAATATAGCTGTGGGAACAGCTACAAAGGAACAAAGAAAATCATTATATAAGCAGGTACATGGACAGATTTTAACATAACTAAACCAAAATCTGGTCCCTTTCTGAATGTTTATGTTCCTCATTCCTCCACCATTTTTTCTCATTTCCTCATTTTCTCTGGGACCAAAAATAAAAATTCCAAGACCCAGTGGGAAATGAAAATCTGGACACTTGTGGTTTAATCCAGGAAAAAACTTCTCTGAAGGTGCCTGAGCATTGTCAGGTCACTGCCTTGAATAAGAGCCTAGATTTTGATGCTGATCCCAACTCCATCATGTCACTATGAGGACAATTAGATTCAAAACTTGCCTCTTCTTTCTGTTCTCAGTTTAGTCGATGTCAATCTGGAGAAACTGCAGCCAGGGGCGCTGGGTGACATCCCCCTGCTGTCCCCAGGGCAGAGTCTGGCCTGCTCCGCGTTTCTCAGCAGGAACATCTCAGTTCCCACAGCCAGTCCCTGGTTAAAGTATCACAAACAGGAAAATACAAAAACATGACAATATCTGACAAACCCCGTGACCTTTCACAGATGCACTTCCAGGAGGAATGTTGCAGGTGCTTATCAGAAAAAGAGAAAATAACAACAAAAAGGTTGGGGGATCAGCTGTGTAAATGAACACTGAGAGAGCATCTAATATATTATTCTGTAATACAAAAAGAAGAAATCTGACTTGATTGCCCTATTATAAATTTGCTAAAAATACAGATATATATTTATATTTTTATATATATATAATTTTTTTTTTAAATCTGAACAGAAAAATAGACTACTCTGGAATGCATGAAAGTCACATGACTTTTCCATACATCAGATACTTATAAAGCCAACACAATGGCAAGCAGGAGGTACAGAGGTAACTAGAACATCTGTACTTTATTCAAGAACCATTTAAAGCCATATTCTCCCCAAGTGGGTGATCCCAATGAACCCAAGGTAGCACTGGCTCTGTGCAGAGGTGGCTGACTGACCGTGGAGGGGTTGGGGCTGCTTTGGGGCCCCAGGGAAGCCCGGCTGGCTGTGGCACCTCCGGCCTCCTTCGCTCGACTGCTCGGCTCAGGAATTGTGGGGTTTGCTTCAGAACGAGGAGTTCTGTGGAGCTTACCAACAGAGAGAACGTGGCTTTAGGAACCTCGTCTTTGCGATGAGTTTTACATAACCTTGTTATTTACTATAAACTGTACCGGTCATAGTTCTGTCAAGACATAAATATACAGTAGGTACAAATATTAACAATACATTACAATTTTACAGAAGAGAATACTGTTTTCCTTAGAAATGTGTATCTTATTAGCTGCAAGGGAAGAAAAGGCTACAGTTTATCACAGCCATAGTTGCCAAACAACCTGACCGCCTCAGATGTGTTTCTCATGACTCGCCCAGGCAGATATTCCCTGGCATTTGACACACGGCATGTTCAGGAAGGGAATGTGCGTTCCACGGATTTCTTTTCCTCTCTCTTGCTTTTGGTTTGGTTTTTTTTGTTTTTTTTTTTTTTTTTTTTNCTTCTACCTTTTTTTGGCTCTCAAACCTTTCAGAAAAATGTGGATTTCACAGGAGACTCTTTTGTTTTGGGTTGGGGTTTTTTTTTCCATAAGTGTGCTTAGGTGAAGTTTTTAAGAAAAGGCACTGAGAAATCTACTGCAAAGTCACTGCTTTTTTCCTCTTTCCAAGGCTAAAACTCAAAGAATCTTTAGCCTCTGGGTTAAGAAAACTGCACCCTATCCTTCCACACACACACACACATATATATGTATGTTCTATACATATATTTATGTGTTAAAAGTGATGTTGGTGGTGTGGTACAAGCAAGTGCAGACATCACACGTCCAGAGGGTCCTTTCAGGCGTGATGTCTTCTGCAGCAGCACGTGAGGCTCTGTCAGCTCGCTGGGTACCTGGTGTGCAGTAAATTTGCAGACCCGAATGCCAAATATCGGTGATTAGACCACACAATTCAGCTCAATGCAAGAGATGTTGCCTGTTTTCCCCAACCACTATGAGCTTAGGGAAACACGCATCAAACGAAAATTAAATTGTCTTTCTAGGATCTGCAGGATTTGGGAGCATTATGTTTTCAAAGCGTTGCCTTTCCTTTGCAGTGAGTACAGATTCAGTCCCCCACAGCTTTAGTTAGAGTAGATTTCCCAGTGCTTACATTATATATATGTGTACTATGCACACACACATATAGATACATACTTGGTATTCAGACTTTATTTCATTAAAATAAATTAAACATACTTCCTTTTTAATTGGGCACAAAATGAGAGCTACATCTTTGTACACAAATAAGAACGAAATGCTCTTCAAGCATATTATATGCTTAATTTTAAATTATTTGCTTTCTATAAGAAATCTATAGGACTTTGGCTATTCAGACTTAAAAGGAAGATTTTTTAAATGATACTTTTGAATTTGGCTTTCAAAAGTGATTCAGTAAAATGCTACTTTAAAGGTAGGACTAAATAGATGACATAAGGTGTGTGTCATGAGCGATCACGCAAGGCAGACAGAGGGCCTTTGGTTACAAGGAGAGTTGCACCAGTTGACTATCAGATAAAAAATGAGAGGATTGTTGATTTATACATTTTTGTCAGTGCCATTTATAAACCAAATACATCAATTTGGATGAGAGTGTGGTAAATACTACACTATATGGCTATATTTAAATACGTTCACTTTCGTGATATGTAAAATATGACTTTTTTTTTTCCACATGAAAGCATCAGCTCTAAAAATATTTAACTCGGAAATCACTATTACTTTATTAAAAAAAATTCCCTGATTTTTCTCCTTTTTACATTTGTGCTGATGGCAGACATGACTGATCACTGAAACACAGAGATTATATTGAAACTGTTCTCTTTAAGATTTCTTGTTGCCGCTCTGTGGCTTCAGCAAGCCACAGAATAAATCAGTATTTAAAGCTTATCTGCTGGAAAGTTACTTTTTACTTTTTCGTGACGACTCAATCTTAACCAGTATCTCAGCAATACGTCGGTTCCTCTAAGTACACTTGTATTTACTATGGCCAAATCCTACAGTCCTTCACCAGGCAAAGCCCACCCGGAGGAGCGGCGGCGCTTTGGGCTGCGGGAACGCGGAGCAGGAGCGGACAAAGCTCGGGAAGAGCCCTGCGGGCACACCCGGAGGGGTCAGGGACCGCCCGCTCCCTGCCCGGCCCCGGGGAACACCGGGGGGTTCGGGCATTGCCCGGCCCCGCAGAACACCGGGGGGGTTCGGGCATCACCTGCTCCCTGTTCAGCCCTGCGGGAACACCGCGGGGGTTCGCCCTGCTCGGCCCCGGGGAGCCCCGAGGGGTTCGGGTATCTTCCGCTCCCTGCCCGGTCCTGCGGGGACACCCGGGGGTGGTTCGGGCGCTGCCCGCTCTCTGCTCGGCCCCGGGGAGCACCGGAGGGTTGGGGCGCTGCCCGCTCCCTGCCCGGCCCCGCGGGGCTCTCGCCGCCCTGGGCCCGTCCCGAGCCGTGGCTCGGCTGAGCAGAGCAGCGGCTGCAGCGCGGGCACAGCTCCGTGCCAAGGACACGCCTGGCGAAACCATCCTCACACCCCACGCCAGCTCCCCGAACAGAAATGTGCTTATTGCTTTTGTCCGTACATGCTGCATTCACTATTACGGGTTACAGACAGTGCTGCACGGCCGGGACGGACACACGGCTACATTCAGGACTAACCGACACTTGTTTTTTACAATAGGAAGGAACGAAATGCAGTGGACTCGAGTGGCTTCGGGGGGTCTTCCTCCCACGCGCGCCCCTCTGCTCCCACGTCCCGTGTCTCAGCTCATCCCCGGACCCGCTGCCTGCAGATTGCTACACACCCGGCAGGACCTCAGGGACAGGGCAGGAAACGCTCAGTGACAGAGTTATTTACAACTCGGTTTTACAGTAGAAACAGAGAACAACATAAAAGGTTACCATCACAGTTATCACAGGACAAGTTGTGACTTGCTACAGGCGTGTAACAAATCACAGTCACAACAAGAGGCACAAATTAAAGTAGTGCTTGGTTAAAGTGCTTGATTGTTACACTCTGCTATCCTACTCCAGCATCGCAACAACGACAACAAAAAGTCAACGTAAAGTGCTTTTTCCCCTCCGAGATTAAAAACCAAAGACAAATTATTTCCTACACAATTTGACATAACTTTATTGAAACAATATATTTTAAAAACCTAGGCTGGTGGCTGCTAGTTCTGTTCACTTAAAATGGTCAGATCTCTTTTTTTCCTTTCCTCTTTATTTTCTCGTTTCATTTCAAAATGACTGGATGTTATTAAAACGTCAGGCCTGATTCTCCTGCCTCTCGCAGCTGCTTCGTGCCGCGGCCCCGCAGGAGCCTCTCCTGCCCGACCTGGCGAGAGGGAGCACAGCCAGGCCCGGGACGGGTCACTAACGAATCCCTCTTTTTGCATATTTATGTAACACTTGCATATCTTTCACTGCGCTGCTCGGGCGCAAAAAAAGCTTCGGACCAACCTGCTGCTGTCCCGAGCTCCGGGCTCGGCTGGGCTGCGGCCGGAGCCGGGCGGGAGCGGAGCCCGGGGCAGGGCCGGGACCGCCCCGCAGGGCAGGGCAGGGCAGCGCCGGGGGCCACGGTGCCGCACACGGGCACCCACGGCCCGGCAGTGCCGCACACGGGCACGGACACGGGCAGTGCCTCACACGGACACGGGCAATGCCGAACACGGGCACGGACAGGGCACCCACAGCCCGGCACTGTCACACACGGGCACGGACAGGGCACCCGGGGCCATCCCCCGGGCGGATACGGCCAGAGCCGCGCTCCCCTCCCAGCCCTGCGCCCCCCGGCCCCGGGCAGCGCTCCGGCCGCGGTGCCTCGGAGCTCCTCGCTTCTGCATGGCTCCTCCGACCTTCCCCGTGCGGGGCAGGTACCGGCTCTTAGCAGAGGGTAAGTGCGAGTCTCACTACGTCTTAGGGCATGTTTGGAATTAGGTACAAGTGGTGCAACTCACCCTGCTGATATTTCAAAAGAAAACATCAGGTCCTACAGGATATCAGATTGTTAAACACACAAAGAGCATTTTAGGAATTGGTTTTTCTAGACCGTTATTTGTTTCAAATGCTTTTCGCTTGGATTTTCCAATAATGCAAGTGTTCCCTGTTACCTTTAAACATAATATCCATCAGAGAAAGCTGTAGATGGGGAACAGCTGCCCTGAAGCAGTGAGCACTGTGTTTTTGAAAGCTTTATACCAACCCCAGCAATTTATTCCAGAGTTCAAATCTGGCTGCCTTGGCATCCTTTATGGAACTAATGCGAATCAGATGTTAATGTTTCCAAAAGGAGCTCTAGCGTTCAAGGGGAATGGATGGATATTTGGTCACACTGGCTTCACTGGACAACATGAAAGGAGATCAATGTGTGATCATGATTTGCAATCATTTTTTTTTGACTGATGTGGGCAATGTCTTTAGAGTTGTTTCAGAGAAGGACATTTTCACAAACCCACACTGGACCTCCCCCAGACTTTTAGAAACAGGTGGCTTGTTTCAGCCAAGTTCATGCCATGCAGAAGCTCTTTTGTTTGTGTTGACTGTGAAGATATTCCTTTAAACTCTCAGTAAGTTCTTTCAGACCCCACCTCAGATGCTTTGATCATGTGTGTTAGCATGTCCTCCGCTGCCTGGTAATACATGGACTTCTGGGGAAATGTGATTTTCTAGTCTGACAGTCTCCTGATTGCCCTGGGTTCTTCCAGTGATACCTTCCATAGAGTAAATGCAGTTCTGCCCTATCAGCTTAGGGGAGGTGGGTAAAGCAGCAGCTTCTAGATGGTTCTTCTCTGTTCTATAAACATGGTCCTTTTGCTTTAGGTAGCCACTGTTTGCAACATTGTACTTGGGACTCACATTTCCAGGCGGACTTGAATCATACATCAGCTGACCCTCATCATCAGTGTCAGCATCGATGTATTTGTGTATACCAGCATCGTGGAAGTTGAAAGCTATGGCTGCCTGGGCCTCTGGTGACTTTGGGGGGGTCCTCGCACTCGCAGTGGTGTAGATGGAGGTTTCTGGGCTCATGAGAGACCTGTCAGAGAGTAAGGAAGTGTCTGTGGCGGCAGCAGCAGCTCCCCGGCTCTTGAGAGGGTCTGGATATGTTCTCAGTACATTTGATGCTGGTACTAACGTGCTGGTGTCCTCTTCCATGAAGTTGACTTTCAGAGACCTCAGCTTTAATGGGTTACTGGCCTTGATGGACCTTTTGGGACTGTCAATGAAAAAAGCAGAGCGGTGGCTGCTTTCGGAGCTGGGGTTCACCTCCACGTACCTGGGGGTGCTGGCCTCGGGCCTGCCCTGCTCCTGGAGGAGGCTGATGCCCCCCTTGCAGGGCAGGGCAGTGAGGGGGCTGTGAGAGAACCTCCCCGTGTCGGGGAACTCTGCGGCGCAGCTGATGAAGCTGTCGATGCTGGACATGCTCCTCATGTCGATGATCCCGTCGGTGCGGGTGGCCAGCAGCGGCACCATGGGGCCAGGGAGGGTTTCCATTTCCAGCTCCTCCTTTTGCTTTCCAGCTTGGCTCAACTCTTTCGTGTTGAGGTTTGGCTGGGACTGAGTCTTTGCCATTTTGTTGTACATGTCCTCGAGCTGTTGGACGTTCAGGTGTTGGGGACTTGAGGACGACCTGGCTTTTTCTGGGGATCCTTGTTCCTTAGTTTCAAAAGATTTACTAGAACTAGTTTCAGAGAGCGTTCTCTTGGTCCATTTCCATTTGCTTGGAGATAAATGATTGTCCTGAACTTTATCCTTTTTGGCTATGCTTTCTCCATTCTTTTCAACCACAATGTCCATGAGTTCTATGCTACGGGCAAACGCATCCTTCATGTTCATGGAGACAATACTGCCATTTCTTTTTGCTCTTTCCAGAGCTTCCCTGCGCTTAATGGCTTTCTCCTGCCTCTTCTGCTCCTTGTAAAACTCGGAGAAGTTATTGACAATAATTGGGATGGGAAGAGCTATCACCAGCACACCAGCAATGCAGCACAGCCCTCCTACTATTTTACCCAAAAGAGTTTTGGGGTAAATGTCTCCATAGCCTACTGTTGTCATGGTGATTGTTGCCCACCAGAAAGAAGCCGGGATGCTCTTGAATTTTGTGTCGTCCTCATCCTTTTCTGCAAAAAACACTAAACTGGAGAAGATCATAATGCCCATAGCCAGAAACAAGATGAGTAATCCAAGTTCATTGTAACTCCTCCTCAGTGTAAACCCCAAGGACTGTAAACCCGTTGAGTGCCGGGCGAGTTTTAGAATCCGGAGTATCCTCATAATCCGAAATATTTGGACCACTCTTCGTACATTTTGGAACTGAAGTACACTTTTATTGGATTCTGTGAGGAAGATGGTAACATAGTAGGGTAAGATGGCCAGCAGATCTATAGCATTCAGCGGGCCTTTGAAAAACTTCCATTTCTTAGGGGAGGAGAGGAAGCGCAGGAGGTATTCCATGGTGAACCACGCGATGCACACCGCTTCCACGTGGGCCAGCTGCGGGTTGTCTGTGGTCTGCCCAAACTCATCCACGCCTTGTAGCTCAGGAAGTGTATTAAGGGACAAGGCAATTGTAGATAGTACAATAAACATGATGGAAATGATTGCCAAAATCTGGAAAGGAAAGAGAGAACAGGGAGTTAATCTCAGGATACGCGGCGCTGTCTCTCGCTGCCGTTAACTCATGGCTCTATTTTCATGTTGCAAGGCCCACTTTGCTCAGCTCACAGAAGTTGGATAACCAATGGATCCTGAGCTGAGTTTGTTTTGGAAGCTCTTTTAGTCATGGCAGGTGCATAAAGGAGATAAAGCATCTACTTCGACTCCTGTGCCTTCATCTCCGCGTAGTGAAGGAGCACGTGGGGAACAGCCAGGATGCCAGGAGGGCTGTGAAGCAGTTCACAGCAGGAGCTTTTGATTAACTACTAATTAGGTGCCCAACAAGGCCCGTCTGGACAACAAGCTCTGAAATTTAAGCAAGAAGGAATGCAATTGTGAATACATGATTGGATCAGAGCGATGTCCTCCATTTAATGAGCAGTTACTGCTGTAATTTGGGGTGCTGATGGCTAATTACAGAGACGTGTGTAAAATTCTACTACACAAGCATACAAATAATACACTCTTGTTTAATGACTCATCTCTAATCTGATTCTTGATGGTTGTGAAAAACATGAAAACTTCACCAAGCTTGCTAAGCCATTTTGAGATTTGAGCTTTCCAGAGGAGAGAGCAATCATCTGAGCAAACCAAATCAGACCACACTGAGACAGCCAAGGCAGGGCAGGCCCAGTCACTGGAGGCCTCACACCGTTCAAACTCAGGAGAATAAAATGTCAGTCAAGTGTCCCATGGTGAAGTGTGGGGAAATTTAGACATTAATTACTTCTGCATGGTGGCCTGTCTCCAAAGACCATCCCCTGGAGACCAGGAGCTACCCCTGAGAAGCAGAGAGCCTGATTTGGTTTCCTGGAAGTCTCTTTTGGTAGTTTTGCTGCAATTTCTTTGTTTACAACCCACCATTTCTGAAGGTGTTTGGGATGTTTGCAAGGGTAATTTCAATTAGTTTTGCTTGGCTTTATCTCTGCCCACTATACACAGAAGGGCTTATTTGTAGGCTTAGATGTATGTACCTGTTGGGTTTTATCTCCCTCACTTTCAGTGTAAATATTAGCACTCTATCTTTATTCAGTGAATGCCATCCAGCAGCAGTAATTGGTGTCAAACCTTCTGTTTCCTTTGATATACCTTCCTGCTTTGAAGATCAAGGCAATGCCAGATGAATATAAATAAATAAACTGGGAGATCTAAGGGTAAAATCTGATTTTGGTTTAGGAGATTCAGCCACAAAGCTAAGCAATAAACAGAGACAGACATTTATCATTTACCATTTATCATTTCTCCCACAAGCTGCAGCAAGATGCCACTTGTGCTCCCAAGACACACATTTCCCCCCTTACTCTCTGGGAATCTTCTTAGGCCAAGAAAAACTTCTAAATGTGAGTTGATTGTCCTCAGTTAGTCAAGGCGCTTTTCAACTGGGAAGTACATAAAGCTGAGATGGAGCATCTCCAGCAGAGTTTAGAACATCCTTCTCCTTCTGTAAGAGACACCTTGTCCTGGTAGCACCTCCCATCCCCTGAAAGCCACCCACGGAGCAGTTGTGCACAGAAAACTGGATCCAGCTGCTGCTGTCAGGCTTTAGCACTGTTCAGTTGCACAGGGCTCTGTCCCAAAGTATTTACAGTCTGGGATTTCAGATTATAGAAATCACCATCTGTCTCTCTAATAAGGTTTTCCATCTTGGCTGTACTGAACCCCTAGCTTGGCAGCTCTTGTATTTTCCACTGTCAGCAATGAGAGACAGAAAGCTGAAGGGAAGACGTTTACACTCCCGGGGAGGCCTCCAGGGATGCTCTGCAGCACAGGCAGCCTTTTCATTCCAGTCCTGGCCTTTCCTCCTCCCTTCACTCTTCTACGTTTGCTTCTCTTTAACAAGAAAAGCCAACGGGACCAATTTGGACCTGAGCAGAAGCAATCCCTCTGCGGGGCATGAGTGCGCTGCGTGTAGTGCTGCAGCTCTTAGGAAACGGGAAATCTTTTTCCAGCCACTGTAAAAAAGCACCTGTGGCCCCTGTTCCAGAGCCCTGACCCCAAATCTCGCTGCTTCTCCAGCTGCTCAGGGCTGCACGAAATGGAAGGAAGAAATGGGAGAGGGGCTCTCCTGTGCACTGATCCCCACGGCTCCTTAGAGACCATTAAACACAGCCTTGTGCTCCTGAGAACTCTGGGTGGACAATCAAAGAGCTGAGCCTGAACAGACACAGGCACAGGAAGGTCCCTGGAGCTCAGGCTTGGACTGGCAGAAGGAACAGGGATGGGAAAGTCCAGCACCAGAGGCCTTTCAGATTTTGTGAGTGCTGAAATGTCCGTGTTCCCACTAACGGAGCAAGCTGAACCTCTCCAGGTCTGGCATATGTGGGTGGTTTTGGGACCTCCAGCATCCCTGCAGGAGCACCCAGAGCTGTTGACTTGGATGCCCATGTTTGGTCCTATAAAATGCATAACTACAACTGGAAAAGCTTGCAGCCTAAAATTTGGCAGCATAGGAAAAGTCAGGAGTCACAAATAGCTAAAATGGGTGATGTGAGGACACATTTGTGACACAGGCAGGTGCAGGAGGCCCTGCTTTGTGGAGCCACAGCTGTGACAAGTGTTCTCCTCTGTTCTCAGGTTGGCCCCATGTGAGCTGAGGACAGGAGAGGGACAGAGCAGGCTGGACTGGGCAGCGCCCTCGGCAGAGCAGCACAGACACTCCTGCAGCTGCCCCTAAAGCTGGCAGGTGTGACTGCTTCGTCCCCACACAACTTCCAGACCATTTCCACCAACAGCTGGCATGAGAGCAGCTCTGCAGTCCCCTTCTCTTTGCTTCTGTATTTACTCCTGCATTTCACCTGTAGCAATACACAAACTGTGAAACCCCCCTCAGGTACTTTAGCAGGTTACTTGCAGAAGGTTTTGGAAGGACTCGTAATAACGGCCTTGGCTTGTGGTGCAAGTCTCAGTACGGGCAGGATTTCAGGAAAAAAACCTCTCCTCCACTAAATCAGCTGCTTCACAAAGGTTTTTGTGGAGAGAATCTCTGGATTGCTGCTATGGTTCCTTTGTGGAAGCTAAATAACCCAAGGACAGGCAGGGCAGGGTTTTGGATGAATCTAAAGCAGTTGCCTCAAAGTGATTACCATGATTGTACATACATGCTGCTTATTACACATGCAAATGAGACAAGCAAGCTGATTTTGGGAACGAGTGTAGCCAGTTTGTGCAACTGCCGTTTCCTGAGGCAAGACGGATGTGCCATGCTGGCAAGCCTTTCATCCCCACCTCCTCCAAAATCCCCCCCAAAACTCGGCAGCCACCTCTCCCTGGCACCTTCCAGGAAATAACCACCTGCCCTGGGCCTGAGCCTGCTTGCTGGGTGAGAGTGGCCCCAGAGAATCCCCCTGTGTGATGGCAAGGTCTGTGCTCCTCCCCGGGGGACGGGGGCTCCTGCCTGCCCCGGAGTTTCCCATCTCCCCATCTCTCTCTCTCTGCGGCAGCAGTTTTGTGCTCACCCCGCAGGTGGCACAGGGAGGCTGAGTTTTAGGCAGCAGGGACTCACCCACCAGTGAGGTTTGGTGATATTTATCGGTTGTTTTCTTTGTGCTGCTAAAAACCCTAACAGAGATAAAGGCATAAGACAGGAGACTTCCAAGGCCATTAAAATTTATGAGAACTGGCTGTCCCAATCCCATAGATGGCTCTAAAATCTCAGGGTAAGCATCCGAGATCTCTCTGCTCGTGGCAGCATGCCCTATACTTTTTCTGTCTTCATGCTGGGTAATGAAGCTGATATAGCAGGGAGAAGGGGTGGTGTGTGGGAGAGAGTAGGAGGGTGTTTGAATATAGATTCGATATTCTTGGAAATACGATGAGGAAATTGTTATGTAATCAAGAAGTTCAATAATGGTTTTGTCTAATGTGCTTTTTTAGCTCCATCAAGGCCTGCGGAATAAATCTGCCATCAGGACCAGGTTTCATTCATATGCTCCATTTACTAAGGGATTTTTCCTGCAGCCCCTTTGCTTTCCCAAGCTACAATCCACTTTGAGTCAGACTGTCCAGCTCCATCCTGCCATGCCTGCGCCAGCCTCTGTCTCCCCAGGCTCTGAGAAACAGAGAGCAGAGTGTATTTTCAGCAATATCCCACGTGCTGCACAGTGCAGAAACAGATGGAGAGTTCCTTAATCTCCTCCCCGCTTGATTCTGCACAGGAATAACATCTCCTGCTCACAGCAGCTAAACATGTCTGTGGTATTTATTGACAGGGGCTTGTTTTAGGAAACATCTCTTCACTAGAAAATGCCCATTTATGCATAAACTGGAAGAGTTTGCAGCTCACAGTCACTCCTGATGTCAAGACTCTGACCACTGGGCTCGCAGGATGTTTTTTCTAGAAAGTGCTGAATCCATAACGAAAGGTAACACTTGTTTCTGCAGTCAGGGCAGGCTGAGGCTGAAGGGGGGGATACAGTTGCAAGGGAAGTACAAAGAACCTTTAATCTGCTTCTTCCACATGGATGTTAAGATGTAATGAAAGACCTTGAATCTCGAAACCCCTTAAGTCCTACTGGTTCCTGTGGGTATAAACCTCTGCTTAGGAGTTTTCCCTGACCTGGCACTTTATGCGCCACTTCTAGGCACTGTCCCACAGGGTCCCTGGGCCCTCTGCCCAGAGCTCTGTGCTCTGGAGGGGCCCTGCACACAGAACTGTCCCCATGAGGTCCCTGGACCCCTCTGCCCAGAGCTCTGTGCTCTGGAGGGGCCCTGCACACAGGAGAATTGTCCCCACGGGGTCTTTGGGACCCCTCTGCCCAGAGCTCTGTGCTCTGGAGGGGCCCTGCACACAGAGCTCAGCCCCCGGCAGTGCCTGGGCACCGTGCTCACCATCCGCAGGAAGGCAAACCCCGACACGGCTCTGCAAGCACCGCTGCACACCACGACATCCATAAAAACAAAATCAAGATAAAGCCACTTACATTTTGCTTTGGAAACATATGAGATCTTAATTTTGACATTTGCCTGGAAAAGCCAAGATTGAATAATGCTTAATTATTTGATTTCAATTACAGCTGTAATAAGTTTATCTGCTGAGAGAGTAAGTCTATTTAGTTTAAAAGAGGATACAATATTTCTGCTGATTCTGTGTCAATGCTTTGTTTGCCTACAGGCACCCAGGGAGATACAACTGCTGCTGACTAAGGTGGAGTGGGCAGAGAGTCGCCTTCAGGCACAGCTGGCTGAAAACTCTTTAATACTCTTAAGAACATGTTTAGTTGTCAGAGAGCTATCAAACCCCATTAAATGATAAACGGTGTCAGCCTTCTTTCAGAGCAAAGCCCTGATGCAAATGGTGTGCTGGAGAAGAAAACGATAGATGAATGAAAATACTGAAAAGGCAAACTTGAAAGACATACGCTGCCTTTAGACATCAGCGCAGTGACAGTTCTCAGGAGAGGATGAGAGGGAAGCATGTCCTATTTCTGCCTCTGCTGGCATGGGGGAAATCAAAAAAGAAAACAAATGAATGGCACATGGAAGCCGAAGTTTCCCGTTTCTCTGCCGGCCTTGCCTTGTGCCCAGGATGATGCAACCCCAGCAAGCAGCACACGGGGACATCCAGCCCCCACGATGGGAGACATCCATCCCCCTGTCTCCCCCGGAGAGGCTGCCTGGAACAGAGGCTGGACAGTCCCACAGCCCTGCACAGACCCAGAGCCCTCCCTGCGCAAACCTCGCTGCCACCCCCAGCCCTGCCCAGCCTCCCCCCGGCTGTCCTGTCCCGTCCCGCTCACACATTCCCACCCTGGGCGCTGTGCAAAACGCCGCCCTCGGGGCACGGCGGTGGGGATGGCAGAGTGGTGTCGCACAGTCTGGCCCTTCCCTGGAAGGCAGACACAGCCAAAAAATCTGCCTTCCACCTCAGCGCTGCCGAGAGCCCGGGAACAGCTCTCAGAGATGCCGCTGGGATTTTACCCTGCACCAGGGAGAGACACGCTCGTGATCCACTCCCACCACGCAGGCAGTCTGCTCAGCCTCAGACACTATTTACAGGGGATGCTGAGCTCCAAGTGTGGTGTTTGCACGAGTAGTTGTGGGAGGGTTTTTTTTTAATGGTTAAATTCAATCAGAAATGTGCCAAGATAGCATGAAATCAACTAAATGTAATTAAGCAAAAACTATTAGCTTGATTGCTAAACCAGTCTTCCTCTCATGAATATGCATGGCAATAATTGATATTAATTCTTCTCAAATCTGAGGCACATTAGTCCTGCGTATTATAGTTTGGATTTTTTTTTTGAAGGCTAAACCAGTTGCGGTGCTGCTTTCGCACCAAAAGGCACAATGAGTCCTGCTGCAGGGAGATTTACCACTGATATGGTCCTGAGTTGCCACATGGAGAGGAAATGAGAGCAGAGCTCAAGTGATGTTTTGTCTGCAAAAACAATGACCTGTTTAACATTTCTTCCAGAAATGTGTTAGGAAAAGTGGCAAATCCATTTACCAGAATCGGCCACACTAATGGCATTCTGAGGAGACAGGGAAAGCTGCAGGAGCAGAAAATCCCTCTGGGCAGAAAGGCAGGGACAAGATCCTCTCCTGTTTGGTGTGCTTGGTACCAGCATGGCCCTGTCAGCTGCGTGTGCAGGTGTGCAGTGTGCAGTGTCCAGGTGTCCAGGTGTGCAGGTGTCCAGGTGTGCAGTGTCCAGGTGTCCAGGTGTCCCCAGGCTGCTCTGAGGGCTGACTGCAGCTCCCTGGGGCTCCTGCTGCAGCTTGTGGGGGCTTCCCCACTGGGTTTCAGAGGGCAATTTTTTTTTTAAACTGATGCCTGGAATAAGGGCATAAAATTTCAGCTGAGGCATTTCTGCTGCCTCACGAGCTGTCCTTGGGCTGCAGCTCCAGCCAGGGTTTGCCTGGACACTCACGGCCTGAGGTAAGAGGGGCTTTGTTGGCATCTCTGGCACTGATGGGAAAACCTCGGGCTCACACAAGGGATTGCAGCCGTTGCCCTCGCAGTGCCCGGCCAAGAAATTGAACATTAACATTCTTCTTTTTTTCAAAAGAGACTTATGAAGCTTCTGCAGATGGTGGGAAACAGAGTTGCAGGATGACCCCAAACTCTCAGCATCTTCCCAGCTCTTAGTTCTTTCTTCTGCTAACACCTTTCCCTCTTTTCTCAGCTTCTTGGCTCTCCACCATGCCCACACCCCTGCTCCTGTCTGGCAGGCAGACCTTGTGTCAGACAAAGCTCCTTGATGCAGGGTCATCCACACAGGAGTCCACCTTCCCAAGCCAGGCTTCCCAAGGCTTTTCCCTAGAGCAGAGCATGGAACCCTCGCTGACAGCTTTGGCACAAAGCGAATGAAGTGTTTTAATCTCAAGCACAGATGGTTCCTCCCTTTATAAGCACCAAACACTGGATTAGATGTCACACATTTAATAAATAGCAACAACTGTATACAAACTGTTTACAAAAGCAGCTGAAAAGTAATCCTTGGCAGGAATCATTCATATTAGCATGGGGCCATAGCAAGCGGTAAGCAGAGGCAGTGGACAGCAAATCTGTGTGAACATAAAAGAAAAGGCAGCTCTACATCAGCACTTCAATAAGAGAGTTTGATCTTGCCTCACTATGAGAGTTTTGATTCATTCCAGCTATAAATACAGAGGATGAAACAGAACTGTGAAGATGTGAAGATGTGTACTTGGTTCTTTGTTGGGGCGCCTTTTCTTTTTCCTGCTTTTTTTTTTCCTTCTTTTTTTTTTTTTTTTTTTTTT
>VZDJ01000175.1:11208980-11248844 GCA_008694505.1 Cyanoderma ruficeps | reverse complement strand
TTCTGTGTTTGTTTGTTTATTGTTGTGTTGCTTTTGAGGTTTTTTTAAACTCAATTTGAGCTCAGTGAATGCTCCAACTCTTTGAAGTGTTCGCTGGCAGTCTGGGAATAATCACTGCATGCTCGCTGACTTCTGGACATTGACAGGAGAACAAACCTTTCCAAGCACCTGCTTGGACAGCCCTTGGCTCTCCCACAGCCTGGGAGCCTTTCCTACATCCCTGCATCCCAGCCTGCTCCCAACAGGCACCAGCAGCACCTCCTCACCCAGAGCAGCCCCTCCTGCTCTGGTCCTCCTGAAAAGAGCATTTACAGAAGGAAAAGGACCAACCCCCCCGGCCATTTCCACAGGGAGCAGAGCGGGGTTGGTTCTGTTTCTTGGAGGCGTTGGGCTGTTTGATTTTTACTGGTTGGCTTCCTGATATTTTGCACTTTCCCCTAAGAAAAGTCACCTGAAGCTGTTTGGAAAATGCAGATGTGCTGCTTTCTAGTGAAGGTTTATTGAAGAGAGGGGAGGGGAAGAGAAACGTTTCCTGTAAGCGGCAGCCGGGCAGTGCCAGGTGGTGCATCCCATTTTAATCCAAGTGGAGAATAGCAAAGAGCAGCTTTGAAGATTAAGGGAAATGATACACCTCACCGGGTTTTAGCGCCTTTTTTTTTTTTTTTAAATTTGGGGTTTCTGTGTTAATATAGGATGGTGCCACACTATACACTGGGTGGTAGAAATTAATCTTGTCATGAGTGTACTTCTCTGAAAGGCTGAGCCTTCCTGAGCCCTTAATTTGAGCTGATTGGACTGGCTCATTACCATAGCAGCAGATTTTGGAATAGCCAAGTTGAACCTTACTTGAACTTTTTGGCTACATTAGCACCGCTTCTGTTTTTCACCCCCACCTTCATCCACAAATAATAATACCCAGTACTCCTTTTTGGAAAACCCTACCAACTATCCCAGTAACTATCTGCCAAACAAACACACACTAACATTAAGAGCAGCTCATCAACGAGCCTGAGTTTTGTTTGGCAAAGACAGAACTTGTCATTCCAGGGAAATGTGCAGTTTTGATGTCGTGGGAAACTCGGGACGTTCTGTCAGGCTCACGGTCCCGTTATCTCCCACATCGAGCACACTGTGAGTGCCACAGCTTTGGGGTTTGCAAAACACACACAGCCACAGTGTGGCCTGGGGCCAGGTCACTTCTCTGTGTCTCTGCTCTGAAATGCCACTGCAGTTCAGCTGGGCACCCCTGGCCTGGCCTGTCCTGGCTGTTCCCCCCTCAGAGCTCTGCCTGACTCATCCTGTGCTCCAGATCACTGCAGGAAGCAGCTCCAGTGTGCTCTGGATGTGTCAGTGCAGGCTCTGGATGTGTCAGTGCAGGCTCTGCCTGGCCAGCAGAAAAACCCACCCCGTTCCCCCACACAGCCCCAGGTAGGACACGTCCAGGTAGGTACTGACATGTGCCACCATCTCCTGCAGGCAGTGCCCGTGTGTGCCCAGGGCTGTACCGGTGTGCCCAGGGCGGTGCCACCATCCCCTGCAGGCAGTGCCCGTGTGTGCAGGGCTGTGTGCCTAGGGCTGTACCGGTGTGCCCAGGGCGGTGCCACCATCCCCTGCGGGCAGAGCAGGGCCGAGGCTGCCCGGGGAGCTCCTGCCCTGCGGGGCAAGGTCAGCGCAGCCTCCGCCTCCCTCCAGGCGCGGATAAAGCTCTGTCCTCCATCAGGCCGCATTATCCCTAACGAGCCCTGGCAGATGCTTCAGCTCCTGCTCTGCCATCGGAACAAACTGGCGAGGCCGCTGAAACGCCGATCGCTGGTGGGGAGCCACCCCAGACAAACTGGTGAGGCCGCCGATCGCCGGGGGGCAGCCACCGCAGCCTCCTGCTGCCTCCCGGGGGCTCCCGATGTTCCACACAACGGGCACAGATCTCTGTGCTGCCGCGTGGCCTCATCCCGAGCACAGCGAACACGGCAAAGTCCCCAGCGGAGCAGGATCTGCAGAGGATCCCAGCCCCGCTGAATCCACTAAAACACGGCTTGTCCACGCAGGCAGTGCCCAGCTCCTCTCACTGACAGCACCTGGGACAGTCACCTGCTGCCCCGCGCCACCTGCAGAACCTGCTCAGAGGGTTTGGAAATGAGACACAGGGTGAGCCCAGCACAGGGAGAAAACTACTGCTGAGGGGGAAAACAAATCCAGTCCAAACTGGAAGTTGTTTGAAGAAGGCAAAAGAATAAAGGAAAAACCACTCAGCACGCCAGGGAAATAAGTTTATAAGAATTATCAAGGGATGCGGGAATAAGCTTTCCACGGCTGCAGCCTGGCACAGATGTGAATGAGCATCCCTGGCAGCTGAGGGCTCTCTCTCCATGTGCTACATGGAATGAGCTGGCAATTCCCACGGCAGTCCTGAGCAGGCTGCTCAGAGCCGCTAATATTGGCTAATTGTTTTCCTTTACTTCTTGGAAAGAAAAAGGACTCCCGAGGGCAGTGCCACTGGAGCCATGTGTCCCGATTAACCTGCTGCAGGTTGTGTCAATCTGCTCCGTCCTGCAGCCCCTTCATGGGGCACAAAGCGTGGCTGTTCCCATGGCCACTCTCCCCTGGGAAAGAAAGAGGAAGGAAAAAATGTGCTGCTTTCTATTTCTGAATGTCCTGCCTTTCCTGCAGCCAGGCTGAAGGGTCTGACTTCTTTTCACTCTCTCTCTCTTTCCCATTTCTCTGTCAATTGATTGCTCACTGCCAGAGGGCATTATTGGCTTCAAAAGCTTCATTTTCTACTTCCTGAGCTGCTCATCTTCTCCTGGCTCATTGCTGTTACTGGAGGTCAGATCCAAGCCCCAGAGTCTTTAGGCTGTTTTGGATTTGACCTTGAGAGCTTCTTTTGCTCACCCCACCACATGAATCAATCCTTTGATCATTGTAGGCACATACTTAAAAATAAAATAAACCCAGTGGGCAGAGATTATTTAATTACATCAGTGGTGAGTGGAAATAAGCTGGAACCAAAACATTCCCAGGCAGGTTTGAAGAACAGCCCTGCCTGGGGGCACCCCTGCCCTCTGTGGCACACACCAAAACTGGCTTCAGTTCTGTAACTGAGCAGCAACTGCGCTGGTCCCAACTTTCCCTGTGCAAATTCAAGGGTTGCAAGATGCAGTTGTGTAATTTACATGAAAATTACAGCCTGTTCCTGCAGTATTTCCACCTGGAACGGAAATTCCTAAACCGTAACTTTCAGCAGTGGCCACTGAAAGCACAAGGCAAAAAAAGATGGGAGTAGTGAATCCTGACCTTCCGTGCCGTGCTGGCCAAGCTCATCCGGGGTGTGATGGGTCTCCTCCTAGTGCCACCTTCTGCAAAACCTCCTCTGCCTGCACCAAAAAGTAACCCCCAAAGAAATCAGCTTGAAATCAGTGTGGGACCACGCTCAGCCCCTGTGAAAGGCAGCCTGGAAAATGGCTCTGGGGTGCATCTTGCAGGGCTCTCCCTTTCTCTTCCAAGACTTCTCCCTGCAGGTCTGGATGCTCAGCAGAATCCCACTTGGGTCTTGTATCCCCTTGCAAACTTGCTGATTGCAGAAAACAATTGCAGCCAATTTCCTTTTATGTGAATATGGTGGAAGATGTAAAAGAAATGGGAAATTTGGAGGGGGTTAGGCAGTTTCTCAAAGAAAAATGTGTTATTGTTAAAAAAATTCTTTTGAAGAAAAAAGTAACAATCACCAAGTCTCTGTGTTTGCAGTGCAGTGGCTGTGATGCCTAAAGATTTTTTAGCTTTTTATATATTTTTCACATATTTGTAGCCTTGTAGATTTTTAATCCATAGTTGCATGGTTTCTAGTGCTTTTCCTGCCTTTTCTCACAATAAGTTAACCCTTACTAGCACATCCTTGATTCTTAAGAAGATAGTTTCTGACAAGGACATCTTGTTTTCCACCAGAACTCAAGAGACATAACAAGAAATGAGGGGAAGAAACCCCTGGACCATCCCCAAGGGCTGACCCAAGGGTGGGTCACTGGGTGAGCTGATCTATTGGATGTACCTGCTAGATATGCTCATTAATTAATCTTATAAAATTGTAGAAATCCTCTATCACGTGTGCTCAGAGCAATATTTGTGCACCTGAAAGTCTTCACCAAAGAACTGCTTTTTATATTATCACTTCTAATACTGTTTGGAAAGTTTGTGCGTTTTTATTCCAGGCAACAGCTGCTGCTTTGAAACCAGGCTCCGGCAGATGTTATTTTGGGGTATTTGAGCCAGGCTCTTGCTTGCCACCATCTCAATGTTCTTGGCTTTGTTACCGTTTCCCTGTTTTATTATTCTGAAGAAAATAACTCTGCCAGTGTTCTTTTTCTGGCACGGAAGGGCTGAGCCAGCAGGCGAGGCCGGACCCCGGGTGGGCCGGACCTCGGGTGGCGACGGCTCCGTGCTCCGGTCCCTCCCTCCCTCCTGCAGGCAGGTGCCGTGTCCCGGGATTTCCCCGCCGTGTCCCGGCATTTCCCCGCCGTGTCCCGGCATTTCCCTGCCCTGGCACGGCGGTTCTGTGCCTCCCGCGCTGAGCCGCAGTCCTGCGGCCAAACCCTGCCCAGGCAGTGCTGTGGGTGTGATGCCGGGGAAAGGTTTGCACACGAGCGTGCACAGCCCAGCTGGCCACGGTCTGCCCTGTCCCCACCTTCACCAGGTCTGTGGAACCAGAGCTGGGGTTCACAGAAAAGCCCCAGGGCCTGTCACACACCGGAGGCTGAACTCCTGCACAGGGTCAGCGTCACTCTGTGCCATCCCTGCCCTGCTGTGCTGCTGCCCAGGGCCGGGTGGCAAAGTTGGTGCTGTGACAGTCTCTGGGCTCTGAGACGTCCTTTAGTGTCCCCTGAAAGTCCCACCCAGCAGGAATCCAGGTAACACACCAGCCAAGGCTTCAATGCCTGGATTTAAAAGGGTGACCCTAGTTTGGGAAGCACTTTTGGGGGGCAATCTGTAACTTGAAACAGTTTAAACGTATTTTTAAGTAATCCTGTAAAATACTGTGATGCCAAGCGAGAGCTTTGGGTTAAATTATACCCGCCCAAACCCCCAGCGTGTACAGGCAGCTGCTGGAGCTCTGACTGCAGCAGCCCCGGTGGGTGACACCGCAGCAGTGCCAGCAAACCTCGGGAAAGCTGCGGGCACCGGGAGCCCACCCTGGCCCAGGGCTGTGCCCACCCTGTCCTGGAGCTGTGCCCACCCTGCCCCGGAGCTGTGCCCCCACACAGGGCACGACCCCAGGCACGTTTTCAGAGGGAAGAGCTCCAGAAGAGCCAAGTGTGTCTGCTTTCTGGGGGAGGTTTCTGGGCTGCTTCTCTTCCCAGTTCAGGCTGCTCCAAAATATAAACACAGAAACTGCTCTGCACAATGTTTCTTGACACAAAGGCGCTGCTCTGCTGTGTGGCTTGTGACAGTGCCTCCATAAAATACATGTTCCTTGTGCTCTCTATTCTGATATTCCCAGCTTGAGGCTTAAAAGTCGATTTATTCTTCCTTTCTCAGCCCTCTCCCACATCAACTCCCATGGAGCCAGGAGTATAAAAACACTCAGCCTCGTCGCTAATGGCCTAAGAAAATAATTTGATCAGTGATGTAAAAGGAGTGATGAGCCTGTAGGATGGAAAAAAAGAAGCCAGATAGACAGTAAGACTAATGAGGTAATGTGTAAATCCAGGCATTTTCTAACAGATGGGACATGGCAGAGTTGACATGTATACTACTAAAAGGGGCATTAAAACATAGACAAAAGAATAGCCTGGATTGGCCACAGCTTGATTTACGCAGTGGAAACATTTTTTCTCTTGAAGGCAAAGGCAAGAAACACAGAAGGCTCTGCTTGGTAAAGTCACAGGGTGGTGAGAGGAGGTGCAGTGGCTGCACCCAAACACAGCTGGGCCTGCAGCTCCGGGGTCAGGCTGCCCCGTGCAACACTCCCCTGGGCTCTGCAAGACAAACCTGCATCGCTGTCCCTGCACGGAGAGGGGAGCCAGAGCCTGGCACCGCCCAGGGGACAGCTTGGGGTGCCGTGGGGGCTGCAGGCAGCACAGCCCTGCTTTGCAGGGCTGGGGAGGGGAGGAGAACTCCGGCAGGGGAGCACGGTTCACTATGGGATGGCTAATGAGACAAGTCTGTATTTTTGCCTGCCTGCTTTCACTGGAGAAGCCCTTGGAAATTCCTGGTGGTAAAATGCAGAAAACCGTAAAGCAAAAACCCTGAGTCATCTGTCTCAAACTGTCACAGCAGCTTCCCCTGTCAATCCACATGACCCACTCAATTCTCATCCATTTTCTCCATTTTGGGGGAGTTGTGAAAAATAACTACAACCATTCCAACTGATTGGATATAACATATGCTCAAATTACAGTGATTTGGCCAAATTCTCCCAAGGCCGTGCCACATCTTAGGCTTTATATAATCCAGACAAGAGCACCAGACACAACCAGGGACCTCGGTCTGCCCTCAGTGCTGCTGTGCCCAGGGCAGACAGGCCACAGCTCAGCACTCTGCAGCAGCTCAGACAGGAAAAAAAATAATATAAAACCAGAATGTAGTTACTAATGTCATTTTCCATTGAGATGGTGCATGAAATCAATCTATCATGCTAAATCTACAAGTTCCAAACTGTATACATAAGGTATATTAAGGGATTTGGAAAGATTAAGACTAGCTCCTACGTGTCTGTGTGTGTATAAGCAGCGATTGTTTTATCTGTGAATTACCTGCCTCTGCAGAAAAGGCAGAGATAAGGAAAGCAGCCTTGTGGGGAGCAGCGGCAGTGGGAACGTTCACCCGGAGCTGGGCTCTGCCTCTGCTCCTCGGGTGAGGGGAAACAACCCAGAGCCAGGGGAGGCTGAGAGGAGCGTGTGCCCCAGAGCAGCTGGCCCCAGTGCTCAGCCCCACCTCGCCCCCTGCCCAGCCAGCTGATGCCCCCTGCTAACCAAGGTGTTCCCCACACCTCTGCCGACTGCCTCCTCCTCCAAAAAATCACCGACCACTCCCGTGTCAAAAAAACACAGCGTTGATAAAATACAGCATTAAAATGCCGTAGCGACTGAGGCCAGTGGGAAAAGCTCCTTGCCCAGAGCGCGAGGGGATCCCAGCGCGGCCTTCGCAGGCAGAAATTCCTTATGGAGCGCTTGGAACAGGCTGAGCGAGAGCTCAGGGCTCGCTGCTTTTCAGACTCGCCCTGGTTTGAGCACCGCTCGCTGCCCCCGTGCCCCGAGAGCCGCCGGGGCTGTGGCTGCTCCCGGTGGGTGCCCGGGGCTCATCCCGGCTGGGGTCCCGGCAGGGCTCTGGCTGCTGCCCGTGCTGCTGCCCAGGCTCGCTGCTGAGCTGCCCGGGAGGGGACACGGCCCCGCCGTCCCCCCGGGACCCGCGGCCCCCGGGATTCCCGCGGGGATGAAGCAGCAGCGCTGCCGGCTCCCCTGGCCCGACGCTCCCGGACTTTGGTCCCGGGATTGTTCGGGGGAAACGCTTCAAGGAAAGGTGTTCCAGGGGCAGCAGGTCCTGCTGTGGCTGTCGGGCAGAGCCCAGCACGGTGGGAGCCGAGCTGTTCCCAGGGGCTCACCTGGGCTGCCCCCGGTAAGGGCAGGATCCCCTTCCCCAGCGCTCCCAGCCCGTAACCGGGGCTATAAAAACCACCCCCTGAACAGATTTTCCTACTGGGTAAAGGCCCATTACGAGGACTTCCTGGCTTAGGCAGCTGTATATAGCAGCAGTAATCCCATTATGCTTATCCTAAACTGTCCTCCACCGAGCAGTGAAGTGAACTTTACAGAACACCAGAAGCCCAATTAAGCCTCCGAGCCCGCTGTGAGCAGCTCAATCCTGCCTCTGTGCAGCCGCAGGGTCACGGCACGGCAGCAAACACAAACACCTGAACCACACACGCTCAAACGCTGTTCCCTGTCTGCAGGCAGCTGCTTCCAGTAAATGCAACCGAGTTCTTTGTGGGAAGAGCTGTCCCACTAATTCTCTGTGACAGAGAGCCCAAGTCCATGCCCACACACCCACAGCGATCACTCTGCCCTCACAAAGGGCTGTGCCGAGGCTGAAGGCTGCTCACACACTCCTGTATTTTTGTTGCACAGCTGTGAGATTAAAGAAACCTGGGACTGATCAGCGAGGCCCTGAGCCCGGCCTTTCTGGACAGGCTGTGTAAAGAAGCAATATTGCACCTCCAGCCAGCACAAGGCAGCTGGGGGACAGCCCTGGTGCCTGGACAGCTGCCTCAGGCTGTGCCACAGAGTCAGGCCCGGTTGGAACAGCCTGGCTGCTTCATTCTGGCTGCACGAGGCTGGATGACAACATCCATGTTTCCCCAAAACAGCTTTTCACACCTGACAGCCTTTGAATGCCTCCAGAAAAAAGCTGAATATGAAGGAGCTTTCCTGGGCAGAAACCAAAGGGATGACCGAGGGGAGAGCAGCTGCAGTTGGAAAGGGCTAAATGGATGAATATCCCCAAATCTTAACATTGCTAACTAACGTCTTTAACACTGCTTCAAAAACCCTGACACAGCTCTCAGTCCTGCATACAGCACATGTCCCCTTGCTGTGGCTCTCTGTGTGATGCATGTCCAGGCCTGGACAGGACCAGACCAACCCGAGGATGTCACTGCACATTTGCAGCACAGCAAGAGGTGCTGGCATCGCCCTGGCACGGCCAGCATGGCTTAACTGCTAACCACCACTAAACATGGATTTCGGAGACTTTTTCAGGGCTTCCTTGTGCCTTTTCCTAATGGAAGGCACATCTGACATTTAGCTCTAGAAATTAATATCTTCAAATGCTTGTTTTTTTGGTGTAACAGACTGAGACAGGCTAAATATTTGTGCTCTTGTCTTGCCTGGCTGGTAACCCAGATACTATTAGTGAAGCACAACTGGGTCATGAGAATTAATATTAGCATCTGCATTAGCTGCTTTATTTACAGCACTGTAGCTGTCAGGAGTTGTGGTAGCTTAGAAGGAACATGGTTTATTCATGCTGACACCAGCAGTGGAATAGCTGGATGGAGGCTGGCTGCCTCCCCAGGACCAGGCTGGGCCCCTGGCAAGCACAGACCCAGGCTGGGCAAATGCCCTGTGAGGAGTCTGGGCAGTGTGGGGTGAGGGCACAGCTCGCCCCAGTTCATGTGGGCCAGCAAAATCCCTGGCTGGCAGCACAGCCTGACAACATCCACTGCTCCTCTGCACTGCCCCACACCAGA
Organism: Cyanoderma ruficeps; assembly: GCA_008694505.1. Lineage (NCBI taxonomy): Eukaryota > Metazoa > Chordata > Aves > Passeriformes > Timaliidae > Cyanoderma > Cyanoderma ruficeps. Next base: position 11,239,609 of record VZDJ01000175.1, on the reverse strand, counting down.
GCGAGAGATCCTGGGAGGGCACAACATGGAAGGACCCTTAGGTTCTGCTTAAGTTATACAAACTCTCCTCACTGTTTCCATACAATTGAGGAATTAATTAACTTCCCGCTCAGTAATTATGGAAGCTTCAGCCCCATGAAGAAGCAGCAGCACATCCCACAGGTCCCTGTGGGGCTGGCAGTGGTCAGCGGGGTCAGCCAAGGCAGGGTCACTGAACTAACCAAGGCAGGGTCACTAAAACTAACCAAAGCATCATCACTGAACTAACCAAGGCAGGGTCACTGAACTAACCAAAGCATCATCACTGAACTAACCAAGGCAGGGTCACTGAACTAACCAAAGAATCATCACTGAACTAACCAAGGCAGAGTCACTGAAGTAACCAAAGCATCCTCCCACATGGGCCGCAGAAATTCTCACATTGCTCTTATATTCTTGTCTCAGTTGTTGTATGGATAAATTCTTAAGCCATTATATCACAACAAAAGCAACATCTATTTTTCAAAATGAGGAATCTGGTGGTCCCAGAGCCAGAGGTATTGTTCTCTTCTGGATTTGGATACATCAGCTGCTGAGTTTCTTTTTTCCTTCAGGACACACAATTAGCCATCTGGAAGCTTCATCAACGCACCAAAACAGCAGCTATAATTGTGCTTATTAAATAAAATCTAAATCTGTCCCAGAGAAAGCAAAACTCTCCCTAGCACGTGAACCCATGGCAAGTGTGACCTCCTGTCAGCAGCAGCAACTGGTGAGAAGAGAAACTGTGCCTGAAGCAGGAACTTTGGGGTGAGGGGGCCGAGCCCTCTGCTCTCAGCTTTGCCGAGTGCTCCAGCCTGAGGACAAATATTCCCACACTGCAAAATCCAGCAAAACCCAGTGACTTTCTCAGAGTGTACTTTACATGGCAAGGTAATGCCAGTCCTTGGAATTCTGCTGGCCTGCTCAGGTTGAGGGTGAGCAGAGGAGAGGAGGGAGCAAGAGGACGTTCTCCCAGGGCATGACTTTGTCCCCGGGAGCACCACAGGGACAGCCCAGCAGGGTCTGCACTTGGCTTGGCAAACACCCCGTCCCAAGCACACCCTGCCTGTCCCACCACCTCCTCCCTACTCATCCTGCAAACCCAGATCCCAAAGATCCCATTGTGCACATCCAGCGGCGGAAATTTGTCCCTGGAGGTTCTGATCATGTGTGGTAGTGGGCAGCAGCTATTTGCACGCGATCAAGTGTGATTAACCTGCAGAACACATTTTTGCCACCTCAACTCTCCAGAAACCCCACCCTGGCCTCCCCCCAGTCCTGCTTACAGCAAACTGAATTTCCTTGAACAAGAGACCAAGGCGATGCCTCACTGCACCCCCTCCCACAGGTACTTGCGAATCCCACCTGAGCATTACACTGAATTCCTGCCAGCAGTAAAAGCTCCAGGAGTACAAAGTAAAAGTATTTGGAATGCTTGAAAATACTAACAAATGCTGCTCCTGGATCTGAGGAATGAGTTGGAGCTGTTTTGTTGCTCTCTGCATTGCTGTTGTGGGGCCAAGAGATTGGTCCAAGGGCTGCTCTCCTCATCCAGAGGTTCATGGGAAGGAAATGCAGGGAGAACAGGCAATATATGAAGAACTGGTGGAAAAAAAGAGTTGCTCTGACTGGTTATTTCTGACAGAGAGCTCTGAGCTTCTGCTGGCTTTAGTTTTGCTAACTGTTCTTTTTAATTTTGGCAAGGATGCCTGGAGCCCAGGAAAGGAATGCACTGTATATATAATTATAAATCAAAATATAATATAATACAATAAGTAAAATGAACACTGAAAAATACCACTCACTAGCTGCATATGACATCTACCTAATTGTTCCAGGCTGTGAGTCACCACTGGAATTAAAGAGGTGCAGTGAGGCGGTGCAGGGCCAGCTCTGCGCAGGCACCCGGGCTCTGCCTCCCCTGGCACCTCCCTCGTGTTGGAGGGAAACACAAACCCCACTCAGCTTCCCCCAGGGCCCCGAGCTCACCCTGCCCCACCTCAGAGCCCTCGCAGAAACCTCAGCACCAGGCTGCACCCCCTGGGTTTCACAGGCAAAGAGTTAAATGCCTGAGAAATGGGATCACGGACCTGAGACCAGCCCGAGGCAAAGAGATCCCGGGCTGGACAGAGCTAAACATCGCCGTAAAAGGCAGGAGATGGACACCTACACCAGGGCAGGCCTTTCCCACAGGAAAAGAGGGAGAAGGAGAGGATGTTGCCATGCCCTGAGGGCTGGAGCACGTTTGTGACTCGAGGAGTCAGTCCGAGCCCAATCCCCGCTCTGCCGGGCTGGAGCAAACCCTGCAGCGAGGGAAACGATCTGACAGCGCTGCTTTAGAGCTGGGGCGTGGGGCTGTGAGGAGCAGAAAAAGCTGGGGCAATTGGTAGTTTTTAGTGACCACTTTATCATAGAACATCCCGAGTTGGAAGGACTCAGCACCCGCAAGGATCATTGAAGCGCAACAATCCCACCGCGTGTGGTCAGGGATCTAGAGAAGGGAAATTCGAGGGTGAGAGGGACAAGGATGCAAATTCAACAGGTTTCTGCGGCCGACCTTAATGCCCGGAACCAAAGTTCAAATTTGCATGAAGACAATGAGCGGGAGGATGGGTGTGAGAAGAAACCATCACCCTGTGTGCAGTAACACACTCCCCAAACACATCTGCACACCCCAACTGCACCCTGAGCCCAGCCCAAGCCACCAGCCACAGGCAGGACCTGTCCGGAGCCCCCTGTTCCTGCTGCTCCTGTGACAGCTGCTTCTGGACTCCCAAAAACCAGCAGTGCAAAATAATTTAGTGCTGCTTCTCTGCAAGATGTCGGGATCCCATAATAATAAGTCATGATGATTTCACAGCAGCTCTAAGCCAGTTTCCATCCTGCTGTCAAAGCCATGAGTCCTTGGCTTTAAACTGCTTTCTCCCCACTGGAGTTCAGCCACCTCTGCACTGGGACACACTGGGATTTTAATCCTGTAATTGACAGCATCAATCCTGGCCCCAGGGGCTCCCCTGGGAGCGAGGAACATGCTGCAGCCTCCTTCACTTCTGTTTTCAGACAATCAAATATTTCCAGCAAGCTGTTAATCTTTGAGAAGTGAGCTGGGCTTTGGTCATCATTACTTAAATGGAGTGGATGGCAGAAGGTAGGTACCTGAAACCTCAATAAAAACCCCAGCCAAAAGGTGTGAATATTTCATTCCTCTGCTGGAGCAGCAGCCACAGGATGTGACAATGCTGATGGCTCGCTGGCTTGCAGCTCTGGCTGGCCAAAATGAGGCAAAAAAAGCCTTTATTACACATTTTTCTTTACACAATTCCAGAAAAGCTCTTGGTCTTTTTGAAACATCAGCAACAACCTGAGAAGACCGGGAGTATTTCCCTTGCAGGGTTGTAGTTCCTAATGCTTCTGTGTTTGCGATGCTTGGGATGGGAATGAGAACGATTAAAGCCCTTAAATGGAGGCTCCCAACACCTTGTGTGTGGTTTCAGTGGAGCAGATTTGTTTACGGCAGATTAAGGGCACCGGGAGGTTTGAGCATTTTTACCAGCTGTTCCTTGTGATTTTTTGGCAGCTCTCGGGATGTCATTGTCATTCCCAGCATATCAGGAGCCCAGGGAATGGCAGCCAGGCACTGGGGCACCCTCCCAGAGGTTCCTGTGCCCTGCACTCTCTGTGTCCTTGTGAAAGGAAAATCCCCCATCAGCTGTGCTGGGAGCAGGACAGGGCTGCGGGTCGAGAGCTCCTCTCATGGAATGCAAGATGCAAAGCAGAAAGGAAGAACACTTTTAAGATATTATTTTAGTCCTTTCAGGGCTTCTCACTAGAAGCTTTTGAGTTACTGAGAGAAACATGAAGGTATTAACTGCAATGCTGGAAATAGAGCCCCTCGCCCTCGGGCTGAGCCCGGACAGGGACTGCCCAGAAGATCTCACAGCACACCTGGCTCATGTGATTGTCCCTCACAGATATTCTTTCTGATCTTTTGATCCACATCTGCTTATTCCTCTGCAGGAATTTACCTGCTGTGCTTGGTGGCTGCTCCTTCATCTGGTGAGGGATGGATCTTTATGGTCCTCACAAGACCTTCATGATACACAGACCATAATTTGGTGCGTCCCTTTCTTGCACATCAAATTAATTTTTGATTTGCTCCTGGTACAGAGCATTTTTTTTGCTGTTTGTTAATGCATTTTCTTTCTCCATTGATAATGTTTCAAGGGACTGTGACACATTTACCTGTGAACTCCAGCAATATAAAGCACATTTTGTCCTGGGACAAATGCAAGGAGTTAATGCAAGGAAATAACTCAGATACCGCTGATGCCCATGTCGATGCAGTACCTGCTCCTGACACTTCCAAACATGATTACAGGCAAAGGGCCCTTTGCAGGGCCATCAGGATAACCAGAGATTGAAGGGCTTTACTGCGTTCACAGACCAAGCTTACCTCAGGCACAATTTAGGCTGATGGAACAATCAGTCCCACCACTTCACAGAACAAGCTTTTAAAACCCTGTCATTATTAAAGGTTAGAAAAGCCGCAGTCCCTCAGCTCTTCCCAAGCCAAAACAGAGCACAAATGAGGATAAATCAGTGCCTCAACACAACTGTGCAATTTGCATTTAGACTGCTGAAGAGTTGAGCACAAACCTACACTGAGCCTGGGAACGTCAGTGTGCAGCGACACTGCTGAGCCAGGAGGAGATGTGGGGCAGGAACCAAGTGACACGGGCTGGGCATGACAGGGTGGGAATGATGGAATGCCTGGGGCAGAGAGCCCCAGAGAGGAGGAACAGCACTTGCTGTGAGAGAACACAAACTGGAGTTAGGTAGGCTGGGCCCTTTTCCCAATTATGGCATTTTGGATTTGTTCTATGACCTTGGGTAAATAATTTATTCTCTTTGTGCACAGTTTCCTCATCTGTAAAAGAAGGTTAATAGCTACTGCTCAGAAAGGTTGGCTTTTCCTGGCTGAGGTGAATGTATGAGTCCGGGCAGGCTTTGGCAGATGTGCTCAGAGACACCACAGAGGTAAAAAATGCAAATAATTACTATTCCTTTTACCTGAGGCAGGTGTTAATCACGGATGTGTCAATGGTGCAGCACTGACCAGGGGAGTTTCCTGCCATGGGAGCAGGATGAGTTGCCAGGCCAAGAATAACAGAATATGTATTTTCTCTAGGTTTTCTCCAACCTAACTGCAATGCACAGTAGATGTACTCGCTTGGGATCCTGTGAGCTGGCTGAGGGCAACACAAAAATCCCTCACACAGACCAGTTTGGATGTGACCACCTTTTCAACCCCTTTCTACAGAGGTTGTTGTTCCTAGTGCACAACACTCCTCCCTACAGAGCCTTCCTGTGTGCTTTTGGTACCTAAAATGGAGTTTTGGGGTCCATAACCAACCATTTTTACTGCACTCCAGAGTAACTGTGAACATCACACTGTGGGATGTGGAATAATCAACATTCAGTGACCTGATCAACACAGCAGCTGATGGAGCTGAGAGCATGGTGTGACCAGAGCACTGAATTTCTGTGAATAGCCAACATTTGCACCAATACACCCGAGTAGAGAATTTATCTCCCAATGATTAGAAACCCTTTGAAGTCGAGCTATAACACTGATGGTCTGTGTGACTCCATATCCAGTTGTTTCTGGTAATACTGGTCATGTACAGAGTCTCCCTGGCGGTAAGTGCCCAGAGAACAGCCCAAATTCCCTGTGCTGCTCACCCTGCTGTGCGTCAGTGGTGTGAAAACACAGAGCCCAGCTCGTTCCCAGTGTATCCGTGCTGGCCCCAATCCCTGGGAAGTGGCTTCCCTTCCATCTCAGTGCACAGCAAAGAGAAAATCCAAGAGCAGAAATGCTGCCGTGGCACCAGCCTCTGGCAGCCCCTGCCTCACCCAAGGGACACGTGGGGACACTGCACAGGGGCAGAGGGGGCAGAGCTGGGTCTGGTCACCCTCCGCGGTGTCACAGCCAGCGCTGCTCCTGGGGGCTGTGGAACAACCACTCTGTGCCCCAGCAGCGAGGTGAGGTGAATAATGAACCAGCCTGGACTGCAGATGGTTTCCCCTGGCCGTACAACAGCAAACAGCATCCACACAATTCGATGGAAATCCTTAGATTTCTCTATCTTTCATTAAAAAGAAGCTGTGTGCACATGTAAGGGAGCTCACATTTTAGGAGTTTCCTACTCTAGATATCATTCCCAACGATTAACTCATCCAAGTGTGACTTGAGTAGCCCACATCATCAATATTAAATGTGACATTTACTATCAAGAGCAAAATTTTGGGGCTGCTGCCAGCCCCACTCCGGGAGCTGTAAATATTTTGATCACGGAGCAGGAGCGGCTCAGCCCTCGCCAGGGGAGCTGCTGGGGGTTTCCACAGAGCCCCAGCTCCTTTCCACACAAAAAGGAATGTTTTGGCAACCACATGATTTGCCAAAAAATGTATCTCTCTGCTACGGCAGTAAGGAAACACCAAAGAAATACTGGCAAATAGTTGGGGATTTTTTCAGAGGTCAGTATTTTAAGGGGAAGACTTTTTGGAAGACTGTCAACCTTTTATGAATGTGACCCTACAACTACCGATGATGAAGAAGTCTGCAAAGTCTCATTACTAAGGAATGGAAAAGTATAATAAAAACTGCAAATACCAAACAGCTTCATTACTTCCATTATCATCTTTTGTCTTTGTTTAATTGTATGTATCAATTTTTAATAAAGAAACCTCATGTGCCTATGAGTTAGATCTTACTGAGAGAGACTTTCTTGGATTGCAGGAACACAGCCAGGCAAGCTGGGTTGTGCAGACACAGAAAAAGGTGGAGCAGGATTGAGCATCTCAGTTATTGTGGTCTGCATGAGGGACAGAACTTGTTAAAGTTTACCCAGTGTCATTTAACGTTATTAGCCCTCCTGGACCGAGGGATTTTGCTGCTCCTCCAAATAGTGACAAATGGTGCAGCAGGACAGAGATGAGCTATTCACTCCTGTGGTAATTGCTGCACAATGATACTAAAGAAGCAGTCACCAAAAACTTCCCCAGTTAATGATGCTTAATTCATTATTAAATGCAGCTCATTTCTGTTGGAAATAAGGCCATTCAGCAGCCATCAGCTTTGCTAATATTGCTGAGTGTCTTGCAGTGGTCAGACAGCAGGGGGGAAGGCAAGTTTTAAAAATACATTTTCACTTCAGAATAAAAATCAAAAAAAATTTCTGCCGGTGTTTAGTAATTAAATAATGCCTAATACCATCTGAATCTCTTGCCTCCCTGTAAAATCGGAGTAGCCAGTTGTTTGCTCCTGGAACTAACACCACAAAATGCCACAGTTCACTGCCCAGAGAAGTGTCTGGGGTTGAGGGGGCAGGAGACAGGAGCCCCCCTCCTGTGGTGGTCTCTGAGCTCTGTGGGCTGGGCGAACCCAAAGCTCTTTCTGACCAACGGGAGTGCTGAGCGTGCTGCCTCCCTTCTCTCTCCCTGCTCTCTGTGGCTGGGGACGCCTCTCAGCCCCCTCAGCTCCTGGGCGCTGCAGCTGCCCAGGCACACACGGCACACACAGCACCTGGTGTGGCAGGAATGCAGATAAAACCAACAAACCAACCATCAGCCACAGCAGCGAGCAGAGTCAGGCTGGGATCAAACCAAACTGAATCAAATAAGGAGAGGGATCTAGTGGATTGCAATGTACAATTCCCCAAAGCATCACCCGGGAGCACCAGAGGCAGCAGGCAGGCACTGGATCGCTCTGGAGACTGTTTTACCTGCTGGGATGGGGCTCAGACTGCTCAGCTCAGTTTTTCACTCCAGACAACCAGAGTACTGCAAACTGAGGGAGTTGAGGTGCCAATTTCCTCCAAGAAGATATCTCAGCACTAATTCACATCTTTCGAGCTAAAAAAAATGTACAGGGTAATGTCAGGTTATAAAACAGGCCCTTGACTTGCCCTGGTTTAATTAAGATAATGAGAAGTGTAGGATGATGAGCTATGGTTCCAGACAGCAGGAAAAAAGGATGAAGAGCAATTACATTTGGAACAGAGAAGAGTCTATGGAGCTAGAGCTGGGGAACAGGCTGTGACAAAGGGGATGTCTGCAGGAGATTTATTGGTACTGAAAATAGAGCAGGGCAGGACTGGGTGACTGGAGAAGTTTGCTGAAGCAGAGCCTTCTGCACCTGGAAGGCAGGTGCTGGTGCAGCCAGCAGTGTCTGAGGGGTGGAGGAAAAAAGAGCTGGCAGCTCTCACAGGTCCCTCAGAGACACGGTCAGGGCAGGGCTGTGCAGCAGGGCTGCTCCAGAGCTTCCCCAGCCCCAGGACAGCGCTGACTGTCCCCAAACCCTCCCCAGCCCCAGGACAGCACTGACTGACCCCTCCCAGCCCCTCCCCAGCCCCGGGGCAGCGCTGCCAGGCGGGGGAACCCTGCGCACACGCGGTGTGTTGAGCACTCCCGGCAGGCTCTGACAAACAGCCTGAGCATGTGTTTAAGTCTCACAGATTTCAGTGGGACTCGTGTGGACCCAAGCTGAAGCATCTGTTCCATCGCTCTGCTGAATCGAGCTCAGCCACTCCCAGCACCCAGACAGACACAAGAACATTTCTTCCTTGATGCAAAACGCTGGGAAATCCTGAATAAAGCTGGTCTGGCTGTGAGACACTATTATCTCTGCTAGCTCTGGATCCAACCCAGAAGAGGTTCAGTACTTTGTAGTTTAAATATAGTCTGTCCTCCCCTCAGCATAGCCCTGTGTCTTATTTCTGTCCCAGCTCAGAGCCCACCACGATAGAATTTGGGTGAAGGTGTGAGAGAACCCGCAGCTCTCTGCTGAGGCTTTCCTAATTGCAATAACCACCGTGGTGTAGTAACACCACCCCCATCCCAGCAGCACCGGTGTGCCTGAATTTACACTCTGCAGCAAACAGCGTTTGCCTCTCCTGTGCCATCGCTTCCATCACTGCCTGGAGAAAGAGACCCCTGAGCCACAGATCTGCCTCTGCTTCACTTGGAAACCAGCTGCAAAGTGCACTCCAGGAAATCAGGATCGCACGCTGCCCTGGGACAGAGGGGAACCTCCAGACGGGTCTTTGTGTGTGTGCTGCATAATTCACCAGCGCCACAACTCACCCAGATCACGCAGCTCCACAAGAAGTGCTTCTGCAGAGTAATTAAACTGATGAGTGAGCAAACTGGGTTCAACTTCAGGATTAAAAGAGCAGTCAGAGAAACGACTGGGAACCATGGGTGTGAAGAGGAGAGTTTAGAAAAGTGATAGCTGATCAGTATTGGGGTGACACTAGACTGATTATATATCTCCTTAATAAATATACATTAATTTCTGATCTACCGTGTCAAATCCACTTGTCTGACACTGTATTGTATCACATTTCTGTGCTGTTTTTATAGGTTGAGTCCCAAGAACCATAATTTATTGACGCTGCTTTATAAATCTTTAAAAGGGCAAGACAGACTGACTTAATCAGAACGAATCGCTTCCCTTTTGTTTGGACTAGTTTAAAATCAGTTGCTTGCTACTTGATACAATTTAAGTGACTAATTATGACTTGATTTTCTCTCCTCCCTATCCCTTTGAATGATAATCAGCGCTTTCAGCTAATGAATCTACCATTCTCAGAGCACTATTAAAGAAAGACTTGGTCTTCTCCATGAATAGCCTGATTTATGCAAGCTCCCCATCGACTTCAGGGAGCCGAGTGATTAATTCACAAATAATTTATCTGACAAATGTTGCTTCCCCTCTCCCCCTCCCCACCCTTGCAAACTGCCCGTGGGCGAATTCGAAATTTCTCAATTATTCATTACTCTGAATCCTTGCGGGTTTTCCCCCAGTAAAAATTTTTTTCTCTAAACATTGAGTAGCTGCAATGCACGTGAGCACCCTCTGTGCTCTGGGGCAGGCTCTGGAGCCACGCGGCCTCATTTCATCCCACAGCCGGGATGGTTTCCACACCCAACCAGCACAGGAGAAACGGGGAATGTTACTTTCTGACACACAAAATTACAGCTAATTCTGTATTATCTTCAATTATTTATCTATAGGCCCACTTTGAAGTATTTTAGGCAGGAGTTACATAAGAGGAGAGTATTGTTATTCCTCCGTGTGCCCTCCTTTTCCCGGGATGGTGCCCCGGGGATCGGCGGGAACAGCCCCGACACGGGGGGATCCAGGGGAGCTCGGGGTGCTGCTGCTGCTGCTGCCTGTCCCAGCGGCGTGCCCAGGGCAGGGAGATCCTCTGGAATTCCCTATGGACACCCCGACACGGCAGGGCCTGAGCCACGGAGCGCGGGGTTTAAACGGTGATGGATGGAGCTGGTGCGGCTGTGCGACCCCGGGGACAACCCCGGGGACAACCCCAGGGACAACCACGGGGACAGCCCCGGGGACAGCCCCGGGGACAACCCAGAGACAACCCCGGAGACAGCCCCGGAGACAACCCAGAGACAATCCCGGGGACACCCCCAGGGACATCCCCAGGAGCAGCCCCAGGGCAGGGCTGTGTCCCCAGGGCAGGGCTGTGCCCCCGGAATGATCCAGCCCGGGCTGTGTGCTCAGGGCCAGCCGGGGCCATGGGTGGGCTGCAAACAGCCCCCAGGGCTGTGCCAGCACCGGGCGGGGTCCCGGGGGTCCCCCAGAGACCCCCCCGGCACCAGCTCCCAGCAAACTGAGCCCGCTGGGCTCTGGGGTATCGGTGCCACTGCCAGGGCTCCTGCCCCGCCTTAGAGCGCCCGGGGCTGGCTTAGCAAAGCCCGGCCTGGGTGGGCTGCAGCTCTGGGCCCAGAGGCTGGGAAGAGAACTCCTGATTTGTCAGCAGATCAGATCCTGCTCTGACAGCGAATTCCAGGCACCCACTTATTCCACTCTTTATGGGGAAGGTTTTTCCCCCCTTTTGGACCTAATATTACATGTAAATGGAATTGATTTATGTCCAGAGAAGAAGCTCTCCAGCGAAGGAAAACAATCCAGGTCTGCAGTGGAGGTTTGCCAGGGAACATGGGATGTCTCTCCTCCAGCAAAGGGCTTGTTCTGTAGAAAACCCTTCACTGGAGAAGCGCTCGAGGCTGACAGAGCTTCATCCAATCTAAATGAAATCACTCCCTCGCTTTCCCTCTGACCTCTGCGTCTTGCTGGTTGTCATGGAAAATGGACAGATTAAACCCAGAAAGAATCTGAAGGGGAACTTAACTAAATTGAAATTGTAGCCCTGGAGCCTTGTTTCCCAGCCTGTTTCTGTGGTGGCCCCGCTGTTAAATAATTGAGCAGTGACAGTGATTAAGCACACACACGGAGGGGAGGGAGGGCAGGTAAGTAAAGGCACACTCTGGTCCCTGGCAGGGTCTGCTCTGCCCTGCATGCACCCCAGCACGCCCCAGCCTGTGTGGAAAGGGAATTTGGCATGTCTGGCTGGATCTCCACACACTCTCCTGCTGTCCCTTGCTGCTGCCAGGGTAAGGGATGGACAGAGGACAGGGATTGGGCCATGTCAGGTGGACAGGAGGAGGATCTGGAGGGCTGATTAACCCGCGTGGGGCTGGGAGTTTCCTGCTCCATTTGATGGCCCCTCTGACCCCATCTTCACTTAGCAACATCGGGGGAAAGCAAAGCAGGTATCCATGATGCATAAATAACCTCGTTGCCATGGCAGCAGCAGTATCTGCAAGCACTATCAGTATTGAGAGCTTTTAGGTAAATGAGACCTGACACCCTGCCCACAGAACGAAACCCTTGGGTTAAGCAGGTGAAAAAGAAGTCAAGTCATCTGCCAAAGGGCTGGACAGAAGTGGTTTGGTTTTTAAAGAGATTTTTGAGCAGCACAGACATTCCATCCCCACGGAGTCTTTGTGAGGAAGGCGCTGTGTGAGTGGCCCCACGGCTGCTGTGCTCTGCTCAGTCTCAGGTGTGCTCCTCTGGGAGATGCTGCTGTGCCGGGGGGTCAGTGCCGTGCCTGCCCCGGCCTCCTGCTCTCCTCTCCCAGGACTGCCTCCATTTCCATCCTGCCCAGCCCCAGTGACCTGGGCCAGCTCCTGCTTCCAAGTTTATTTTTAAAAACTGTTTTGCTCTGCATGATTACTGGTGCCAGTGCAAGTCTCTGCTGGTCCCAGATGGAGAAGAGAAGCCAAAGGTCATTCCTGCTGCAGATGTACCCCAGCCCCTTCCTGCACTCCCTGCTGGGGCCCAGGAGAGCCTTTGCCAGGGGGTGCTGCACCCCTGAGCTCAGCCCTGACAGTGACCCCTTATGTGAACCCATGGCTCCAAATTTTCCATGCAGAGCACTCCAAGAGAAAATTTCCCTCACTGACAGCTCCTGCTCTCCAAGGAACCACTCCAAAAGTGTTCTCTGTATATCCCACTTTGGGAATTACTAGTGTAACTAGTCTGTATTTTTTCCCCAGGGAAAAAACAGAGTTTTCTTTTGTGAAATATTTTTTCTCCTTACTGGAAAAAGCTACTGGAGTTTCAAACATGAGGTGTAAATCTTTCTTTTAGATCATTAACTCTTCCTTGGCTCCTTTAATTTTTTTAACTGTCTCTTACAGACGTGCAGGTGCTGGAGGAGGGGAGATGTGCAAGAGGAAGCCTCTGTAAGGAGCTTGTGGAGGTAATAGGAATGACCCTGTTGGTATGAGGCCCCCATGGCCTTTTTGGCCCCTCTTTTCAAAGGAAGGGGGGTCCAGATGTGATGTCAGTCTGTGATTTGCAGCTTGCATCTTCTCATTTAATTTTACCACAAATCAGTACTTATCCTCCCTGCCTCCCTTGGTCAGCCAGCACGGTCTGGAGCGCTGCAGCAGCTGGTGGGTGCTGCAGTTCTTGGGGAGCACAGAGGGAACAGATTCACCCTGGCTGCACCAGGCACTCTGACCTACACAGCCCATGGGGTGTCCGACACATTCCTTCTCCCTTCTGGAGGATGGATACAGACTCATGAACACTGAGGAAACCAGCCACATTCACCTCCTTAAGCCAGAAATAAGTACACTGACTTAAACGGGAAACATCCCGCGTGCTTTCCCCAACATCCACATCTCCCTGCACAGTAACCTCAGCACAGCCAGGCAAGGCAGCAGGGCTGGCCTCGTTCAGGCTCCTCAGCCAGTGTAAGGAGATTACAATAGACATCTTATTTCTGTGGTGATAAGCAGCTTAGACAATATGACTGAGGGTCACTCCACACAACAGGTCTGTGGAATTATTATGATTCTCTGGTGGGAAATTAAGGGAGCTGAAGGTTTCCAGTGTGCAGCCCCAGGGTTTTGCCATTAACCAAGCAGCTCCATGCTGAGACTGAGCGTGTCAAGAGGCTGATTCTCCTGTTTCCCATAGGAAGTAAGGATATTTTGACATTTAGTGCATGACAACATTTCTGGAAATAACAAGAGATAAACAAGAACAGATAAATGAGAACATTTTGAGAATACTGAAGAAGTTTGTTCCAATCATGACCTTAAGAAACAGTGTGTTACCTGTGTGATAGAAAACAGGATAAACCCTGGAAAGAAAAGTCACTCCAAAACCAAAGCTGAGTTGGACCATCCCAACTCCATTGAACACAGTGTCCCCCTTGCTGTTTTCTTCCACAACACTCCCCCCCACTGATTCCTCCTCTCCAGGATAGGCAGGCAGCATACCTCACCCCACAGGTAACCCCCTGCTCCATTCCTGCAGGGCAGCAGGACTGAGTAAACCCACCCTGCCCCACAGAACCCCAGCTCAGGGCATCCAGGAGCTGCTGCCCATGGGTGCAACCACTTCATGGCCTCAGCACACGGCTGAGATCTGTGATCTCCTTTGTGAGCTGCATCAGCCCCAGCTGACCCCAAACCTGGAACACGGCGTCAGAAAAACAGCCAAAGCTGCTTTTAGCATGAGCTCCATGGGGGCTGGGGCTGCTCACAGGAGCCAGGTCCAGGCAGAGGCACTCTGCTCCTCCCTGGATTCCAGCCTCTCACAATTCCTTCACTCAGAACTGGAGCCACCTCTCACCTCCACTCCTCAGGTGCTGCTGTCCTGCAGATTCAGCAGCAGTTCAGAGCTCTGCTGAACCATCCAGTTACATTCTGTACATGCAGTACAGTGCATTAGGAGACGGGTCAAAGTGCCATTGACTGAATTTGTCAGGGGAAAAAGCAGTGTAACATTAAGGAATTCAATAGATAACGTGGCTCCTGGTCCAGGCAAAGCCAACTGACCCATGCTCTGACTCTGAACACTTGCAAATGCCAAGTTATGGGTCGCTAAAAGAGAGCTTGGGATGTTCTGACTCTATCAGGACATTCTGACACTTAAAATGCTGTTGTTTGCCTCAAATCTTCCATCCTGTTTCTAGTGACCATTGGGCTTCCATGGGCTGAGAAACAGGTTCACCTCCAGCTGCCACCAGGCTGGCTCCTGTGGCACCTGCACAGCCCCCAGCCCTGTGGGACACAGGGACACCTTGGTGAAATCCCTGTGTCCAACCTTGGTGAAATCCCTGTGTCCATCCCTGTGGGACACAGGGACACCTTGGTGAAACGCCTTGGTGTGACACAGGGACACCTTGGTGAAACGCCTTGGTGTGACACAGGGACACCTTGGCTCCCTGCTGAAGGCCCCGTGGGTCTGGGGGCCCTGAGCAGGCTGTGCCCCAGCTGCATCCAGGGCACACAGGGCTGGGCAGGGGCAGGGGGGAGGCACTGTGGGGCCAGGACACGCCTGGGTTTGGGGACAGAGCCCAGGACAACAGTGGGTTTGGATTTCCAGCACGTTCCCACTGGGAAGGGGACGGTGTCTTTGAGAGAAAGGGGAAAGGAGATCATGTTCTCCCAATGCTCTTATCTGAAACAAAGCCTTAATAAGGATTGGGATGAGCCTGGATAGGAGGGAGGGTCACCTGGGATATGGTGAGGAGCTGGGGGGTCAGTGGGGGCTCAGCTGGCCCGGGGAGATGCTGGCAGACACCATCCCCAGCCCTGAGGAGCACAAGGACACGCTGCCATGCCAGGCTGTCACTGCCAGCACTGCCCACACTGCCAGCTCTGCTCCCTGCTCAGCCTTTGGAAAGGGCTGCAGCACTTACTGGGCTGACAATGACCAGGATTGCCTTGGGAAAGTGGGGCAAGGCATCCCAAACCCCACGTGAAATGAACCCAAACCCCAAGGACAGGGACAGGATGCAGTAGGACTCCTCTGGCACCTTCCTTCTCTCCTCACCAGGACCCCCAGCTCTCACCACTGCTGCTGGTCAAAACCTCCAAACTGGTCAGACCAGTGTTGGAGTTCCTCTGGCTCTTAAGGTTTAGGGGCCAAAGGTGGAAACTCAGTCTTGTTTGATGAAAAGAAGTCCTCCCTCCATTCTCTAAAGAAAGTTTGGCCAGAAGTGTACAGGCTTTGTAGTGTCTGATGTACTATAAAGAGAGGCCAAGAAATGCAAGAGGCCTGGAAAACACCTCCATGAGCCAAGTGTTTTCCTTACAGGCCCCGTGGGGGGATGTGGGAACCGTGCAGGCTGCCCTGCAGAGCACCAGGCTGCAAACACAGCCCCCAGCTCTGTCACCAGGGCTGCCACCAGGGCTGCCACCAGGGCTGTCATCAGGGCTGTCAGGGCACCCTCTGCGATGGGCTTTGTGCCCAGCACCACCCTGAGCTACCCTGAGAGGCAGAGCAGAGGGAGTCTCCATCCCCTGTCCTCGGGGGCTGACAGGGATTCCAGCCCCTCCGTGTTTCCATCCATCCTGAGGAAGCTGCTGTGCTGACTGGAGGCCAAACACAGCAGGAAACATCAGCTGTGACAGAAGTTCCTCTCTGAGGGCCTGGAGAACTCAGAAGTGCCATTATTTCCTGATTTAAAATGACTGGTAATCAAAAGCCTTGTTTGGGAAGCCCCATTTGTGCCTCACACAACTCTAGGCTCTGATGTACACTAAAATCTCACATTAATTATGCATAAAATGTGCATCTTTGGCTTTTAGGGACAGAGGAAACAGTTTTGTCTTGGGAATAACAGAGAATTATTTTGGCCTGGAGTCAAGAACAACAGCCCAGTTTTTGTTCATTTCATTTGGTTTTGGGTTCCTTTCGAAGTGCAGGCAGCTATTTGAAAAGAGCTGTTTCCTGCAGAAAAGAAAGTTATTGTGTTCCCTGCACATTCTTTCAATGCAGCATTTCAAAACGTGAGCAGGCAGTGCCCTGCTTGTTCCCCTGGCTCCAGGCAGTGATCTCAGGGGACTCCAGGGGACATGTCACTGCTCTGGGCTGTATTCCACCCCTCTACATCCAAAAATCCATCTGGAAATCCTCCAGCACTCCTGGGCACCTTCTGGGCAGTTTATAATCCGCAGGTTAAGGAGCCTGAAAAAGGATTGCAAATCCCAGGAGTGATTGGGACCCCTTTGGGATGGGGGATCCTGGGCTGGGAGGGGGAAACTCCCTCGGGTGGGCACAGCCAGGCTGGTCCTGAGGGGTGGCCCCCAGGGGCACTGAGGGGGACACTGGGGGACACGGGGGGACACGGGGGGACACGGGGCCCTCTCAGACCCAGGCTCCAACACAAGCTTTGCCTTTTCCCCGGCGTACAGAACAGAGCTGGCTCTCAGGGGTGGATGTAAAGAAACCCCACCAGCTGTTACAGTCCAGGGCCTTCACAGCGTCACTGCTGGGCTGTTCCTGGGGTTTTGGGAGGATGTGGCACAGAGCTGCCCCCCTCAAACTGGCCCCAGCAGGACTCTGTGCCCTGCCAGCCCCCCCTGCAGCAGCACCCTGCTCAGCCCCTCAGCCCCAGGAGCACCCCAAGAGCTGCTGCCCCTCTCCAGATGATGCTTCCAAGGAAGAACAAACAATGCAGAGCTGCCATGATATATTTAACCGTGAGTCATTCTCTTAAAAATTATCAGCTGTGAAAGGCTTTCACCACTCTGGGAATAATGCAATGATGTATTCCATGTGAATCAGTGCGGAGCGTATCCATGGCAACCTCATCCTTGCAGTTTGCCAACAGTTGGGGTAACCGGCCTGGAAGAGTTGCAGAAAATAAACCCGCATGTTCCGGGCTTTTAAAGGCAAAATCAGGCTCGTTTTGAATGACAAGTGGCTTGTCTGTGTGCTCAGCTTAGGCTGGCTCGGTTGGCACATTGTGGGACCTCCCGGGGGTGACCCCCGTGGCTCCTGTCCCTGCCGTGTCCCCTGTCACACCCAGGGCGTGGCGGGGGCTCAGCCCTGCCCTGCTCGTCCCCGGCCCCAGAGAGCCCCGCGGGCTGTGGGCGAGGGGCGGCTCCAGCCGTGGAGCAGCGCTTCGGCCGGAGCTCCAGGGCAGCTGAGATGCTCGTGCTGGGCTCAGAACACAGCGGCTGCTCCACAGCCTGGGTTACTGGGGGGACACACCCTCTCGGAGGTTTGATCCGCAGGGTGTTTTCCCCCAGTGCCCTGGGCTGGTGTGAACTCCAGAAAGGTGGTTCGTGGACAGATGCTGCCTCTGCTTCCCAGAACTGTAAGGGCAAGGCACAGACATACCCTGTGTGGATGAGAAGCTGCTCTGAGCATCCCTTGCATTCCTCAGGAGCTGAATTTTGAAAACCGTACACAAAGCATTGTGGAAAGCCTCAAAGGAAAAATACATTCCAATCTGCTCTTTGCTCTGGCACAGGTGTCAGACTGTCCCTGGTTCAGCAATGTGGATCCTATAGAAAATGAAAAAATGTGGTTTTTCTGTATGGTAGCAGGATTTTCACGAATTTGCTTAAACAAAGCACCTCTGGGAAGAGAGCCTTGCCTTGTCTGGCACTGGCTGGGTCAGCCCGGGGTCTGTGCCTGCCCCAAGGAAAGGAAAAACAGAGAAGGGCAAGTTCCCTCAGGGAATGAGAGGGCTGGTCTGATGCAGATCCCTGGGCACTCCCAGGCAGCTCTGGCTGTGCTACCTGCAGACTCAGAGCAGGAATGCTCCGGAGGGGGAGACCAGCAGAACTGACCATCCCCCTGGAGTGCTCATCCCTCCTGAGCCTCAGCCCGCTCCCGGAGCTCTGGAGCCCTGGGAACACGTCAGCTCTGCTGAGCTCTGCTTAGACACCTAATGGGTTTTATGCCTGGAGAGTGGAGCTGGAAAGCCCAGCCTGAGGCAGCATAAAACACGATTTTCCCTTCAGTGTTAGGAGGTGAGCGACTCCAGCCCGTCTTTATTTTCTCTGAAGCATTATGAAAGACTAAACACTCCAAGAAAATGGCATCCATTCACAGCATGCCAAGGCCACTGGCGTGCTGATAAAAATTCTAATTGCAGGAGGGTAACTATCAATCTCTCTGACTCATGCTACAGAAGATGCTGAAATGGCACTCCTGTTCTCTCTCGAGCATTCCGGCGCAACAATCGTCTCCTTATGACAACATCCATAAAGCACATGCAGTTCTTGATAGGCTTTCTAATTTCACTGAACAAATCCCTCATATTTCCCTATTAAAAATGAGGAGAAACAAACAGGGAAAGGATGAAAACTGGTAGAGAGAAGAAAAGAGGGAGAAAATTGGGTAAAGGAGGGTTAGGGAGAGAAACAGCTTGGCTTCTGCCAACCTAAGATTTTTCAGTGTTCTAAAAAATTAGAATCAAATATTTATCCATTTCTCTATGTTTCACCTCTCCAAAACTTCCCCATCCCATGTGCCAGCAGGTGAGCCTGGCTGCCATGCCCAGCCCCTGGCCTGGGACCATCTCCTGTCCCTCACAGTGGCCATGGGCCCCTCGTCTGCCAGCACTGCTCAGGAGATCCAGTCCTGCCCTGGGGACAACTTCCAGGATGGCTGGATATACCCCAAACCCAGCAAACCCAGCTCAGGGAAGTGAATTTATGGATGAATCCATTACCATATTAATCCCCTGACTGAGTCCCAGACAGCAGAGCTGTGTCTTGGCACAGCCCCAGAGCTCCTGAGCCCGTCCACTGTCAGCAGCTGCCTTGGCCAGACAGTGCAGCCTCAGGGAACAAACGTGAGCAAAATCTCATCTTCTGCTGGATCCACCTGCATTGGAAATCAGCAGCTGAGGCTCTGGCTGTTTCCTAGGGAGTGCTGGCACTGAGCAGGACACGAGTTCTGCGCAAGTCCTGGTCAGTGCCTGTCCCAGGTGGCAGGACCTGCTGGGTCAGGAGGGGTGGGCACGGGTACCCAGTGCCAGGAACCTCCTCCAGGGCAGTTCCCAACACTCCTGATACAGCACAGACATGACTGATGGCCCCACAGCACCACAGAGAGCCTGGCTGCCACTCAAGTACGTGAAATAACAGGAGCTGGTTATTCTGAGAGGGACAGATCCATCCATNTCCCAGCAGTGCCCAAACTGGTGGTGTGTGGCAGGAGAAGGGAGAGAGTGTGAATACTCCGATCCTCAGGGTAACCCGGGTGATGTTTGATTGGTTGGTGATGTGTCACACCTGGTGACTGCAATATTTGATGTTATTGCATTACATGAGGAGTCTGAGGAAGAGTGAGAACTATTTCTATACACATGTGCAGGTACATTCTGCCTTTGGCACAACGCAAACCCAGGGCACAAGGCAGTTACAGCTGCTCTGTCCACACTCTCAGTTTGGACAGGGGCAGAACCAGGACACAGACTAAGTCTAACTGTAATTAAATTGCAGGGCCAGGGCCAGAGCACACACACGTCTGTCAACATCCTGCCTTCAGACAAGACCATTCTGGTTGAAACTGCCCGTGCAAGAAATCTCCTCTTCCTGAGCAAGCGGTGACAGAGTGGGGTGGCCAGCACCCACAGTCAGGGGATGGGAGCTTTGTGCTTTTCGTACCTAGAAAACCAGAATATCTGCCCAGAATATCTTCCTGCAGACCCTGTGCTGGAGCCACGCACACCTGGCTGTGCAGGGACAGCCACAGGGGCTGAGCTGAGGTGTCTGTCCCCTGCTGCTGCCCACACTGACACAGCTTTGTCACTGCCCTTGGCTGCTGACTCCTGAAGTCCGAGTGACAAAGAAGTGTCTCACCCTCTCCATTCCATTTGTGCTTGGTTCCTGTCCACGTCTGCTCTCTGCAGGCCCATTGCAGCCAGGGCTGGACTGTGCCTGCCAGCCTGGCTGGGCTGTGCTAATCACCACCAGAAACACCAAAATCCTTCCAACTACCAGGCTCTGCAAACCCTGCTGGCCTCCAGCACCCTGCAGACCTGCAATGCCAGTCATGTCCAAAAGGATGCGAGTTCCTTACCCACATCTGCCAGGAACCATCTCACAGACTTCCCTGAAGTGAACATAAACCCTGGTGGATGAGGCAGGCCCAGACACAAACTCCTCTGGAGCAATAAAACTTCCCTGTCCTCTTGTGCAGAGGCACTGTCCTTCAGCTGGAGGTACAGATGGGCATGACAGGAACAAGATCAACAAATTTCTACCACGACAGACTGAGCAGAGACTTCTTTACAGGGAAAGATGGATGTGTGGTTCCTGAGCCTTCTGAGTCTGCCATGAGGTTGGCCAGCACAACTGATATCAGCAACCAAATAGGATCTGACTGGTTTTAAAGACATTGTGGTGCAGGACTGGGACCTGCAATGCTATTTCAGGGCTGTGTTCTCTTCATATTCATACCATTGCTGGATCTGCAGCAGGCAAGCCACAGAGGGGAGGTTAAAAATACTTTCCTTGAACACACAGCCCCAAACAGGGGAGACCAAGTTTCAGCCTATTGAGATAAGGAAATTGAATACGCCTTTCTGATAACACTATTTTCAAAAGGTGAGTTTTCCTCTGGAAGCTGCCACCCTATTAATATCTAATATCCAGGTCTTACCTTTCATCACTTGTATTTTGCATCCCGAAGTGGCATCTCTGGTGGAGATAAACTGACCACTGATGACACCATGTCGTCCAGAGGGCAAATGACTTTATCAATGTTCTATTAATAAGAGCTCCATTACTCTTTATTGCCTGCTTCCTCCTAGGTACCCTGAAACCTGGATTTCCACCATGGCTGAGAGCAGAGTCCTCCTGCTCTCCCCTCTCAGCTGCCTGGTCCAGCCCTGAGGACCCCCAGCCTCCCCTCGAAGAAGGTGAAATGTAATTTCACAGAAGAGCTCAACAATGTGCTTTTACTGTATTGCCACAGGGCTGCAGAATACAGTCATGGCTTAATTCCAAATGCTCACCTTTCTTTATCCCTCTGATTTGTTTGTTCCCTGGACTGTGTATGCAGCAGCATGGACTTGTGGGCTTCTAAATCATTCAGTGGGTTTTGCAACCACTCTTTGCAGCCAGTTTCTCCCATGGACCAGCTGAGAGCAGCTGCCCAGAGCCTGAGGATGCTCTGGAGGAAAACAGGCTGGGCATCCTCTCTCTGGTCCTCCCTGCCCCCGAAAGTCAAAACTCTCACAACGTCTCTGAACCCTTCTACTGCTGAAGGCCTGGCAGCTAAAGAACCATCCATCTCCTCAAAAACCGACCTATGAAATGAACCATTTTGATAAGTGCCAGGATAACACCGTCCCATTTTGTAGGAATTCATGTTCTGAAACGAGTTGAGCTACAAACGAAGTCAGAAGAAAAGCAGAAAGATACGTGAACACAAATTTCCATAGTTGGTATGACAACAGGGATGTTTTGTTCAGATAAGACTGAAAGGCCTTGAGGGGAGAACGAAAGAATATGCACACTCAAAAATATTGCAGATCTGGAATGGCTTCCCCAAGACAGACAAGAATTTATTAATAATTTCCTTCAGAGGGAAGATAAGGCTGCCACACAGGAGAATTGACCTGAGACTCGTCAGTCCTCAATGAGCTGAAGCCAAGCAGTGAGCAAACCGCTGGGTTACATCAGGGCTGCAGCTGGGAGGGATGGTTAGTTATTAATTGTTAATTGCAGGAACAGTTCCTCTGCCTGTCCTAACCAAGTTCAATGTGTTTGAGAGGTAAAGCCCTTCTGAACCATTTACACTCAGCCTTACAATTCCCCCAAGGTTCAGCTTTGAGTGTCTATGCCAGAACCCTACAGGAATCCCCATTTTTGGGGTGAAGCCCTGGAGTTCTGCTGTCCCTCACAGGGAGACACAAACTGGGGAAACCCTGCAGTCAAGAGTCGTGGCCACCCTGGTAGTGTAAGACAAGAACTGGCCCCTGGTTTTGTCACTTACAGTGCAATTTTGTTTCAGAGCTCCTACAGGAAGAAAGCTCCAGGACTGCCTGGAGCAGCTGCTGCTTCCCAACGTGGCGCTTGCAGGGTGGAGAAAACCCTATTCCCTTCCCGGGAAACTTGTGCCGGGGGCTGTGGGGATGGTGGGTGGTGGAAAACGCCACCAGAGCAAGTCTGTGCTATTCCCAGCTGCCACAGAACAGACACAGAACCAAATCCTGCCTCTCCTCCCCAGGCTGCAGAGCTGATTCCTGCTCTGACAGCCACACGGTTATAAGGCCTCCGTGCACTCTCCCTTAAGGCCTGGCAGGAGCTGCTGTGGGGCCGTGCCGGGCTGTGCTCCCTTTTCCCGGCAGGGACGCAGTGGGATCAGCGGGAACCTGCACATCCCCCGAGGGGCAGCGGCCGGGGAGGGGCACCGGAGCACGGAAAGTGGAAATAAGAGCACAGAACCATCGGCCGGCCGGGGGCAGCCCCAGAAATACCCCTCCGGGAAAATTCAGGTTTTCTGTGCACAGTAAAGGACAAAAGCACAGGTAGGTCCTGACAAGCCCCAGCAGTGCTCCTCCCAAAGGTGCTTCCGATGGGGAAAGAGGGACAAGCTGCAGTGGAGACTCTGAACATTTCCCACTTCGACATCCCCTGATTTTATGCACAACAAGGAGCTTTCAATTCTCCAAACTTAACAGGTGTGACTGTTTTTACCTCGAATTTAGCAATGTTAATCAGAAAAATCTGTTTTGTGGAAACCTGTGATAGTCATTTTTGTGTTTTCTTTGGAGCAACAGAAGAGAGAGCATGAGATAATTGACTTTGATAATGTTGAATTGTTTCAGTTTGATGAATTCTGATGTTTTGTGCTAAAACTACAAAGTCATAATCCACTATAAAAAACCTAAACAGCTTATGTACCTTATATTCTTATACATTCCCATTTTAGAGCTTGTATTTTCATCTGCCTCAGAAGCTAAAATGACACAAATTGAAATGATCAAATCAAAGGGAAACATTTTTACCTCAAAACGAAACACCTTTGATGTCATTGAAACCAAACAAGAAAGTCAAAGTGATTTGACATTTCCCATCAAAACCCAGTGCTGACACACTTCTGTGACACGTTTCTGATGTGAGGATTCAGGAGGCCCCGCGCCCTCACAGCAAAGCCTCCCTGTCCCCACCTCCTGCTCCCTTCCTCCAGATCATCTTATGTTTGTTTGAGAAAGAACTTACAAACTCTTGTTTAAGAAAGAATGTTATGCTTTGTAAGATCCTGCAGAAATTTTTATGAGAGACCTAAGAAAGGAAACAAGAACTGGATATTCCATTTGATACATTCAGTACCCAAGAAGTATCTCAATGA
This sequence comes from Cyanoderma ruficeps, assembly GCA_008694505.1. NCBI lineage: Eukaryota > Metazoa > Chordata > Aves > Passeriformes > Timaliidae > Cyanoderma > Cyanoderma ruficeps. The sequence continues at coordinate 11,216,091 of VZDJ01000175.1, read as the reverse complement.
AGTTAGAGAACAAGATAATGCAGTCCAAAAACACTAAAAGCCTTTCAGTCCAGGCCTCCCCTGTACAGGCCAGTCAGGTGGAGTAAAAAGAGGAGTTAGCTGTAAAAGTCATCAGTATGTGATTTTATTCCAAAATGCTCAATATTTCTAGGTCTGCCCTTCAATATTCTGGGGAGGAGAAATCTTAAACCCCGATTTTTGTGTTTTGACTTCAGGGAACTCCTGTTTACACAGCAGTGTTTGAATCAGCCCATTATTTCACTGTCACAACGGAGCCATCGCTGTGACTCAGCTCGGCTGTTTCTCCACCTTTGCCACCCCAGAGTCTCCCCCTTGCTCCGGGGCTTCACCTGGCTGCCACAGAAACGGCCTGGCCAGAAACCCTGCACCGTGCCCCTGCCAAAAAACCGCCCTGTGCCCCTGGCAGCCAACTCCCTCACGGGGGACAGGAAAACTCATTTACACACCATTGTCTCCCAGAGGACGAGGATTCTTTACCTGTCCGGAGGCAGCGGCGGGGTCGGAGCACGGCGGGGCCAGCCTGGACAGCCCCGGCATCCCCTGCATCCCCTGCATCCCCCGCATCCCCGTGCATCCCCTGCATTTCCTGCATCCCCGGCATCCCCTGCATCTCCTGCATCTCCTGCATCCCCTGTATCCCCCTGCATCTCCTGCATCCCCTCATCCCCTGAATCCCCGGCTCCAAGCGCCCCTCCCGGCCCGGCCGGCTCCGCTCCCGTGTCCCTCCGGGACGAGGGGCAGCGTTAAAAGCGGATCTCGTTCATCCCCGGCAGCAGAGAGAGCCNATGGAAAGGGAAAGGGAAAGGGAAAGGGAAAGCAGTTTCCTCTCAACTCTCGTAACTAGAGGTGCGTCTCAGGCTGTGAGACCCCCGGGTTTGACTTGGTTTGCAAGGCCTTCAATGGCACTTCATGGCAGCTCCAAGGTGCTGCTCTGGGAAATGCAGAGCACTTTGTGCCCGACAGATTCCTTGGAGCTTTTACTACAAACACTTCTCAGGATAAACTCAGCACAGGGCTGGGTTACACAACTGGAAACACACTCACAGAAAGAGCCTACAAATGTAAAATACCTCTGGAGCCAATCCCTTCCCTAGGGTGTGATCCTGGTCTTTGAGGCGGCCCTTGGAAGGACCTGAAGAGGGTTAAATGCTGGCTTCAAACCATTAATGGGGGCTGAAAGCAAATTCACTGCACAACTTGGGATGAGGTCGGAAGAGAATCTCTTCCAATTTCCATGAGACCAAGAGGGACTGACTGTGCTGCAGTCAACGGAAACACCGTAGAGCAAATAGATGTAAGAGTGAGGTCAGAGCCAGCCTTTAAATTGTTAAACAGCAAACCATGCTGGCTTCATTATTTCATTTAATGACACATGAACTATGGAGTGTGGGAGTAGAAAATTAATATCTGGAAAAGCCAAGACTCGAATGAAAACATTTTATCAGACAAAGATTCTTTTCCTTTCTTTAAAAAGGCTAAAAAAAGAAGAGGGAAATGTCCATAATAATTAGCCCAAATAACACCATTTATCCTGAGCAGAAAAAGACACTTGTTCTTCCTGGATCCCTGGAGTGGGATGAGAACATTTTATCCTATGTGGTGTTGTGATTTCCCTTGTTTACTTGTTGCACATCGTATGCTCCTCTTCCAACAAGCAGCAGCCACTGCCAGTCCTTCAGCAGAGCCCAACCTCAGTGTTCAGCTCATACCCATCACTGTTTCAGAGCCAAAATGCTGAAAATAATCTACCACTCGAACTCACTATTCTCCGGAGTGCCGAAGGCAGCTGCTCCTGCTGCCCAGCACCCCCTTCCAAAGGCAGCACGGTATTTCTCCCGGCCTTGGGTCTCCTCTCACACACTGGTGGAAGCAGGACAGCCCTGCAGCCAGTGGAGCAGTGGAGATGTGACCCTGAGGCATGTCATTTATTGCTGCTGTGTCGTCTCTGTTGCCATAACTCCCACAGCCCCTCAACCAAACGCGTGCTCCAGTTGTGCTGGAGCTGCCCCACACGTCATCCTTGCAGCACCTGGACCCAAACCAAGCCTGTTTCGTTTCTCTGCTGAGGAATCACCCTGGCTGGTGCACCTCAGAAGGAGCTGCAGGGCTGAGGCAGAGCCTGGAGCCTCAGGGCTCAGGTCAGCTGTGAGGGCCAGCACAGCACCAGCACTGGAGTCACTTCCCTCCCCACCGCCCTTCTGCCAGGGCCGACTGTCACTGCATCCTTCAGATGATGTTCCTGCCACTGCTTGGTGCCTGTGCCAGTCCTCCCGGGGCTCGGAAACAGCCTCAGAGTGTTCTGCCAAGGATCCAGCTCCAGATCTGTCCTTCACATCAGCAACAGCAGCAGGGAGGGAAGCAGCCCTGGCCTGGTGCTTCCCCCAGGGCACAGAGTCTGCTCTGCAGCATCTTCAGCGCTTTTATTATCCACATTAACCACAGTGAAGACAAGCCTAAGCCATGCTGTGGTCCCCATGGAAACGGGTCCAAGGAGCTCTGGTTGGCTATTAATCAAGGTATATAAATGCCCTTTCTCTTCTAAAGGTCCTGAGGAAATGTGTCCTGCCAGAGTCCCCAGCAGAGGAGGGACAGGCAGGACACACGCCTGGGGCAGCATGCCGGGGCTGCCATGGGCTTTTACCTGCTCTAGCTGTAAGGAAACAGAAAGGAGGAAACCTGTCGGAATCTTTAGCATATTTCCACTCTTTTTATCCCACAACAAAATTGTTTAGAGACATGAAATCACACTTTGTGTCCTTGGTCTCGGTGCTTGAAGGCCAGCGGTGGCATTTTCAGGGATGGTATTTGGGATGACAAAGTGTTTGCAAGCAGGGGTGAATCATTTCCGTAAGGACACCCTCATACTTGCATTCAGGAGAAGAAAATGTTCTGGATTTGGCCTTGACGGTGTTTCGGCATCTCCCAAGTCCAGCCGTGAGACGTGTCAGTCACACGGGGTGTGGGCCCTGCTCGGCTGCTGCTCCCAGCACAGAACAGACAGACCCCAGCACCAAACTGCCCCCGGCAGGAGCCCTGGGGCGCCTGTGGACACCCCAACAGCACAGTCAGGGGGGCCTTTAGAAAGCCCACCCCCCTTTTCCTGTGGAGCAGATGACACTCACTAGGGAACTGCACTGGCAGGAGATGTGTGCCCCCTCCTCCACCCTTGCCTGCTTCCCAGACTAAATTTGGACTTTAGAGTGATGGGAAATTTATGTCCACATCAGCAAATAAGAAAAAAAAAATCAGAGAAGTAGGATAATCTAAATTTTGGATCTCTATAATTTCAAAATATTTGTGTAATATAAAAAGGTTAAATTTTAATATTAATATTATTTTTAGCATAAATTAGCAAAAGTTTTATTGTAAAAGCTGTTTTGAATCACACATCAGAAAATAATTTCAAAGCTTCTCTTAAACCCTGGTTTTAAATTTGTTTGCAAGAAGGGAGCCCTGCAAACTGTCATTTTCCTCTATTAGCTTCAGCTTCAGCAATCATCTTCCAACAAAAATATTTTGCCAGAAAGTTCCCAAACAGCATTTCTACAGCATCACATTGTTCCTAGATCTTAAAATAGGAGACTTAGGGTTATCAATCCCAAAGTCTTTCTGGGTCATAAACACTGCTTTTCTTAAAGGGAAAGCAGAGTCCTGAGCAGCTGCAGCAGCAGGCCGGGACTCCCAGCTGGTCCCGGTGGGCACTTGGTGCCACAGGAGGTTCTCCAGGATGGGAACTGGCAGAGGAGGGGCCCAGCACCAGTGGAGACAGAGCTGGGAGCCCTTGGCCATCTCCACCCACCCAAAACTGGTGTCCTGAGAGCTGAGCTTCCCCTCCAGGCGCTGTGTGTGCCCGGAGCCCCCAGCAGAGCCCTCCTGCATCCCCTGCTGAGAGCCAGGGACCCCTGGCATCCCTCTAACCTGCTCCTCTGGAAATGAAAACACGGGTTTGCCTTCTCCATTGCCCCCTGTTCCTTCTCCCTTAACACAAAGGCTGCCCTGAGGAGCAAAAGATAAATCCTTCTTCCCTCTGCCTCTTTCACGCCAAGCCACGGCCAGCTGTGCTGATGAGACGCCCCACACCACGTCCACACGCTGCCCCAGGAACAGGCCAGGGGAGCAGAACTGCACGAGGGGTTCTGAGCCCTGGGGTGATGGGCAGGGCAGGTTTGGGGCCCAGCCCCACAGGGCAGGCTTAGTGCTCAGCCCCACAGGGCAGGTTTGGGGCCCAGCCTCTCAGGGCACGGGATAATGGGCACAGGAGCAGGACCAGGGGACAGCCCCAGGCCCCGTGTGCTCCTCGCTGGGCTCTCCTGTCCCCTGCCCTGGCAGCAGCACAGGGCACTGAACTGCCTGGAAGCTCAGTGGGGTCTCTTTGTTAGCTCAGCCCAGCTCCCTTGTGGCTCTGAGCCCAAATGGTCCGAGATGACAAAGCCACTGATCACGGTCCCTCCCAGGGGTTTCACGAGCTTTAAATGTCTAAAGCAAACAATACAAACAGAGCAGCAATCATGTACTGGAAGTTTCCTTTTCTGTCTTGCATTAAACAAAAGCCTTTTTTCTTTCCATCTGCGTTGGGAGGTTCGGGATGTCGGGCTCTGCATCCCTCCTCCCACAGGCAGGCACCGAGGGGTGTGACCACGGTGTCACAGGGAGCCTGCACCGGGGGCTGCACACAGAGCGGGGCTGGGATTGGATCCAAAAAATCCCTCCTCTCCAAGGCTTCCCAGATACAGGACTGTCTTCACTGAGTCATCACACATTCCTTAAGCGATGACACTGGAAACAAGACCACGACAAATGAAAATGAGAATGAAAATCAGCCAATTTTAAAGAGTTACACGTTCCCTCACTCCAGTTCAGAGGCGGCTGCTCAGAGGACACACGCAGGTCCTGTACCTGTCCTCCAGGAAAACTCGAACAGGAATTGCTGCCCTCTGACAAATGACTCTGTTTTGCACAGTTTCCAGGTAAAGTCTGAGTTGGAGGCATTTTTGCAAAGAAAAGAAGGGGCCCGTCATCCTCTGTGCCACAGAGGGACAGCTGAGTGGTTTCGTGAGCACAAGCTCGGGGTCAGAACAGTTCTATCTGAGTTTTCTATTTCTAGTCAAAAGCTTTACAAAATAACTCTGTGCCAGCAACTCCCACAACCTGCTTTGCATGGAAAGGGCAGTGACCTCCTGGTCAGCTGAAAAATGAAAATATCCAAGGTCCTTCTGACCTCTTTCCTTTCTTGCAGAAGAAGAAAGTCTGGAAGAGGAGACAGAACCCACGGTGGCTGTGGGACATTCAGGATGCCCTGAATTACCCTCCTTCCAAACCACTCCTGGCTTCAGCCAGGCTCCAGCTTTTCACAGCCGCTTCAGCACAAAGCAAAACACAGGAGCTGATCCTCAGAGGCAGCAGCTGAAATAACTGGAGGTCAGACAGCCAGATCCTGCTGGGTGTGTTTGAGTCTTTCAGAGAACGATGAAGTTTTTCATAGAAAGAAAAGGTTATGTTTGAGCTGCTGTCTCTGCTCAGAGCTGGAGTGTCCTGGTCCCTCCTTGCTGTCCTCTGCTCTGCCCTGGAGGAGCCACTCTGGAGTCCACGTGCCAAGAAACAACAAAATATTTAGATCCTTGTTTCCTAGTTGGACTAGCAGATACGGGCTGTTGGGCGTTTGCGTAGGAATTAGGGCCATTAGAGCCTTTCCAAACTGGACTTAATTTTTTTTTATCCCTACTGAAGCAGAGAGCCTCTGGCATCATCATGAGAACAAATCACACAGGGGTTGGCTATTTTCCACATCACTGCCTCATCCCTTGGGCATTAGCAATTTAGAAAATTCATGGGAAAACACACACATGAGACTGCTTTGGGCAAAAATCCCTGGCCTTACAGAAGATACAATGGTGAATGATGATCTCAACATAAAATTAATGACCTGAGAATATTTTCTACTTTTCTTGCCATAATGATGAATTTGTTGAACTAATAAAGGCAGTGGATAAATGGTTAATGCTCCCCTGCAGATGGTCACAGTTTATTACTATTACTACTATATTATTATCATCATGATTCAGAGACTGGCAGGGAGACCCTGACCAGCAGTGCAGAATGTCTTGAAGGTGAATGTCACTTTTAGCTCCTCCAGAGCTGCCCCTCCTTCAGAGCTCTCTAACAGTAACTGCTGCACAGGAGCCTCTCCAAAAACTTATCCCGATCATTTGCCTGTGTTTCCTTAAGGAGACAGAAATAGGAATTCCTGCAGACAACTTCCTTTCTGAGCAGGCACAGGCCCACAGGCTCTTGCCAGGGCACACTGGCAAAGTGTGGGGCTGATTTTCAACCCTGGACAGCCGGGTTGTGACAGCCTTTTGTGACCTATCAGGGTTTTAAATGGGAAACAGAACCAAAACGTTTCATAGCAGCAAAGTTTCCTGAACTTGACTTCTGTCTGAGCAGCCTTCCTGAGCACAGCTCAGCTGTCCTTCCCAAAATACAACGTGTACTGAGCACTCTCTGCTGTGTCTGAACAGCTTTACTGCTCTACTTTTCTCTTCAAAACCATGCATATTCTATGGGTATTTAAATAATGGTCCAGCCTGGCAGGAAGGAAAGGCACAGAGGAACAGGCCAGTTCTCTGCTCATCTTTCTGCCACGCATAATTATGGATGTGGCCCAACCTCCTGCTGAGAGACTGGGAATCTTTCAGGTTAGGAAAAACCAGGGCCGGGATCTGTTTTCCACCTGAGGAAACTGCTGCACTGAGCGACTTTTCTTGTGAATCCAGCCTCGATCTGGGGTGTCTTAGGTCAGTGCCTGGCTGACAGCATCTCCCTCCCTGGTCTGCCTTGTTCCTCCACCAGCTTTGCTTACTCAACTTTGAGCAAAGTGAGACTAATTCAGCCAGGAGAGATGCACTGGGAAGCCTCTGCACGTTCCCAAGCAGGGCAGACAGGGGTGATTTCCACAAGAGCACAAGGGAGCTGAGAGCTGCCAGGAGCAGCAGGGCCCCCGGAGAGCCACGAGCTGCCAGTGACGGGATGGACCCCAGCTCCTGATATCCTGATATCCTGATGTCCTGATGTCCTGATGTCCTGATGTCCC